>JABWTJ010000063.1:852812-1452812 GCA_016801875.1 Solanum sitiens
CTCACAACGGTCCGTCATGTCTGTGACGGTCCGTCCTGCAGGTCCGTCACAGAGTTCAGAGAGTCGATTTCAGCACTCAAATATAAGAATTCCAAGTGTTTGGAACGAGACACCCTCGACGGTCCGTCGTGCCCATGACGGTCCGTCGTTGGATACGTCGTCTCAGACAGTTTTTCCAGAAATAAAATCTGCTGCTCAAAACGACTAAGCAGGTCGTTACAGTAACTCTTAGGATAACATTTGGTGGGAGGTATATATGTTTGTATGAGTTGAAGTGATGTTAATGCTATATTGTGGATTACTTGGAATGTGTCTTATATGTGAAGCTTTATGTGTTGAAAGTTGTTCTTATACTTATGTTATGATGTTTTCTTCAAAAAGACCATGAAGAGCATATTTTATGCAAATGTCAATTTTAGTATGATTTTATTGCATATCACCAACTTATTAAGTACAATGTGCTAATTCCATATGTTGTTTTAGATCTAAAGGTGTAGGTGGCAATTGAGAGGAGTCGTTGAAGTGATGCTTGGATATTAGCATCCTTTCAAGCAAGTTGTGGTATGTCCTCAATAGATTCGAGGATATTGCTATGTTTAGCTTTTCTATTCAAAATACATTGTCTTAGACTTTAATATTTTCTATTCGATTGATGTATAGGCTGTGACCCAAAGATATTAGTGATTCTAAGATGGCTACTGTGAGACTTAGCAATTTCTACTGTTTTCTATAAAAGAAATTTTGTGAAGATTTTGGGAAAAATTCTAATGTCGCACTACTTTTCATATTTATATGCAATGAATGATGTATAAGGGCTTGTACAAGACCTCTGAGAGGTCGAGTACGCCATGTATCAATTTGAGGATACCATTTCTTCTAGGGTATACCCTCGGGTCGTTACAATAACAAACACAGATTCATTTTGGTTGTCATTGATTACTTTACCAAGTGGGTGGAAGCAACCTTGTGTAAATCATTAACCAAGAAATTGTGGATGATTTTGTTTGTAACAACTTATTATGTATGTTTGGAATACCGGGTTCCATCATTACTATAGTCATTTGATGAAAAGATACGTGACAAGTTCAAGATTACTCACGGAAACGCAATCGCCTATCGCCCCCAAAAAAATTGAGTCGTAATCCGCCAACAAAAACGTCAAGAAGATCTTGTGGAAAATGAATGACAATCACAAAATTTTGCATGAGATGTTGCCATATTCCTTGTTGGGTTATAGAACGATTTTCAGGACGTCAATTGGAGCAACCCCATACACTAGTATATGGAACAAATGCATTGAGAATTATCTAGGAAGCCGAATTCACTCATGTTTAGTAGGTCTGCAAGAGGATTGATCATTTAACATTGGTTTATGAAAACATGGGTCTCTCTAAGAACGTTCTTAATTATGAACATAAGGCATAAATACATAAATGACCTAGAGGGTTATTTCATACACAGTGTTTTGTATACTGATACTTCATATGCTCTTTTCTTATTGAGTACATGACATATTGAAGTTGTTGATACGAAACCTCAATTAAGAGATGTTTGACATTTGAATCCAAGGTTGAGCTTCTCTCCCAAGATACCAGATTCTTCTCCATTTCTTTGTCCATATTCCCAGACATAGACATTTTAGATTATTAGGCTTATGTTTTCTAGTTCTCGGGGTTGCATCCCCATTCTTGAATATTTAGAGTTTCGGTACTATGACTTTCATATTCTAGGTGTTAAATTTTGCAATTATTTAGGATGATTTATTAATTTTACGACAGCTTAATCTTTTATTTAGTATTAAATGATTTCTAAGTGTTTTATACATTAACTTGTTCCATAACTGGTTTGATGGATTAAGTTGGATTAGATATTGATTCTCCCACTGAAGGGTTAGTGTGGGTGAACTAACAACGGATCAAGGTCATGACATTTACCCTCTGAAATCAAACACTTATTACGTTTAATCATGAAAGTAAAAAATCCTAGTATTAATTAGTCAATTTAGAGTTATTAGATTATATTCTAAAGTATATAAGATCATTACTAAGATTATTGTAGCGAGAGTGGAGGATTATTTTCCTAATATTATTTCTCCTAATTAATTTGCATTTGTAGATAGTACGCAAATTATTGATAATATAGTAAGTGTATTCGTATGTTGAAAAACTAAAGCAGAAAAAAAAAAAATATGACAATGAAGTTTAATATTTAGAAAGCTCATGATAGAGTGGAGCGAATATATATTAAAAGTTACTTTTGCAAATGGGATTTCATGATTTGTCTGTAAGTTAGATTATACAGTGTATCAAGAAACCTATTGACATATTTAATCTAAAGGATGAATTACAGGGTTTGTTAAGTCGATTATAGAATTAAGACAAGGTGACTCTTTGTCACTATACTTGTTTATAATGTGTACGATGGGATTTTCTTAGCTTTTAAATGAAGTTCAGAACCGAATAACACTCAAATCACCCTTCAAAAACTAATTAGAAGAGTAAGCAGTTGTCTTCAATAGAAATATCCAACAAGTCGAGATCGAATTCCATAAGACAATATAACGACAATTTAAAAGATAAAGGCTAACTAGATACTAGCTTAAACCTAGACACGCAAGGTACAAAAATATCAAACAGAAGGCATTTTTTATAACTACACTTCTGACAGGGATAAAGACGAGGCAAGGGATATATGGGAATTGGGAAAACATGATACTCAATCAACACTCAACGGTCTATTGCAATTCAATCCACAATCATTCAATCACTAATGGATAGTCTAGGTTATCGTTAATTACGCTAATTAACTTTTGATATCAAAACATTTTACTACGATATCTCCTTTCGGTCTCAATCACACAATTACAAAACAACCTGCTACCTTAACTTAGACCTCTCTTAGAAGGAAGCCTTGCACCAAACAATGAAACCCTAAGCTTTCATCTTTCAAGCTCAAGTTCAAGATTCAAAGTCCAGATGTGATTATCAATATAATTCTCTACTTCGTGATCTCTATTTTCAAGCAACCCATAAAATATCATAAGATATGGTTAAGCATGCATTCTTAACCTATGAATTCATACATGAAAACAAGATTGAACATATTTCATGAAATCAACATGTAAACAAGGAATTACGAAAGCAATATAGTAGATAATCAAACACCTAAATAGCTTTGTCTATTTCTAGCACAAAAGCCTCAATTTTATACAAAACATTACACTTATATTTCTAGAAATTACGAACAAAGAAGTGAAGTAAGGTAAACGATATTACTAAATTAGAACACAAACTTCAAATACACAGCTGAAATCTGAGGCAACTCCTCTTTAATGTCTCAAACGCTAAATCAAGAACACTATGAGATCTACTTTTTGAATGTGATTATTCTCTATAATATTCTCACTCTAAAAAATCTTGGATGATAAATAATGCCCAACTCTAACCCTATTTTCTGAGTTTTGGGTCCAAAACATGAGATTTTGTCATTGTGGCCTTGTCTAAAAATACGGGTTTCACAAAAGCGGTAGGACTTTCGCAAAAAACAAATTTCGCAAAATTAAACTTTAGTTTGCTTAAGCGACCTCCGCCCTTTTGTCCTAGTTCTCAAAAGAAAACAACACATCCTCGCTTAAGTGAACTGTTATCTTCGTTGATTGGTTTGCTTAAGTGACTAGTGCTTCGTAGGTGTGATACCTACAGATTATTTTTTGTTAGGTCTTGCTCTTTTGAAGATTCAAATCCAGTTTTGATCAAATCTCTATCAAAATCAAAACACCTGGAGTAATGCATTCCAAAGCATAATTAGCCTCTTTATCTACTTTGAGTGCTGCAAAATCTTTAAAAAAATAGCTCTAAATGAGTGCAAATTCGCCACTTGTCAAAAATAAAGGTAGGATACATCGAATAAACGACAAACGATGTGGTCCTATGATAAGACACCATTTTTTTGTGTATAATTCAATTGTTTTTTGTCCAACTACTAACTACAATGCTGCTAAAATTTCAAAACATTTAAAGAGTTATGAGCTTTGTTTGGGGTAGGAGGGAAATTTTGATAAATTGACAATTGTTTTTAATCAAAATACTACTGAACAAGAAAAATGGTGTAGCGAGAAGAAGACATTCAAATGGATAACTTGGGGTCTTATCTAGGTCAACATGTGAGAGTTAGGAGATAAAAAAGAAGATGTTGAAGTTTTTTTAAGAAAAGGTAAGACTAAGATAAAGGGATGGAAAAGTAATTTCTCAAGTTGTGTGAGCAATGAAGTAATGCTTTAGTTTGTGTTTTCTACTATTCCTTCATATGTATTTCCCTAAGAAACTTTATAAATAAAAAACTGTTATTTTCTTTGATTTTTGAGAGGAACGAAATAAGGAGAAAAGAACATGATTCGAAAAAGTGATAGAAATTTTGTGGGGAAAAATTTAAATGATGTTTCAAATTTAGAGATTTAAAATATTTTAATAAGGTTTTGTTGACAAAACATGTATGGGGAATGTTAATTCAAGTAGAATCTTTTCTTCATGAGGATATTAAAAAATAAATTCTTTGAATACTTTTTTCCTTAAAGGTTATTGTTCCTCTTCGAACTCTTTGATCTTAAAAAGCAATATTTGGAGAAGAAATTTTTTAAAAAAAAGTAGATGGAGAGTTGGAGATTGATGTGTGACGTCATCAAAGACACAACTTCCAATGCATGTGTCTACGATTGCACAATAGTACAGTAACACAACCAAGGGTTGGGTTCGTTTCCACAGGGAGTGGTTTTGAGAATTAATGGAAAAACAAAATTAAGTTCTAATTAATCATAGCCAAAAACATTAACGAATACAAACATGTTAAATCTAAAGGGGTGACTCAAGCGTCAAATATCACTGGGGTTTCGCAGTCGAAATTAATAGCTACAAACAGTAAAAACAATAAGAAAGATTAATGGAAGACAGGATTCTTGGGATGTGATAAGAATACGGGATAGACTAAACTATTGGGTACATGCTTTTCACAATAAATCTGTTGAACATTTGTGACTAGGCTAGACTTTAGTCCGGGTAAGCTCTCTCGAGTAACATACCCGAATCAAATGGTTCATCTCAGACACCCACTTGTCGCATTAAACACAGCTTCCTCCTTAGCCCACTCACTCTCTCGAGTTGAGTGTGTGGAAAAGGACTAGGGTTCATTCTTCGAGTGTAACCTCATGTTGACCTAATACCACCGGTCATCAATTTAGTAGTCTTGGTTTTACGATCTCTCTATCGAGAAAGCCGAAAACACGGAGGTAAAATTGTTTTTGCCACTAAAACCCCATTAATTTCATACACAACTATTAAAGAGAATCACATTTAAACAACAAATAAACCATCTACTAGAAAGACCCAACAGATAATCTAACCCATATTCGCAAAATTACACCTCAAGAATTGGGGTTTTAGCTAGATATATACAAGAGATAGAAACTTACACCAAAATTAGTTTGCATTCAAATGGGTATGAAAATTTAAGTCTTGATACAAGCCAAAAGTGAAGAATCCAAGAGACACCAAGCCCAAATTTTTGGAGATGAAACCCTTTGAATTTTCAAGCTTTTCAAAACCTCTTCAAACATAAAACTCAAAAATAAAAGCTGAAAATTTACTGTGTAATACTGAAAATTCGATCCCTAAGCTAAAAGCAATAGCAGGTATTTACAGTTTCCAAAAAGCTATGTTGCGAAGGACCACTCGGCGCAATTAATTGGGATCACCGATCAACTCAGTGATTCATACTTTGGTAGCTTTATCACCATCTTGTTCTAGCCTAAAACATCTTCATGTTTTGGATCATTGGGCGACATAGTACTGCTTCGTGGAACTACTCAGTAATGCATTGAGTGCTCTGTTTCTCCACCGATTTGATCCTTTCCTTCAAGGCTAAGCTCACTAGAATAAAAGGCGAGGATGGGACCTTTAGACGACATGCTGAATATGTTCGGTGATCCTCAAGTCTTCACTTATTCGTCCTTTCGGCTGCTTTTGTTCCTTTTAGCTCGATTTTGTCAATGCTTTGTCTCCAAGTGTATCTACCTGAAACTCAAGGTATTTTAATAGTTTATGAGACAAATTATGCATTTAAGGACACTAATCCTATCAAAGTAGAGCCCTAAATGAATCAAAATCGTGGACTCATCAACACCCCCAACTTAAACTTTTTCTTGTCCTCAAGAAAAACTCAAGTTGAGCAGTTCAAAAAGGGATGTTTCAAATAGTGCTACACCAGGCTCAATCATGAATGCACACAAAAAAACTCAACTTACTCATGCAAGGATCAAATGTGCACTAAAAGACTCAAGTTGTGGCACTTCATTATCAAAGGTTTTCAAGCTCATAATACTTTCTTCAAATGCAAGTTCAAGCTCAACTAAAGTGATCAAATGTCCTCACGTAAAGAATGATTCCATATTCACCCAACGGTACGCAATCTATAGTTCCGGAATCAATTTCAACGCTCACACTCACAAAAATGAACATAATGCACGAATTAACCAATAGGTTTGCCCGTATTTTCTAATCAACTTTCATTTCAGCTCACTCAAGATCAAAAAAGGTCCTTTTAGGCTTGTAATAGGGCTTAGTTCATAGGTATTGTAATTTAGGCTTAGTGATTTTTATCCTCATGAGATGTGGTGCTCATCACACTTCCTTTCTCCTTATTTCATTCTTTTCTGTAGTGCTCATAAGTCACCCCTTTATTTACTTTCCATGGATTGTTTGGGGAAACCCATTTCTTCTTGTATTTTCGTAACTTTATTTCATGATGACTTCTTTTTTTGTTCTTTTTCTTCTCTTTTTCTCTTTCTTTTTTTATATGGAGGGTTCCATTTTTGCACTCTTTGACTTGTCTTTCTTTTCACCACATCCCCAACTTAGGCTTTTGGCCTAAGTTGGCTATTCAATCAACCAAAAGTCAAGAGGATTATGGGTAGAGGATTAAGAGAGGTCATTGTTTTCATCAAGTTTCATCCAAATAAAGGTAAGGCTCAATGAGTGTTCAAAAGAGGTTTGCACACTCACGAGGTAAGCCACAAAAGATATATATATATATATATACATATATATATATGTAAAATTGGTTCAAACTCTTTCGACGGTGCCTAAGATCATTTCATGAGTTCACATCACTTAGTCAACTGGACTAATTGGCAAATTATAGGTATCATCACGCATGGCTCACGATAAGCTTAGCACACACGGCAGCGACACTAAAGTCAAACAAGACTCCACAGTTTTCCAAGCGTGCAATGGTCATTAAATGAAACATGATTTGTCAATTGGCTAATCACAACAAGATGCAAAGAGTTGACATGTTGTCTATGCAACTTCATTTGGCCTCGTTGTAGCAACACATTCATGTTTGTTCGTTGCAAGCATTATTCAAGTCATCGGTATTGATCAAACTGATACTCAAATTTGCCATAGAACAACTACATTTCAAGTACATGCAAGAGGTGGCGGAAAGAAAAAAAATTTAGACGGGTCAAAATATTTGCAATTTAAACAAAATGGAGCCACAAGCTCAAAAATCCGCAAAACAATATAAAACACATTTTGAAACAGAATAACCCAAAATGATATATACATACAACACAATTAAAAAATAACACACCAAAGGTGGGCCTCACCCCACCACGAATGAAAAGTATTTGTCCTTAAATGCAAATAAGAAAAATCAAAAAGTGAAAGACATCAAAATAGATAGGGAAGTAAAGAAAGGATATTGTTTATACAGTCTCTCCATCTGTTTGGGCTTTGTTACCTACTGCATCAGCCTGATCTATAGTACCCGTGCCCAGAGTCTCCTTAAGAGGAACAACAGTGTAAGGTTCACCATTGTCTATTGAGTGTGAGTTTGCCAGAAAGACATGCACATCTCTATAAAATTTCTATCCCATGAAGGAACATTAGGGTCAAGGACAATCGTCTTTGAGGCAGAATTCTGCCTCTTGCACTTACCTTTCCTACTAGTAGTGGAAAGACTTGTAGCTTTGCCTTTTGACATAGCGGTCTCCTATGCTATCGCAATCTCTTTGGACTTCTCTTGGGTTGGTGTTATTCTTTCAAAAGCTTTTGATTTAGTCATATCTGCAAAGTCTTGAAGAGAAGTTAGAAGAACTTACACAAAAGCAAAGAAAAACATTTGCAGACAAATTCGCCAAACCAGATGGCGAACTTCCAAATTTCTTAGGCGAGTTAGATCAAGATCGCCAACGGAAATAGCTCTAAAACTACAATAAGATGGAAATAGGGGAATCACTTTGTTGTGTCGCCTAAAGATTATGGAAATAATGGGTAGGTGCGCGGAAGGTTCAAGGGTGCAGACATAGGGTGAAAGAAAGCCTTTTTGCAAGTCACCTAATGCTTTTAGTATATCAAGCTTTTCGCCGATAATTAAGAGTTAATCATCAAGTAAATAATAACCTCATGAACGAGATAGGGACATTAGGCGGACCGTTGAGTGGTTCGGTGACTTTGACCCTGCTCACCAAATTTTTCAACGCCTATTTTCAACCCAACTTCTCATATCTAACCCCGCAACCCCGAAAAACAAAATCAAAGCATGCATTAATATAATTAAGGTGTGATCCATCACACCCAAACATAATCCTTTAAATTTTTAATCCATTTTAAGTAATGAAATCGAGGGAATTCAATAGTCACAACTACTAGATCAAGAATATCAAAAATAATCAAGCTGTACATAAGCTAATCCTCAGACTTGGAGGATCAGATTAGTTCAACCAGATCAGGATACTTCAAAGGAGTACAAGTTTTGATGAATTAAACTTGGGGCATAGAGAACTAACTGTTTGTGTCACTAAAGAGAAGATTGAAATTCTAAGAAGCAATGTAATCCAATCCCGAGCACAAATAAGTATTAAAATGTTGTAACAATGCAACAATATAGGAACTATCTCGCAAGTGTGAGTTTGTGAAGATAGAAAGTGAGGGAAAATGAATGAATTTGAAACCTGAAATCTTTGGTTTGCAAAACTGTCTAGCTTTTGTCCATTCGCCGACGTTAGTCGCACTCGCAAATACACTCGGCGGCACGCTGGGTGGTCACTTACCTTGCCGAGATTTACAAAAATCTTTAATCAAAATGAGGATCCAAACGAAGGCCTACATCAAGATCGCCGACATGGTCGGTGACTCGCCAATAATTTCTTGGACTCCTCGAGTTTTACAGACTCCGGGTTAAAGATATCTTGATTCAAACGGTGGTTAAGTTTGGGTTGGACAACCTCTTAGGTAGTACGCTGACTAGATCTGTTGCTTGGTACCCTACACTTTTTCAAACAATTTCCACACTTTACCTTGTACAAACAACACACCATTACTTTACCAAAATAAAAATTAAAAGACAATAAAGGTTTTAGGGTTGCCTCCCAAATAACGCCTTAGTTAATGTCGTTGCATGAATTAAGTCCACCTTCAAACCTCATTCTTGGGGTTAGACATAGTATCACTAGGCAAATCCCCTTGTTGTCTCGGATTTAGGTGAGAAGAGATATGACCCATTTGAGTCTCTAACTGCTTGATCAAAACTGAATGGGAGGTGACGATCTAGATAAGGGTGGACATATCTTTCTTAATGCCTTTTAACATTTTGTCTGACCCTTCAAATTTGTTGAGGATACGTTAGAGAATATCCTTAGACCTACCACCTTTCAAGTCCTTGGTCTTTTGATTCTCATGGGGAGGCACATATCTATCATTCTCACCATCCTTCCAAATCGGATTTCGGTCCCTCCATTCACAATTTCAATACTTCTAGCCTTCATCTCTAACCCATCTTTGGTTACCACCCTGCCTTTAGTAGTTTGAACGATAGCTACCGCCTTGATTGGCTAGATAATTTATCTCATCATTATACAAGACTTCAAACTGTATCTCCTCAGAATTTTCACACCTGAGTCCCATGGCATTTACACCACGGGCACCAGCCCCATGAAAGATTTTGATAAAATGCAAGTTGTATCATGATCTTTGACATGTTTTGGTCTCTCTCGTGATTTTTTTTTCAATATGCTCCTTAGATAGCTTGAAGGTGAGAGGAGAGACTTGGTCCTCGCGAGCGCACGCCTTGTTGATGGTTTGTCATGCAATCTAAAAGTTGGGATACTACTACATATGGCTGCTGCGTTAAGCCTCCATGCAAAAGTTGGTCAATGACCCCTTTGTTTACCGGGTCTAAACTCTGGTAAAAGTACTACATCAGCACATTAACAATGAAACCATGGGTTGGGCATTGAAGCAACAACTTTTTGAACTAAAGCCAAGTCTCGTGCAGAGGCTCTCCTTTCAGACGCTTAAACCTCTGAATGTTATCCCAAAGGGTCATCAATCCTAAGAAGTGATGGAATTATGAGGAAGCTTAACCAGCCAATTGCATGCCTCCCCATAAGAGAGAATGGGAATAACCTGAGACTGGCTACTGGGAGATGTTTTGGAAGGAGAATGGCCTGCATAGATCTACGTAGTTTCTAAGATGTTCATGAGGGTCCTCATGAGTCAATCCACTAAAAAGCCCCTTTAGTTGCAAGAGTTGAAACATGGTAATCGTGATGTGGAATACTGCATTTCTTTTGGCTGAAGGTAGACGAATGGCTCCAATACCTTATATGAGATATGTTCCAATGATGTTGGGCTCTTGGACATCGTTCAGAATTCTGATGTTGTCTTTGTGGCCCACCTAACTACCGTTGCCACCCTTAACACTCGTGCTTTCTGAAATATTCACACAAGCAAACAAAACCAAACTATAAATTATTTTCATAAAATTAAGACTAAGCAAGAAAAAAATTTAACCTAACTAAAAACACTCAAGCGACACCACTCCTCAGCAGCGGCGTCATTTTGATGTGTGACATTGTCAAAGACTGTAATGACCCGGGAGTACCCCCTAGGTGTCACACGGCGTATCGACCTCTCATATGTCTCATACAAGCCTCTTATAATTCATTCATTACATATGTATGAAAAGTAGTACGGAATTAAAACTTTACACAATAAAGTCAAAATAGAAACTCTTTCATAAAATGTAAGAAGAACTAAGTTTCATTATACAAGCCATCTTAGACACATTTTATTCTCATAGGGTCATGACCCTTTACATTAAAAGAAAGATACTAAATCTTATACAATGTCTTTAATGAAATAAACTTGAAAACATGGTTCATGTCCTCCAACAAATGAGTACATACCAATCTTGTGAGAAATCTTGTAACTCCCCTAAAATGAACTAGGTTGAACTACAGACAAGCATATGTGTGTTGAGTATTTTAAGTCCTTAAAGGGTTTATAATTATTTCCTTAGGCAGTGTATAATATTTGGTAAGGTTTGGAGGTCAAACGTCCAAGAACGTCCATGATGTTTGGAAGATGTGCCTTGGAATGTGCTTGTGTGTCCTTATGTGGTTTGGCAAGTTTTACATGTTCATTTTGGTTGAAATTGATGGTGGGAGTTCCTAAGACCTATATGACCATGTATAGGGGTTTAACCTCCGGGTACGACTCAACTTAGGACCCACAAGGGGCCCTAGAAGAAGACCCCAACCCTTAGGCAGAATCTGCCAAAATTGGGCAATCGACGCCCTAGCATCAACAGACCGTAGTCTTGTTGATGGGGCATCGTTTGGGGGAGTAGCTCCACCCTTATTGGTGGAATATTAACCCCCATGTATCAATCCTTAGTCCCAATCGTTGCCCAGCAGCACGGGCCGTCATTCAATCGATGCCCCGTTGCTATGGTCCGTCAATGGTGGTCCTGCAAAAGCTGTTGGACGGACTGCCAATGCTTGGGGTGTTTTGTAAATTCACCCCAAGTACTATGAACCATGGATGATTATTTTAGGGTTTTTAAAGTATTTTAAGTTTGTTTTAAGTCCTACACCTATACAAGACACCATTTTCAAATATTCAAAACACTTCCCTGAAGAAAGAACTCTCTCAAACTCCATAGAAGCTAAAACTCAAGGAAGGGCTAGGATGGGTGGTTGTGGACGTGTTCTTCATCAAAAATTCGTGGTTTTCTTCTCATTGAGGTATGGTAGTCATCCTTTAACCTTCTTTCATTCAAGGAGCCACTTCTAAGAGACTTCAAAAAGGGTTTTCACACTCTAACTTCTTCTATCTTTGACTCTAAGTATGGGTGTTGCATGAAAACTTTTTTAAGGATTCAAATATGTTTTTTCTAATGTTAGTTGGTTATTTTAATGCTAAAACTTCAATGAAACCATGTTTATGCTTTTTATCAACTTTTAGCTTATAAAATGGGTCTAATGAGCATGATTAGGGAATGTTAAAGTTATGGTTTCTTTATGGTTATATTGTGATTTAGCTACTGCCCTAAGGGCTATTTTATGATGAATTATTGGAGAAATTATGAATAGGTGGTGAAATCTTGGATGAATGGTAAGTTGGTTATATTGTTTAGTTCTTATTGTGAAATGCTCTTTAGTGGTATGGTCCACCTTTGGTGGTGGTGTTTACTTGAAGTTCTTGATTATATTGTATAAATGTGTGTATTGTGAATGTTGACTTGAATACATATAATGTGAAGTTAAATGATGATTATGATGTTTAAGAATGATAATTGATATGACTTAGAAGATTGAAATGTGCATCTTGATGATATTATGTCTAAGTGAAGAATATATTCATGTTAAGCATGCTAGTGTGTAAATATGATGAATGAAGTATAAGCATGTTTAAATATCAATTAATCAAAATGGTTATTATATGAAAGGTGTTCTCACACAGACATACTTGAATGAATGAATGAAGAAAATGAATTAGAATGGGGGAGTTTTAGGGTGAACACTCTTCGTGAGTTGAGATGAAGTGTTTAGTAGCAACCTTACTATTTCCCAAGAGCTTTGTAATGTAGGTTGGAGGATGGATACTGTTCGTGAGTTGAGATGTGGTGTCAATAGTTATCCCTTGACCTTTAGTAATGAATGTTTAAGACCCGTGGGGGAGTTATGCTTAGCACCGAAAGGATTTGAAGAAGGGGTAGTTACACTTCGTGAGTTGAGAGGTTGTATCCAATGTACCTCTTTAGATGAGTACTCCTCGTTATTAAGAGAATGAGTTACTTAGAAGCAATCTCCTTATCCCTTAACTATGCGCCCGCATAGGTGTATCTGTTGGAGAATCCATGTAAAGGCTAAGAGAATGACCCTACTCTAGGCAAGTGGGGATCCCTCATCCGATAGGGGTTAATGTCGGGATTCCATGTATAGCTCTCATGGTCTATGTTGGTTAAAGCTAATTCCCCACAAAATAATGTAATGAACTAAGTCTCCTAAAGAGTGTACTACTTAGGTAGGTGGTGGTATGTGACGTTATCTATCCATTGCACAAGTGGGCACTTGAAAGGGGATTCTTGGTGCGTTTTCATATGCAATGAATGAATGAGTCTTTATGTAATGAAATTGAAGTTATGTGATTTAATGTCTAATGTTAAGAAATCATGTTAAGGTTAAGTCTTGTATGATGGAGTTTATGAGTGATGAATGTGGTGTGCCTAATCTCATGAAATCCTCAAGGAGCACATTGTGGGAGTAGTAGTACGGGATGCTACCCTCACATTGCACTTTGTGTAACTTGCAAATCCACTTGAGAGGGGTACTTATGTGAAGTTCTTAAATGTAAGTATGTTTCTCTAATTTCTAGATATAGGAGTGTGGACTTATTAACCATGCGAAGTAAGCCTATAATGGGTAACCTTGAGGATCACTTAGGTGCGTATTGAAGGAATTGTATGGGCGGTTCCTTCATATCTTACCTTAGTGAGTCTTAGGATAAGCTTGGTTAGGGAAACTTCAAAAGGAAATGAGTTCACTGTAATGTTATTGAGTTCACTGTAAAGTGGTCCTTTGTACTAAAATTATGGAAGTCTTATTCTGTGTGCTAAATGACGATCTATATGTTGTTTTACTTCTATATTCATGAAGGTTTTACTTATTTAGCATGAAAGATTATTTCTACTAAAATGTGCTCTTTTGCGTGATTTTTGCATATGCCATACTTAGTACAATGTTTGTACTAACCCCATACTTTTCTATACTTTATAAGTATAGGTTGGAGGCAAGTTGAAGGTTAGAAGGTAAGCTTGGGAATCGACTCTCTGAAGACTAAGTATGTCCTCATATATTTGAGGGCATAGTCTTTATTTCTCTTGTTTTTCTATAAGACCTTTTATGTATTTATTTCAATGTAAAGGGCCGTGTCCCTAAGATATTTATGTCGTGTCTTTAAGTTGGCTTTTGGCGATAAGACTACTCTTTAGTATTTATGAAATATATTTACTTATTATTATTAGTATCATGAAAACTTTTAATTTTGCACTACTTTTCATTTATTATGTAACGAATGATAGGGCTAGTACAAGACCTCTGAAAGGTCAAGTACGTAATTGTTCCAACCTGAGGGTGCTCCCTTCTTCAAAAGGGTACTTTCAGGTCATGACAAATCTACTTCCCAAGCTTCCAATCTAGAAATCGTCACTTGCAACCACCTACATCTGTAGAAATAGAGAAGAATATGGAATTAGTACAATTAAGCACTAAGTATGGCAATCATGCAAAAACATGCTTTAAAGAGGACATTTTAGTTGAAATATGTTTTTTCATGTTATTTTGATAAAACCTCATAAATCAAGTGTAAAAGACATCATACAAGTCAAACTTCATCATACAAAGTAATACTTCCATAATTCTCAACATATGACCATATTCATTAAGTAACCCATTTACTATTTAGACACTCTTATGCAAAGTTGTCCTAATACCCACCTAGGTAAGACATGAAGAGACCGCCCATACAACCTCTTCATTACACACCTAAGTGATCCTTAAGACTACAAAGACAAGGACATTTCATCTCAACTCCACTAGTCAATATTCATTACTAGAAATACTAGAGGAAACATTCATGCATTTAAGAACTCCACATAAAGACCATCCCCTAAGATAACTCCAAGTTACACTAGTGCAGTGTGAAAGTAGCATCGTATTCTACTACTCCCACTTAGTACTCCTTAGGAACCACCCTAGACTAGGCACATCACATTAAACCATTTACACGGCCTTTATTAACATTAGACATAAGACCAACATGCTTCATTAACATTAGACATAAATTTGACTTACTTCATTAACATCATATAGTAACTCATTCATTCATTAACATTACAAGGACACACCAAGACTCCCTCCAAATGCCTACTTGTGCAATTTATAGATGGCGTCTCATTCCACCAACTACCCTAAGTAGTACACCCTTAGGAAGACCTAGTTCATTACATTTATTTGTAGCGGCTACATTTAACCAACATAGACCCAGAAAGCTTAACATGGAATCCCGGTATTAACCCCTACCGGATGAGGGATCCCCACTTGCTTAAGGTAGGGTCATTCGTTTAGCCTTTACGTGGAACAACACTATCTGGTCCTATGTGGGCGCATAGTTAAGGGATAAGGAGATTTATTGTAAGTTCTACATCTCAACTAATGAAGAGTACCCATCTCAAGAGGTTAGATTTGGATACAACATCTCTACTCACGAAGAGTAACCACCCCTTTGTCAAATCCTCTTGTTTCTAAGCATTAATCCCCACAGAGTTTTAGACATTCATTACATTTATTATATATAGGTTAAAATATTGCTACTAAGTACTAAATCTCAACTCACGACGCATCTCAAGAGGTAACTTTTAAATACTACATCTCTACTCACAAAGAGTATCCACCCCAACCTATCATTCATTCATTGGAAATCTCTAAGGAATATTGAGGTTGCTACTAGACACTCATCTCTACTCATGAAGAGTGTCCACCCTGAAATCCCCCATTCATTCATTAGAGTTCTATTGATAAATCCTTTCAATAGACTCTCATTCGTTACATTTTTATTAGCTTCATTCATTGTGTGAGTATGTGAGAAAGCCTTTGACATAACCACTTGCATTCATAACATTGTCTTCAAAACATGATCATACGACATTCATCATAATCCACGCACAATCATACTTCACATTCACTTCATACTTCAATAAGTCATACTATCTTCAAGATACACATTCATAACTTCATAAGAGATCTCTATAGATATACTTCGTAACATCACTTTACTTCACATTCAATGCTTTCAAGGCCATAGTAACATTTCACATATACATTCATATACATTAAGTAAACACCGCCAACATAAGTGGACCATACCACACAATATCACTTCGATAAGACTAGAACAATTTAGGTCAATTTACCCTTCATCCAAGCCATGACCACTTTTCCCAATGATACAAAAATTCTTCATAGTTTGTCATGGATTGCAATAGACAACCATAATACAACATAGTATAATCATAGTTCTAACAATATCCAATTACATTTAACAAACCTACTTCATAAGCCAAAACTAGAGAATTAGGATGTTCATGAGTCCATGTAGTTTTTATCATAAAATCATCAGTTAACATTGAAACCATCATAATTCATCCATTAAAACCTTTTAATGCAAGAAAACATCATTAGAATCGAAATTGTGAAAGTTGGTCTTTGAATCACTTTTGAAAACCTTTGAATTAGACTCCTTCAATGAGAGGTTATTTAAGAATGAAGTATTAACTTACCTTATTAGTAGAAATCCCAAGAAATTGTAGAATAAATCAATATAAATCTTCAATCCTATCTCCAATTTGACTTCAAGCTTCAATGGAGGTTTTTGAGAGAACTTTATTTGGGAGAGGGGTTTCTTAACACTCCGAAAGCATTAAACCTAATCTAGAGACTCACATCAGTGTTTAAGGTTTGTAACACTTTTATTAGGCCTAAAATAATGAATATAAATTAGTTATGAGGTGTTGGAGCTAAAACGTCAAGGAACAATTGGTAACTTGGACTAGTGTAGTGTCTTGATGGTTTTAAGAAAGTAACTAAGGTTTAATCATGGTGACGTGATTATGGTAAATTTAGGTTCCTAAGAGGGTATTAAGAAGCAAGGCCAAGTGAGAAGTTCCAACCTTCAAGGGCAATCCAAAGCCAAGAGGCCAAGGCTGCCCAACAAAGGAGGCTACTACCTCACTCTTCACGAGTAGGACCACGGCTCGTGGTCATAACCACGACCAAGGTGGGGAGCTCATCAATAAGACTTGGTCATAGGGGAGAAAAGGTTATTGGACCTAGATACTTTCCAAGACACCACGAGTCACTTCACGATTCATCGTGAACTTGACGGAGAGCAAGAGGCTTCCGTGAAAATGCCTTAGCCAAAATGAGTGAGCTGGTGCGGCGTTGGGGAGCTACTGCCAAAGATCACCACGAGCCACTTGACGGGCCATGGTGCATATCACAGAAGGGGCGTAGGATGCTCGTGAAAGTGACTTGGTGGGAGAAATGGAGGAGGCTTCTTTAGAGGAGCTACTGCCTCACCATTTCACGGCCACCACCACGGTCCATCATGCACTTCACGGACCGTGAAGTGGGGCGTGAAGATGGACATGGGTGTCACAGTGAAGTTAAGTTTAACTTCACTTTTGGAAGTCCAACTTAATGAGGGGTAGGTTGGGTATTTTTGGGGTGGACTACATATTGACTTTAGGTCAAAAATCATTCATTTCCCACTCCAAATTGAAACTCAAATTGCTCTCACTTCTCTCTACTTTCTCTCTCTCCATTCGTCCTCCATTGAAGAACAAGAATCTTGAGGAATAAGACAAAGTCTCCAAGGTATTCACTCAATTTTTGTGGGCAAAGATTCATTAAGATATGGGTTTTTCACTATTGGTATTCCTTTCCCGAAGAGGTCCTCTCAATTTCAAATACCAAAATTCTTAGGGTTTTTCTCTACAAATGAATTTTCTTATAAAGTTGAAATTGATGATTAATTAAGTTGAATTATGATTTTATATGACCAATATAGTATAGATTGTTGTGTAATTTATGTTAGTTATGGGAATTTTGTATAGATCATGTCTGTTCCCCAATTTCCCCAAATCTTGGTTCTTCCTTGTGAATTGAAGGGGTATTATGAATGTGTTAATGGTTGTAACTATCCTATTCAATATATGGTCTGCCTAGGGACAAGTATTGTTGGGATTAGAACTAGTTATTGAAGAATTCATGATGAACCCTTCTCTCTTAAACCCTAGGTTATGAATTGAAGTTGATTGGGATAGTGATGATACAATTGGCTTAGTATTGTATAGATTACTGTTGTGTGATGGTGTTACACATATTGTTGGGTGGAATTGATCGGTTGATCGTAAAACCATGGATTATGGCTTATGAAGGATATTGGGTAAATCTTTGTAATCTCAAACCTTTACTTCAATTATGAATACTTGTGTTTAGTGATGAAGTTATATTGAAGTATACCTTATGATAATATTGATTAGGGTTGGTATGATGTTGAATTGAAATGTCTTGATTTATGACTTGTGATTTGTTGGATAAGATGCAATGATATAAGGTTGGTGATGAATTGCCTATGTGCCTTATTATGAAATGGTGATGTAAATTTGCTAACCTCACATGTGTGAATTGTATTGAACGGACATACTCATGCAATTCATATTGAGCTATGACTATGAATATATAAGGGGTAGACCCTATGACCTAAACTAAGTTATGATTATTAATGAAAAACATTTCAAAGGGGACTCTACCTTAGCACCGAGTGAACTACATATGAGATGTGTCCCTTCCCAATGAGGGAAGGTAGATTCACTCTTCTACTCATTAGATTGGAGACTATAATGCAATGTGCATATAGAGGATCCCAATGATATCTCCTAGTTCTTGAACTATGTTGCCTCCATAGGAATACTAGCTAGTGGAGCCACCTAGAGGTTATGTTCATGTTTAATACTACTTTGTCCAGTAGACCACCTTCCATCGGTGTAAGGTTTCATAACACCGGATTCCACTCTTAGCTCTTGTGGTCTATGTTGGTTAAGGCAAGTGTTCCCAAAAGTAAAATGAAGTAATAAAGTGAAATCTAACTAGGATGACCTAAGGGGTTTGGTTTAGTCTAGGTAGGGGTATGGGACTCTACCTATACATTGCTCTAGTTAGCCTTGGGGGAAGTCTTAGAAGGATGTTCTTATGTGCTTATATGTTTATAAATGTAAATGATTTGTATATGTTTATATTACATGTTAATGACACTATGTGATATTGGTTTCACTTATGACCTTGTGGTTGGTCTCTGTTGCTAAAGTATGATGATATCTACTCTTAATGATATAGTATGTAAAGTTGGGCATTCCTTATACTTCTTGTTGGGTTTACTTGGTTGAGTGAGGTTATGGGGCCTTACTTAGTCATTGCACTAGTGGACATAATGGGGGTGTATAAGTGATGGTATTACTTAGGTTATGATATTGTAAACTCTTATGCATGCTTGTTGATATTATAACTTGATGATAGAGTTGTCTTGATTATGTGCTCAATTATGTTAATATGCATGTTAACTTGACTAGACTTGGTATTGTTGGTCTTGTGATGTGCATGGTCTTGTTTTGAGTAATATGTGTTTATTGACTTGTATTGGTTCTTGAATATGCATAAGGTATTTCCAAAGTCACTTTCATAATTTTGAATAAATGCCCCTATTTGGCATGATTTTTGTGTTGTATGTGCATATGATTCCATACTTAATAGAAGTGATGTACTAACCCCATTTCTCCCTTTTCCCCAACATTTAGGTTCCGGACGTTGAGAAGATTATGGCCATTTGCACGGAAGGCTTGGATTCATTCACCATGAGGGTATCTCCTCAAGTCCGAGGATGATGCCTTGTTCTTACTCTAGTTGTGTTACTAGTCTAAAGACGATCATTTCATTCTACTTGTTTCAACATGTTGTAAGCCCTAAGTGGTATTTATATATTGTGTAAGGGCTTATGCCCATGTTGATTCGACTTCATTTAGATGGTTTAATATGAGACATCCCTTTTAAGACTATGTTATGTATCTTATATATATATATATATGTCATAAAAGTAGAGGACTATGTAATCTTCTTATACTAAGGGTCTATATATACTCGATATGAATATATTATGTGTAAGCGAGAGGTCTAAGTAAACCTCATGAAGTAGTGTAGATGAAAAGTTTTAAATTCTCTGCATTTTTAACCTATGAATGTAATGATGAATTCTAAGAGGCTATTCTTAGTCCTCTCTGAGGACGACGATGCCGGTTACGTCTAGGGTGTACTTCCCGGATGTGACAAACTTCGTATCAGAGCATGAGGTTGAATATCCCTAGAATCGATGTCTCATTAAACCACGTCTATGTAGATTCTTATTCATAATTGTGAAGCATGCCATACTTATGAATGAGAGACTATGTGACGCTTAGAAACTCTCATTTTCTTGTATTCCTATGTCGTGCCTGTAGAGTCTTATTATGTGCTTTCACCTAAACCTTGTATCTTGGTTATAGGTATGAATACTCAAAAAGCAGCGGCAAGAAGGTCCGAAGAAGGCATTGCTAATGTGGGATCTCATGACAACCTAGCTCCTCCACAAGACAACCAAGTGCCTCCACTTGAAGAAGTTGCTATGGGTGATCAAGTTTCGGTTGTGCCTCCACCGATGACCGATGGAGAGATAAAGGCGGGTTTTCTCAATTTGGCCCAAGCCATAACCTCACAAGACAATGTCGTCACTTCTCAAGTCCAAGCCATGACGGCTCAAGTGAATAAGGAGATTAGACCCCGAGTGACTCATCATGCTAACAACATGGCATCTCATTTGAAAGATTTTACTAGAATGAACCCACCTATGTTCTTCGGTTCGAAAGCGGATAAAGACCCTCAAGATTTCCTCTATGAGGTCTATAAGATTCTCTATGCTATGGATGTGAACTCAGCTAAGAAGGCTTAGTTGGAGGCCTATCAACTCAAAGATGTGGCCCAAACATGGTATGTGCGATGGAGGGATAATAGGTCATTAAGAGGCGGTCCGGTGACTTGGGAGATCTTAAAGAAGGCCTTCCTTGATCAGTTGTTACTATAGAGTTGAGGGAAGCTGAGGTGGAAGAATTCATCAACCTTCGTCAATGAGGTATGAGTGTACTTTACTATTCCTTGAAATTCACTAAATTGGCCAAGTATGCTCCCTCCTTGGTGTCTAACCCAAGGGATGATATGAGTCATTTTCTTATAGGGGTGTCCGAAGACTTGGTTGAAGAATGTCGTTCGGCTATGCTTCATGATAATATGAATATCTCTCATCTCATGGTTCATGCTCAACAAGTGGAATAAAGTAGGCTAAGGAGGAAAAGTAGGGAGGCTATAAAGGCAAGGTCTTATGAAGGAGGTTCTTGAAAGGGTAGGCTTGACATTCAAGACAAGCCTAGGTTCAATAAGAGATTTTCTAATCAAGTTACTTCCAAATTTCCCAAGGCTCGCGATTATAAGGTGTCTAACCCTAAGCCTAAAAAGGGGAAAAGTACTAGTTCATCAAGCAAGAAGCCAACTTGTATAAAGTATGGAAAGAAGAATTATGATGATTGCCTTGTTGCGACAGACAATTGCTTTGGATATTGAAAGAGTGTCCACAAGGTTAGATATTGCCCCAATGTTAAGGGGCAAGACAAAGGAAGTGGGCAATATCAAGCTAGTGCTTCTAATGTGGATGCTCCAAAGAAGAATCGCTTTTATGTTCTTCGCTCTAGGGGTGAACAAAAGAGTTCTCCCGATGTGGTCACCAGTATGTTACAAGTATTCTCTATTGATGTTTATGCTTTACTTGATCCGGGTGCTAAATTTTATTTTGTTACTCCCTTGATAGCTAGAATGTTTTATATTTTGCCCAATATCCAAAAGGAACCTTTCATGGTAACTACCCCGGTAGGTGAGTTGGTGGTTGCAAAGAGGGTATATAGAAATTATCCTCTAAAATTGCCCAATAGAGTTACTCATGTTGAATTAATAGAACTTGATATGGTCGATTTTGATGTCATTTTGGGGATGGATTGGTTGCATGATTGTTTTCTTCCGTTGATTGTAGTACAAGAATTGTCAAGTTCAATTTTCCAAATGAACCCATCTTAGAATGTAAGGGGGGGATTCTATTCCTAGAGGTCGTATCATCTCTTGTCTTAAGGCTTGTAAAATAATCTCAAAAGGGTGTTTATACAATATTGTAAGAGTCGAAGATTTAGACTCCAAAAATCCTCTCATTCAGTTGGTCACCATAGTAATGGAATTTCCGTAGGTCTTTCCTAATGATCTTTACGGAATCCCTCCCAAACGGGAAATTGAATTTGGTATTGACTTGCTACTGGATATCAACCCCATTTCAATTCTTCCATAATGGATGTCTCCGTCCGAATTGAAAGAGTTGAAGTCTCAACTCGAGGACTTACTAGACAAAGGCTTAATTAGACCTAGTATTTCTCCATAGGGTGCTCCGGTATTTTTTGTGAAGAAAAAGGATGGGTCCGTTAGAACGTGCATTGATTATCGCCAACTCAATAAAGTCACTATTAAGAATAAGTATCATCTCCCTTGGATTGATGACTTGTTTGATCAACTCCAAGGGGAAAGCTAGTTTTCTACGATTGACTTGAGATTGGGTATCACCAACTTAGGGTGAGAGGTGAGGATATACCAAAAATGACATTCTGAACAAGATATGGTCACTATGAGTTCTTAGAAATGCCCTTTGGTCTCACTAATGCCTCGACGGCGTTTATGGATCTCATGAATAGGGTGCTTTGAAGTTACCTAGATTCATTTTTCATTGTCTTCATTGACGACATCTTGGTATATTCGAAAAATGAGGGTGAACACATGGACCACTTGAGGGTGGTGTTACAAGTGCTTACATGGACCTCTAGTGAGGGATTTGAGGTTGATCCAAGGAAAACTGAGGCGGTCAGGAATTGGCCTAGACCATTGACTTCAATCGACATTAGAAGTTTCTTGGGTCAAGTGTTATTATAAGAGGTTTGTGGATGGTTTTGCATCCATTGCATCCCCTTGACTACCTTGACCCAAAATAGTGTGAAATTATAGTGGTCGGAGGGATGTGACAGAAGCTTCCAAATTTTGAAAAAAACGTCCACGACATCCGACGACTAGTATAAAAGGTGTTAGTGTGACTTAGCCTATTTGACGGGATTTTATGAGTCGGAATTTGATGATATTTGTGTAACAACCCTAAAAATGAATAGGATCAAGACTTAGGTTGTTCAAGAATGCTGGCGATTAGACCAAGGTCCACACGTATTGATACGCGTAGAACCAGACCTCAGAACCCTTACTACGACCAAGCCAACTAACTTGGGGAGTTAATTGAGCTTAGAAAGGTTGGAACTAACCAAGTGAGGCTCGCGAAAACGAAGATTTAATCGAAAGAGTGTTTACCGGACTCAAAAGAAGAAATCTTAAGTTTTGAGGGTCCAAGGGTAAAATGGTCTTTTCCAAGCCAAGGGTAATATTGTAATTACCCTAAGGAATTAATTAATTAATAAATTAAATTATTTATTTAAGGCATTTCGGTTGGGGTAACCCGAATTAACCCATTTTCGCAAATGGGGTCACTCGGGTTCGAGCCCCACTAGAAGCAAGATTTAACTAGCTTTTATTTTAATTTGTTAATTTAATTTTTAATAAATAATTAATATTAGCCGATTAGGAAAAAGAAATCAGATTTTTATTAATTTAAGTTGACTAAGTCCTACCAACAAATCCTATTTCTACTAGACCACTATCTCCCATCCCCCACTCTCTCTTACACGTTAATCTCTCCCATTCTCACACCCTCTCTGGCTGCAAACGTGAGAAAAGTCAGAAAGATAACAAAAGTCCTTCATGCTTGAAGGATTCACACGCAAAACACAAAAGAGAAAGCAATTCGGTAACGTTAAGCAAAACATACTACGCTAGTCGGGTAAGGTGTGAGTGTGGGTGTTTGGACTGATTTTTGGAGAGGTTCTTGGGCAGCATTCTGGAGATTTAACAAGAAAACAAATGTATGGGTCTTCTTACTCTTGGTCCCTTTCCCAAGAGACCCCTAGGACTCAGAATATTCGGCTCAAAACTAAGGTTGTCTTCCCCGTTGCATGTCCCTGTCATTAGTTCCCAACGAATTTGTAGGTTGGTATGAATGCTGGTAGACTTAGGATTATGTGATGTTTGTGCTGAATGTTAATGTGTTGGATGTACGTTAATTTATGAAAAGGCAAACCATGTGTATGTTCGAAATTAAGAAAAATGTATGACATGTCTTGAGTCTCGGCCTAGAGGCTTGAATTTGTTAATGTTATGTTTGTTGTTTTATGTACACCAATTGAAGTAAATTGTGATATTCATGTGACATGAAGTGTGGCTGAATTGAGGAGTAAACATCTTGACTAATAATTCGTGAAAGAATGTATTAAAGAACGTATCAAATGAACTATGTATTGCTCTATAAATTCACGAATAAAGGGAGATAAAAATGAGCAAAGAGTTTACCTTAAATTTCCAGCACTATGTTGACATATCTCTGCCAAATTAAGTTGTATAAAATGATAAGAAAAATAAAGAATAATAGGTGAGGTCATTGGGGGTTGAACCCGAGACCTCACCCCGCTAAAATCCCCCAAAATTAAAGAAGAAAAAAATTATATGGTGAGGGGGATTCGAACCGTGTCATGGCTGGGAAAAATAAGAGTGAAAAATAAGAAATGAGAGGGGTTGGATTTGAACCCACACCCTCTCGGTTAGAACCCAAAGAAAAGGAAAAAATAAAAATATGAGAGGCGTGGGAATCAAACCCACGACCTCTATGCGGATGGGGGGGAGATAAAAATAAAAATGAAATGAGGCTGTGGGGATTCGATCCCACAACCTCACAGTCAACTCAAACAGTCAACTCTTAAAAGGGAGAATAAAATAAAGAGGTTGTGGGGGTTCGAACCCACAACCTCTCGGCCTTAAGGGAATGTAAGGGGAAAGAAAATAAAAAGAATTAGGTGTGGCTGAGGGGACTCGACCTCGGGTCCCAATGTCCCACATGGACTGAAACAATAAAGGAAAAATGAAAATGGGGTTGTGGGGGGGCTCGAACCCACAACCCATCGGCCAATACAAGGAAATAGTTAAATAGAAAAATAATCCTTCAATGTTAATATTGTGAATTGACTTAGAGTTAAAATGTTATGAATATTAGAATAAAATCAATTATTCATGTAAATGATATCCAATTGATTCAAGACTTGGGTTTCCTTGCCCAAACTTCCGTATTGATGCATAAGTCATACGTGAACGAAATATCCAAGAATAATGCCACCTACTTAGATCAAAATCAAGATCTTGGCATACATACAAGATACATAAGTCTTGTACTACATAATCTTAGGAATGTAAGAATCATTTAACGAACTATGAATGAAGCCTCATGGCTTGTGTGTATAGACTCATAAGTCTAACATACGTTCAAAATTAAGTGAACCTAAGATGTATGACATGAAATGATGAACCCTAGAGGGGTTAAGTAAGGGTGTGAGACACACCAAATGGCCAAGTGTATTGGCATATAACGAAATGAACATTCACGTAATAAGAGGTGAATAACTAAGAAAAACAAAGGTGCAAATGATGATGAATGTGGTGACAACATGATATGAGGCTCATGTAAATAAGGAGAGTAATCTCAAATGAGCCTAAGTAAATGTTACTAACATGTATTCACCTATGAGAGTGTAAGATAATGAAGAGACCAGTCTCTATGAACAGTCTTATAAGAGTATTGAGCTTAACACACTTAATACGAATGATGAGATGAGAAATCATCTAATGAGCTATGATGTCCTCATACTAGAAGTCAGCTTCCATGACTTATGAGATGAATGAAATGGAACTTTATACTGAGCACCGATAGACTAGCTATGAGCGGTGATGCCTTCTTTCGGGAAGGGCGGAGGTTCACGTAACTCTCATGAGATGAGACCGTCCGTCTTGCCGGGTATTGGTCTCCTTATATCTCCTAGTCTTCGAACCTATACTTCCAATATAGGGATCTGGCGTGGTTAAATTCCCATGTACGCTAGCATGTTATTGGATCACTTTGGCCGGTGATTCTACCTCTTTTCGGTGTGGGGGAGACACTGGATTTCATGATGCTCACATGATCTATGTCGGTTAAAGTTAAAGTTCCCAATGAATGAATGAGGCCAGCCTCAAATGATGCACATAATGAAATGAATGTTACCAGAGGTGTTAGGATAGGATAATCAAAGGTGAGTTAGATTCAAGTAATGACATTAGGTCATTCTTGGTCATTGCACAACGAACCTAATGAAAGTCTTAAACTACATCCTAGGTATAACCGGTGGTTACACTGGACTATGAATGAAATGAAATGAAGTACGTATGAATGAATGAAGCAGACTCTGTGTTTGCTAATGAAGACTCCCTAGTTGAGGTCCCATATGTTGATCCCTCATTTCTGGATGTCTTAATGTCAAGTCCATGATTCCAAGGTCTCATGGCATATGAATGAATGATATGAACGAAGTTATGTGCTACACGCAAAATGTACTGTATGCTATATGATATGTGCTATGTGTAAATGTTATGTGTTGTGTGCAAAGGTGAAAAGTATGATGATGT
Source organism: Solanum sitiens (assembly GCA_016801875.1). Classification (NCBI taxonomy): domain Eukaryota; kingdom Viridiplantae; phylum Streptophyta; class Magnoliopsida; order Solanales; family Solanaceae; genus Solanum; species Solanum sitiens. The sequence continues at coordinate 879,469 of JABWTJ010000063.1, forward strand.
ATGTTATTCTCATGGCATAAGTTTCCTATTCCAATCTAGAAAGCTCACTGACTTTCATAATCCAAATTTGGAAAGATCATTTACTTTCCTAATCCAAATTAGGAAACTTTCCAAATCTCAATTTGGCAAGTCCACTGACTTAACTTCCAAAAATCATGTTGTTAGGAAAGAGCTATTCTTTCTCATGCATGTCCTTGGTGTGTGCTTGCGTATACCCATACTTAGTACAAGTGTGTACTAACCCTATACAAACTCTACTATTTTAGGTGCAGGCACAGGTGGACGGTAGAGCTACAGGATCATCGCTGCAGTTATCCACACGTCCAGCATTCATCCGGTTTTGGTAGGTCCTCATGCTTTCGAGGATGCTACTGTTTTATGTTCTAGCTTAGTTTAGGAGTTGAGCTAGTGGAGCATGTTCCACTAGCGTTTCTTTCTTATTTTATTCAGACTATGTATTGGTGCCATTTTGGCAATTATACAATTATGTTTATTGAACTATTCCTTTCATTTGATTATCTCTTAATGATTAGATGGTTGATGTTGAACAAATTACGAATGTATTAGAAATGTTTAGTAAGCAATGTTTAGAAACAAAAAGTTTCAAATTTTCCGCAAAAAAAATTAACCTATGTAAAGTAAGAATGACGTAAGTAGGCTTGTCTGCGACCTCTAAGAGGTCAACGACGCCGGTATCGTCTGGGGTCTAGATTCCAGTCGTGACAAAGTTGGTATCAGAGCACTAGGTTAAATTATGAAAATAATAAGTTCACATCATCCACATTGAGTAGTTTCTAAGTCATGGTAGTGAAGTGCACCACTATCCTGAATTAGAGACTGCATGATACGTAGGAAAATTTCCCTTCTTCTAATCTTATCGTGCTTTTCTGAATGTCTGAATTCTTGGTGTTATGAGCATGTCTAACATCAATCCTTTTTGTTTTTCCAGAAAATGAACACTAGGAGAGGAAATGGTCAGAGGAGAGGAGGAGCAGCTGCTGAGGGTAACCGAGTTCCACCCCAGGCTCCAACTGAAGGAGTGGCTGTCCCAGCTAATCCAGCTGGGATGACTGATGCTGAGGTGAGGGCATCTCTGGCCCAAATGGCAAAGGCCATTACTATGCAGGCCCAGGCTATGACTGCCCATGTCAACAGACAGGATGTTCAGAGGGAGAACCCACCGGTCCGTAGCATGGCTGATAGACTGAGGGATTTCACGAGGATGAATCCTCCCATTTTCACAGGGGTTAAGACATCGGAGGATCCTCAAGAGTTTGTAGATGAGGTGCATAAGATCCTGGTGGCTATGGGGGCCACTGATATTGAGAAGGTTGAGCTAGCTTCCTATAAGCTCAAGGATGTTGCACAGACTTGGTGCAAGATGTGGCAAGATAGCCGTGTCTTAGTTGGAGTACCAGTCACATGGGAGCTGTTCAAGACAGCATTTCGAGAGAGATTCATTCCCAGGGAGATGAGGGAGGCCAAGGTTGAGGAATTCATCAACCTCAAACAAGGCTCCATGACAGTTAGGGAGTATTCCCTGAAGTTTGTTAAGCTGTCAAGGTATGTTGTTTTTTTCCCTGAGTATTTAATAGCAAGAATAAGAATAATACTGAACCTTGTTGAAATCTCCCAGGTATGCTACTTCCCTGGTTTCTAACAGCAGGGATGAGATGAGCAGGTTCCTCACAGGAATCAATGGAGACCTGGAGGAGGAGTGTCAATCTGCTATGCTCCATGATAATATGGATATTTCTAGGTTGATGGCGCATGTCCAGCAGGTAGAGGACAGCCGTAGAAAGAGAGGTGTTCATGATGCTAGGAGGCCTAGGCCTCAAGATCAGGCAGGACCCAGTCATGGAGGCCACAGGAATAATTTTGGCGTCCGTGAGCAGCCAAGGTTCAAAAAGGGGCAACAGAGTTCTGGGAATTCTAATCCTCAGAGGAGTGCTACACCTAAAGGAGGCAGACATGAGACTAAGAAGGGAAATGGAGGTGAGATGCAGCATACTAAGAAGAATTGTTCTAAGTGTGGCCGAGCTCACAGTAGAGAGTGCAGACAGGGCACTAATGCCTGCTTCGGTTGTGGTAAGAGTGGACACATGATCAGAGACTGTCCACAGAACAGAGGTCAGGCTAGAGGTAATACTCAGCCTAGGCCTAATCCACAGGGTGCAGCAGCAGCCGAGCCTCTTAAGAGGAACAGGTTCTATGCCCTAAAGGGCAGAGAGGAGCAGGAGAAGTCCGCTGATGTGGTCACAGGTATGCTGCAAGTGTTCTCAACTTCTGTTTATGCTTTACTTGATCCAGGGTCTACACTTTTCTTTGTAACTCCTCTGCTTGCTCTTACTTTTGAGGTATTGCCTGAAGTTCTACATGATCCTATAGTGGTTAGTACACCTTTAGGAGAGAATGTAAGAACTGATAGAGTATACAAAGATTGCCCAATAGTTGTGAGTGGTAAAAACTATGTGTGCAAACCTGGTTGAGTTACCCATGCATGATTTTGATGTTATTCTTGGCATGGATTGGCTTCACAGTTGTTATGCTTGCTTGGACTGTCGTAGTAGAGTGGTGAGATTTCGCTTTCCTAATGAAGAAGAGTTAGTCTGGGAGGGGTACAATTCGAGTCGTCCTAACCCCTTGATTTCTAACCTTAAGGCCAATAAAATAATGTCCAAGGGGTTATTGTGTCATCTTGTGAGTGTTAACGATTTAGATCATGACATTCCTTCCATAGACTCAGTACCTGTAGTGAATGAGTTCTTAGATGTGCTTCCTGATGATTTACCTGGAGTCCCTCCCCTTTGAGAGATTGACTTTGGTATCGACTTAGAACCTGATACTAAACCAATCTCAATTCCTCCTTACCGAATGGCTCCAGTTGAACTCAAAGAGTTGAAGCTGCAGTTAAAAGATCTCACTGACAAGGGTTTCATTCAGCCGAGCATATGCCCTTGGGGCGTTCCAGTGTTGTTTGTAAAGAAGAAAGATGGAACCCTTAGAATGTGTATCAATTATCGGCAGCTCAACAAAGTCACCATAAAGAATAAGTATCCACTCCCCAGGATAGATGATCTGTTTGATCAACTCCAAGGGTCTAGTTTCTTCTCTAAGATTGATCTTCGTTCAGGGTATCATCAGCTTAGGGTTAGGGATTGAGATATCCCAAAGACAGTCTTTCGTACCCGCTATGGTCACTATGAGTTTTTAGTCATGTCATTTGGTCTCACGAATGCACCAGCTGCATTTATGGACCTCATGAACAGGGTCTTCTGTGAATACCTTGACTCTTTCGTCATAGTATTCATTGATGACATTCTCATCTACCTAAGATCAAGGAAGAGCATGAACAACATTTGAGACTAACCTTGCAGGTACTTAGACAGCATCAGTTGTATGCCAAATTCAGCAAATGTGAATTCTGGCTGAGATCAGTGACCTTCCTGGGTCATGTTGTCTCCGATCAGGGCGTGGAGGTGGATCCCAGGAAGACGGAGGCCATGAAGAACTGTCCAAAACCTCTTACTCCTACTGACATCCGTAGCTTTTTGGGATTGGCTGGTTACTACCGCAGGTTTGTGGAGGGCTTTTCTTCCATTGCTGCCCCATTGACAACTTTGACTAATAAGAAAGCCAAGTTTGAATGGACGGAGACTTGTGAGAAGAGTTTCCAGGAGCTCAAGGACAGACTCACTTCAGCCCCGGTGCTTACTTTGCCTAAGTGTGGTGAGAATTACACTGTTTATTGTGATGCATCTAGGGTTGGTTTGGGTTGTGTTCTCATGTAGGTTGGTAAGGTGATAGCCTATGCATCTAGACAACTCAAGGTTCATGAGAAGAATTATCTCACTCATGACCTGGAGTTGGCAGCTATGGTATTTGCACTGAAGTTGTAGAGGCATTATCTGTATGGAGTGCATGTAGATGTGTTCACAGACCATAAAAGTCTCCAGTACGTGTTCACACAGAGGGAGTTGAATCTACGTCAGCGGAGATGGTTGGAGCTATTGAAGGATTATGACATGAATGTGCACTATCATCCAGGTAAGGCTAATGTTGTAGCTGATGCTTTGAGCAGGATGAGCAAGGGAAGTACAACTCACGTTGAGGATGAGAAGAGGGAGCTAGTAAAAGATGTACACAGACTGGCCAGACTGGGGGTGCATTTGGTTGACTCCACTAGTGGGGATGTTTCAGTTCATCCTAGTTCTGAATCATCCTTGGTAGTTGAAGTCAAGCAGGGTCAGCATCTAGATCCCGTGTTGATGGAGCTGAAGGACTCAGTGCTGATGAAGATTAATTAGTCTTTAGCTTTGGGAGGTGATGGCATACTTAGGTATCAGGACAGGCTTTGTGTGCCAGATGTGGATGATTTGCGGACAAGGATTGTTGCAAAGGCCCATGGTTCCAGATATTCTATACATCCAGGTTCCACCAAGATGTATCATGATCTCAAGGAGATTTATTGGTGGGATGGCATGAAGAAGTACATTGCAGAATATGTGGCCAAGTGTCCTAATTGTCAGCAGGTTAAGGCAGAGCATCTTAAGCTTGATGGTCTGACTCAGATTATTGAGGTTCCGACATGGATATGGGAGGCTATTAATATTGACTTCGTGGTTGGGCTTCCGAGGACTAGGAGGCAGCATGACTCTATCTGGGTTATTGTGGACAGATTAACTAAGTCTACCCACTTTATCCCTGTAAAGTCTACTTACAGAGCCGAGGATTATGCGAGGCTCTACATTGATGAGATTGTGAGATGGCATGGGATTCCCTTGTCTATTATTTCAGACAGAGGAGCTCAGTTTACTTCTCATTTCTGGAGATCTTTCCAGAAAAGCTTGCGCACGCAGGTGAAGCTTAGCACTGCCTTTCACCCTCAGACAGATGGGCAGGCAGAGCGCACCATACAGACATTGGAGGATATGTTGAGGGCGTGTGTGATTGATTTCAGAGGTAACTGGGATGATCATCTTCCTTTAATAGACTTCTCGTATAATAATAGCTATCACTCCAGCATTGGGATGGCACCGTTTGAGGCACTGTATGGTAGGAGGTGTAGATCTCTAGTTGGGTCGTTCGAGGTTGGACAATCATCCATATTGGGGCCGGAGATCATTCATGAGGCCTTAGAGAAGGTCAGAATGATTAGGGACAGGTTGACTACTACGTACAGTCGGCAGAAGTCATATTCTGATAACAGAAAATGGCCCTTAGAGTTTGATGTTGGGGACCATGTTTACTTAAAAATATCACCTATGAAAGTGGTGATTAGATTTGGTAGGAAAGGGAAGCTGAGTCTGAGATATGTTGGGCCATATGAGATCCTACAGCGTGTGGGTGAGGTGGCCTATGAGTTGGCATTGCCCACAGAGTTAGCTTCTGTCCATCCAGTCTTTCACGTATCAATGTTGAAGAAGTGCCTAGGTGATCCAGCATCAATCTTACCTATTGAAGGTTTTGGGGTTGATGAAGACTTGTCTAATGAGGAGGTACCGATCGAGATCTTAGACAGACAGGTCAAGCGGCTGAGGAACAAGGAGATTGCCACAGTGAAAGTATTGTGGAGAAATCATCTTGTTGTGGGTTCTACGTGGGAAGCTAAGGCCGACATGAGGGCCCGCTACCCTCACATGTTCAGCTCTTGAGGTTAGACTTTATACTCTTAAACCTATGCTTCCATACCTCCCCGTACCTTGTTGCTATTGATTGACTGTGTATAGTGCTTTTATTATGATCTGACTGGCATTACAACATGAAGTAGTAGTGTCATTCGGGGACGAATGTTCCTAAGGGGGTGATAATGTAACAACCCTAAAAATGAATAGGATCAAGACTTAGGTTGTTCAAGAATGCTGGCGATTAGACCAAGGTCCACACGTATTGATACGCGTAGAACCAGACCTCATAACCCTTACTACGACCAATCCAACTAACTTGGGGAGTTAATTGAGCTTGGAAAGGTTGGAACTAACCATGTGAGGCTCGCTAAAATGAAGATGTAATCGAAAGAGTGTTTACCGAACTTAAAAGAAGAAATCTTAAGTTTTGAGGGTCCAAGGGTATAATGGTCTTTTCCAAGCCAAGGGTAATATTGTAATTACCCTGAGGAATTAATTAATTAATAAATTAAATTATTTATTTAAGACATTTAGGGTGGGGCAACCCGAATTGACCCATTTTCGCAAATGGGGTCACTCGGGTTTGCAAAAAACAAATTTCGCAAAATTAAACTTTAGTTTGCTTAAGCGACCTCCGCCCTTTTGTCCTAGTTCTCAAAAGAAAACAACACATCCTCGCTTAAGTGAACTGTTATCTTCGTTGATTGGTTTGCTTAAGTGACTAGTGCTTCGTAGGTGTGATACCTACAGATTATTTTTTGTTAGGTCTTGCTCTTTTGAAGATTCAAATCCAGTTTTGATCAGATCTCTATCAAAATCAAAACAACTGGAGTAATGCATTCCAAAGCATAATTAGCCTCTTTATCTACTTTGAGTGCTGCAAAATCTTTAAAAAAATAGCTCTAAATGAGTGCAAATTCGCCACTTGTCAAAAATAAAGGTAGGATACATCGAATAAACGACAAACGATGTGGTCCTATGATAAGACACCATTTTTTTGTGTATAATTCAATTGTTTTTTGTCCAACTACTATCTACAATTCTGCTAAAATTTCAAAACATTTAAAGAGTTATGAGCTTTGTTTGGGGTAGGAGGGAAATTTTGATAAATTGACAATTGTTTTTAATCAAAATACTACTGAGCAAGAAAAATGGTGTAGCGAGAAGAAGACATTCAAATGGATAACTTGGGGTCTTATCTAGGTCAACATGTGAGAGTTAGGAGATAAAAAAGAAGATGTTGAAGTTTTTTTAAGAAAAGGTAAGACTAAGATAAAGGGATGGAAAAGTAATTTCTCAAGTTGTGTGAGCAACGAAGTAATGCTTTAGTTTGTGTTTTCTACTATTCCTTCATATGTATTTCCCTAAGAAACTTTATAAATAAAAAACTGTTATTTTCTTTGATTTTTGAGAGGAACGAAATAAGGAGAAAAGAACATGATTCGAAAAAGTGATAGAAATTTTGTGGGGAAAAATTTAAATGATGTTTCAAATTTAGAGATTTAAAATATTTTAATAAGGTTTTGTTTACAAAACATGTATGGGGAATTTTAATTCAAGTAGAATCTTTTCTTCATGAGGATATTAAAAAATAAATTCTTTGAATACTTTTTTCCTTAAAGGTTATTGTTCCTCTTCGAACTCTTTGATCTTAAAAAGCAATATTTGGAGAAGAAATTTTTTAAAAAAAAGTAGATGGAGAGTTGGAGATTGATGTGTGACGTCATCAAAGACACAACTTCCAATGCATGTGTCTACGATCGCACAATAGTACAGTAACACAACCAAGGGTTGGGTTCGTTTCCACTGGGAGTGGTTTTGAGAATTAATGGAAAAACAAAATTAAGTTCTAATTAATCATAGCCAAAAACATTAACGAATACAAACATGTTAAATCTAAAGGGGTGACTCAAGCGTCAAATATCACTGGGGTTTCGTAGTCGAAATTAATAGCTACAAACAGTAAAAACAATAAGAAAGATTAATGGAAGACAGGATTCTTGGGATGTGATAAGAATACGGGATAGACTAAACTATTGGGTACATGCTTTTCACAATAAATTTGTTGAACATTTGTGACTAGGCTAGACTTTAGTCCGGGTAAGCTCTCTCGAGTAACATACCCGAATCAAATGGTTCATCTCAGACACCCACTTGTCGCATTAAACACAGCTTCCTCCTTAGCCCACTCACTCTCTCGAGTTGAGTGTGTGGAAAAGGACTAGAGTTCATTCTTCGAGTGTAACCTCATGTTGACCTAATACCACCGGTCATCAATTTAGTAGTCTTGGTTTTACGATCTCTCTATCGAGAAAGCCGAAAACACGGAGGTAAAATTGTTTTTGCCACTACAACCCCATTAATTTCATACACAACTATTAAAGAGAATCAGATTTAAACAACAAATAAACCATCTACTAGAAAGACCCAACAGATAATCTAACCCATATTCGCAAAATTACACCTCAAGAATTGGGGTTTTAGCTAGATATATACAAGAGATAGAAACTTACACCAAAATGAGTTTACATTCAAATGGGTATGAAAATTTAAGTCTTGATACAAGCCAAAAGTGAAGAATCCAAGAGACACCAAGCCCAAATTTTTGGAGATGAAACCCTTTGAATCTTCAAGCTTTTCAAAACCTCTTCAAACATAAAACTCAAAAATAAAAGCTGAAAATTTACTGTGTAATACTAAAAATTCGATCCCTAAGCTAAAAGTAATAGCAGGTATTTACAGTTTCCAAAAAGCTATGTTGCGAAGACCACTCGGTGCAATTAATCGGGATCACCGATCAACTCAGTGATTCACACTTTGGTAGCTTTATCACCGTCTTGTTCTAGCCTAAAACATCTTCATGTTTTGGATCATTGGGCGACATAGTACTGCTTCGTGGAACTACTCAGTAATGCATTGAGTGCTCTTTTTCTCCACCGATTTGATCCTTTCCTTCAAGGCTAAGCTCACTAGAACAAAAGGCGAGGATGGGACCTTTAGACGACATGCTGAATATGTTCGGTGATCCTCAAGTCTTCACTTATTCGTCCTTTCGGCTGCTTTTGTTCCTTTTAGCTCAATTTTGTCAATGCTTTGTCTCCAAGTGTATCTACCTGAAACTCAAGGTATTTTAATAATTTATGAGACAAATTATGCATTTAAGGACACTAATCCTATCAATGTAGAGCCCTAAATGAATCAAAATCGTGGACTCATCAACACCCCCAACTTAAACTTTTTCTTGTCCTCAAGAAAAACTCAAGTTGAGCAGTTCAAAAGGGATGTCTCAAATAGTGCTACACCAGGCTCAATCATGAATGCACACAAAAAAAACTCAACTTACTCATGCAAGGATCAAATGTGAACTCAAAGACTCAAGTTGTGGCACTTCATTATAAAAGGTTTTCAAGCTCATAATACTTTCTTCAAATGCAAGTTCAAGCTCAACTAAAGTGATCAAATGTCCTCACGTAAAGAATGATTCCATATTCACACAACGGTACGCAATCTATAGTTCCGGAATCAATTTCAACGCTCACACTCACAAAAATGAACATAATGCACGAATTAACCAATAGGTTTGCCCGTATTTTCTAATCAACTTTCATTTCAGCTCACTCAAGATCAAAAAAGGTCCTTTTAGGCTTGTAATAGGGCTTAGTTCATAGGTATTGTAATTTAGGCTTAGTGATTTTTATCCTCATGAGATGTGGTGCTCATCACACTTCCTTTCTCCTTATTTCATTCTTTTCTGTAGTGCTCATAAGTCACCCCTTTATTTACTTTCCATGGATTGTTTGGGGAAACCCATTTCTTCTTGTATTTTCGTAACTTTATTTCATGATGACTTCTTTTTTTGTTCTTTTTCTTCTCTTTTTCTCTTTCTTTTTTTATATGGAGGGTTCCATTTTTCTCAACACCATGGGTTAAGCGAGACTATTTTTGCCCTCTTTGACTTGTCTTTCTTTTCACCACATCCCAATTTAGGCTTTTGGCCTAAGTTGTCTATTTAATCAACCAAAAGTCAAGAGGATTATGGGTAGAGGATTAAGAGAGGTCATTGTTTTCATCAAGTTTCATCCAAATAAAGGTAAGGCTCAATGAGTGTTCAAAAGAGGTTTGCACACTCACGAGGTAAGCCACAAAAGATATATATATATATATATATATATATACATATATATATATGCAAAATTGGTTCAAACTCTTTCGACGGTGCCTAAGATCATTTCATGAGTTCACATCACTTAGTCAACTGGACTAATTGGCAAATTATAGGTATCATCACGCATGGCTCACGATAAGCTTAGCACACACGGCAGCGACACTAAAGTCAAACAAGACTCCACAGTTTTCCAAGCGTGCAATGGTCATTAAATGAAACATGATTTGTCAATTGGCTAATCACAACAAGATGCAAAGAGTTGACATGTTGTCTATGCAACTTCATTTGGCCTCGTTGTAGCAACACATTCATGTTCGTTCATTGCAAGCATTATTCAAGTCATCGGTATTGATCAAACTGATACTCAAATTTGCCATTGAACAACTACATTTCAAGTACATGCAAGAGGTGGCGGAAAGAAAAAAAAATTTAGACGGGTCAAAATATTTGCAATTTAAACAAAATGGAGCCACAAGCTCAAAAATCCGCAAAACAATATAAAACACATTTTGAAACAGAACAACCCAAAATGATATATACATACAACACAATTAAAAAATAACACACCAAAGGTGGGCCTCACTCCACCACGAATAAAAAGTATTTGTCCTTAAATGCAAATAAGAAAAATCAAAAAGTTAAAGACATCAAAATAGATAGGGAAGTAAAGAAAGGATATTGTTTATACAGTCTCTCCATCTGTTTGGGCTTTGTTACCTGCTGCATCAGCCTGATCTATAGTACCCGTGCCCAGAGTCTCCTTAAGAGGAACAACAGTGTAAGGTTCACCATTGTCTATTGAGTGTGAGTTTGCCAGAAAGACATGCACATCTCTATAAAATTTCTATCCCATGAAGGAACATTAGGGTCAAGGACAATCGTCTTTGAGGCAGAATTCCGCCTCGTGCACTTACCTTTCCTACTAGTAGTGGAAAGGCTTGTAGCTTTGCCTTTTGACATAGCGGTCTCCTATGCTATGGCAATCTCTTTGGACTTCTCTTGGGTTGGTGTTATTCTTTCAAAAGCTTTTGATTTAGTCATATCTGCAAAGTCTTGAAGAGAAGTTAGAAGAACTTACACAAAAGCAAAGAAAAACATTTGCAGACAAATTCGCCAAACCAGATGGCGAACTTCCAAATTTCTTAGGCGAGTTAGATCAAGATCGCCAACGGAAATAGCTCTAAAACTACAATAAGATGGAAATAGGGGAATCACTTTGTTGTGTCGACTAAAGATTATGGAAATAATGGGTAGGTGCGCGGAAGGTTCAAGGGTGCAAACATAGGGTGAAAGAAAGCCTTTTTGCAAGTCACCTAATGCTTTTAGTATATCAAGCTTTTCGCCGATAATTAAGAGTTAATCATCAAGTAAATAATAACCTCATGAACGAGATAGGGACATTAGGCGGACCGTTGAGTGGTTCGGTGACTTTGACCCTGCTCACCAAATTTTTCAACGCTTATTTTCAACCCAACTTCTCATATCCAACCCCGCAACCCCGAAAAACAAAATCAACGCATGCATTAATATAATTAAGGTGTGATCCATCACACCCAAACGTAATCCTTCAAATTTTTAATCCATTTTAAGTCATGAAATCGAGGGAATTCAATAGTCACAACTACTAGATCAAGAATATCAAAAATAATCAAGCGTGTACATAAGCTAATCCTCACACTTGGAGGATCAGATTAGTTCAACCAGATCAGGATATTTCAAAGGAGTACAAGTTTTGATGAATTAAACTTGGGGCATAGAGAACTAACTGTTTGTGTCACTAAAGAGAAGATTGAAATTCTAAGAAGCAATGTAATCCAATCCCGAGCACAAATAAGTATTAAAATGTTGTAACAATGCAACAATATAGGAACTAGCTCGCAAGTGTGAGTTTGTGAAGATAGAAAGTGAGGGAAAATGAATGAATTTGAAACCTGAAATCTTTGGCTTGCAAAACTGTCTAGCTTTTGTCCATTCATCGACGTTAGTCGCACTCGCAAATACACTCGGCGGCACGCTGGGTGGTTACTTACCTTGCCGAGATTTACAAAAATCTTCAATCAAAATGAGGATCCAAACGAAGGCCTACATCAAGATCGCCGACATGGTCAGTGACTCGCCAATAATTTCTTGGACTCCTCAAGTTTTACAGACTCCGGGTTAAAGATATCTTGATTCAAACGGTGGTTAAGTTTGGGTTGGACAACCTCTTAGGTAGTACGCTGACTAGATCTATTGCTTGGTACCCTACACTTTTTCAAACAATTTCCACACTTTACCTTGTACAAACAACACACCATTACTTTACCAAAATAAAAATTAAAAGACAATAAAGGTTTTAGGGTTGCCTCCCAAATAACGCCTTAGTTAATGTCGTTGCATGAATTAAGTCCACCTTCAAACCTCATTCTTGGGGTTAGACATAGTATCACTAGGCAAATCCCCTTGTTGTCTCGGATTTAGGTGAGAAGAGATATGACCCATTTGAGTCTCTAACTGCTTGATCAAAACTGAATGGGAGGTGACGATCTAGATAAGGGTGGACATATCTTTCTTAATGCCTTTTAACATTTTGTCTGACCCTTCAAATTTGTTGAGGATACGTTAGAGAATATCCTTAGACCTACCACCTTTCAAGTCCTTGGTCTTTTGATTCTCATGGGGAGGCACATATCTATCATTCTCACCATCCTTCCAAATCGGATTTCGGTCCCTCCATTCACAATTTCAATACTTCTAGCCTTCATCTCTAACCCATCTTTGGTTACCACCCTGCCTTTAGTAGTTTGAACGATAGCTACCGCCTTGATTGGCTAGATAATTTATCTCATCATTATACAAGACTTCAAACTGCATCTCCTCAGAATTTTCACACCTGAGTCCCATGGCATTTACACCACAGGCACCAGCCCCATGAAAGATTTTGATAAAATGCAAGTTGTATCATGATCTTTGACATGTTTTGGTCTCTCTCGTGATTTGTTTTTCAATATGCTCCTTAGATAGCTTGAAGGTGAGAGGAGAGACTTGGTCCTCGCGAGCGCACGCCTTGTTGATGGTTTGTCATGCAATCTAAAAGTTGGGATACTACTACATATGGCTGCTGCGTTAAGCCTCCATGCAAAAGTTGGTCAATGACCCCTTTGTTTACCGAGTCTAAACTCTGGTAAAAGTACTACATCAGCACATTAACAAGCAAACCATGGGTTGGGCATTGAAGCAACAACTTTTTGAACTATAGCCAAGTCTCATGCAGAGGCTCTCCTTTCAGACGCTTAAACCTCTAACTGTTATCCCAAAGGGTCATCAATCCTAAGAAGTGATGGAATTATGAGGAAGCTTAACCAGCTAATTGCATGCCTCCCCATTAGAGAGAATGGGAATAACCTGAGACTGGCTACTGGGAGATGTTTTGGAAGGAGAATGGCCCGCATAGATCTACGTAGTTTCTAAGATGTTCATGAGGGTCCTCATGAGTCAATCCACTAAAAAGCCCCTTTAGTTGCAAGAGTTGAAACATGGTAATCGTGATGTGGAATACTACATTTCTTTTGGCTGAAGGTAGACGAATGGCTCCAATACCTTATATGAGATAGGTTCCAATGATGTTGTGCTCTTGGACATCGTTCAGATTTCTGATGTTGTCTTTGTGGCCCACCTAACTACCGTTGCCACCCTTAACACTCGTGCTTTCTGAAATATTCACACAAGCAAACAAAACCAAACTATAAATTATTTTCATAAAATTAAGACTAAGCAAGAAAAAAATTTAACCTAACTATAAACACTCAAGCGACACCACTCCTCAGCAGCGGCGTCATTTTGATGTGTGACATTGTCAAAGACTGTAATGACCCGGGAGTACCCCCTAGGTGTCACACGGCGTATCGACCTCTCATATGTCTCATACAAGCCTCTTATAATTCATTCATTACATATGTATGAAAAGTAGTACGGAATTAAAACTTTACACAATAAAGTCAAAATAGAAACTCTTTCATAAAATGTAAGAAGAACTAAGTTTCATTATACAAGCCATCTTAGACACATTTTATTCTCATAGGGTCATGACCCTTTACATTGAAAGAAAGATACTAAATCTTATACAATGTCTTTAATGAAATAAACTCGAAAACATGGTTCATGTCCTCCAACAAATGAGTACATACCAATCTTGTGAGAAATCTTGTAACTCCCCTAAAATGAACTAGGTTGAACTACAGACAAGCATATGTGTGTTGAGTATTTTAAGTCCTTAAAGGGTTTATAATTATGTCCTTAGGCAGTGTATAATATTTGGTAAGGTTCGGAGGTCAAACGTCCAAGAACGTCCATGATGTTTGGAAGATGTGCCTTGGAATGTGCTTGTGTGTCCTTATGTGGTTTGGCAAGTTTTACATGTTCATTTTGGTTGAAATTGATGGTGGGAGTTCCTAAGACCTATATGACCATGTATAGGGGTTTAACCTCCGGGTACGACTCAACTTAGGACCCACAAGGGGCCCTAGAAGAAGACCCCAACCCTTAGGCAGAATCTGCCAAAATTGGGCAATCGACGCCCTAGCATCAACAGACCGTAGTCTTGTTGATGGGGCATCGTTTGGGGGAGTAGCTCCACCCTTATTGGTGGAAGATTAACCCCCATGTATCAATCCTTAGTCCCAATCGTCGCCCAGCAGCACGGGCCGTCGTTCAATCGATGCCCCGTTGCTATGGTCCGTCAATGGTGGTCCTGCAAAAGCTGTTGGACGGACTGCCAATGCTTGGGGTGTTTTGTAAATTCACCCCAAGTATTTTATGAACCATGGATGATTATTTTAGGGTTTTTAAAGTATTTTAAGTTTGTTTTAAGTCCTACACCTATACAAGACCCCATTTTCAAATATTCAAAACACTTCCCTGAAGAAAGAACTCTCTCAAACTCCATAGAAGCTAAAACTCAAGGAAGGGCTAGGATGGGTGGTTGTGGACGTGTTCTTCATCAACAATTCGTGGTTTTCTTCTCATTGAGGTATGGTAGTCATCCTTTAACCTTCTTTCATTCAAGGAGCCACTTCTAAGAGACTTCAAAAAGGGTTTTCACACTCTAACTTCTTCTATCTTTGACTCTAAGTATGGGTGTTGCATGAAAACTTTTTTAAGGATTCAAATATGTTTTTTCTAATGTTAGTTGGTTATTTTAATGCTAAAACTTCAATGAAACCATGTTTATGCTTTTTATCAACTTTTAGCTTATAAAATGGGTCTAATGAGCATGATTAGGGAATGTTAAAGTTATGGTTTCTTTATGGTTATATTGTGATTTAGCTACTGCCCTAAGGGCTATTTTATGATGAATTATTGGAGAAATTATGAATAGGTGGTGAAATCTTGGATGAATGGTAAGTTGGTTATATTGTTTAGTTCTTATTGTGAAATGCTCTTTAGTGGTATGGTCCACCTTTGGTGGTGGTGTTTACTTGAAGTTCTTGATTATATTGTATAAATGTGTGTATTGTGAATGTTGACTTGAATACATATAATGTGAAGTTAAATGATGATTATGATGTTTAAGCATGATAATTGATATGTCTTAGAAGATTGAAATGTGCATCTTGATGATATTATGTCTAAGTGAAGAATATATTCATGTTAAGCATGCTAGTGTGTAAATATGATGAATGAAGTATAAGCATGTTTAAATATCAATTAATCAAAATGGTTATTATATGAAAGGTGTTCTCACACAGACATACTTGAATGAATGAATGAAGAAAATGAATTAGAATGGGGGAGTTTTAGGGTGAACACTCTTCGTGAGTTGAGATGAAGTGTTTAGTAGCAACCTTACTATTTCCCAAGAGCTTTGTAATGTAGGTTGGAGGATGGATACTGTTCGTGAGTTGAGATGTGGTGTCCAATAGTTATCCCTTGACCTTTAGTAATGAATGTTTAAGACCCGTGGGGGAGTTATGCTTAGCACCGAAAGGATTTGAAGAAGGGGTAGTTACACTTCGTGAGTTGAGAGGTTGTATCCAATGTACCTCTTTAGATGAGTACTCCTCGTTATTAAGAGAATGAGTTACTTAGAAGCAATCTCCTTATCCCTTAACTATGCGCCCGCATAGGTGTATCTGTTGGAGAATCCATGTAAAGGATAAGAGAATGACCCTACTCTAGGCAAGTGGGGATCCCTCATCCGATAGGGGTTAATGTCGGGATTCCATGTATAGCTCTCATGGTCTATGTTGGTTAAAGCTAATTCCCCACAAAATAATGTAATGAACTAAGTCTCCTAAAGAGTGTACTACTTAGGTAGGTGGTGGTATGTGACGTTATCTATCCATTGCACAAGTGGGCACTTGAAAGGGGATTCTTGGTGTGTTTTCATATGCAATGAATGAATGAGTCTTTATGTAATGAAATTGAAGTTATGTGATTTAATGTCTAATGTTAAGAAATCATGTTAAGGTTAAGTCTTGTATGATGAAGTTTATGAGTGATGAATGTGGTGTGCCTAATCTCATGTAATCCTCAAGGAGCACATTGTGCGAGTAGTAGTACGGGATGCTACCCTCACATTGCACTTTGTGTAACTTGCAAATCCACTTGAGAGGGGTACTTATGTGAA
Source organism: Solanum sitiens (assembly GCA_016801875.1). Taxonomy (NCBI): domain Eukaryota; kingdom Viridiplantae; phylum Streptophyta; class Magnoliopsida; order Solanales; family Solanaceae; genus Solanum; species Solanum sitiens. The sequence continues at coordinate 895,868 of JABWTJ010000063.1, forward strand.
GTTCTTAAATGTAAGTATGTTTCTCTAATTTCTAGATATAGGAGTGTGGACTTATTAACCATGCGAAGTAAGCCTATAATGGGTAACCTTGAGGATCAGTTAGGTGCGTATTGAAGGAATTGTATGGGCGGTTCCTTCATATCTTACCTTAGTGAGTCTTAGGATAAGCTTGGTTAGGGAAACTTCAAAAGGAAATGAGTTCACTGTAATGTTATTGAGTTCACTGTAAAGTGGTCCTTTGTACTAAAATTATGGAAGTCTTATTCTGTGTGCTAAATGACGATGTATATGTTGTTTTACTTCTATATTCATGAAGGTTTTACTTATTTAGCATGAAAGCTTATTTCTACTAAAATGTGCTCTTTTGCGTGATTTTTGCATATGCCATACTTAGTACAATGTTTATACTAACCCTATACTTTTCTATACTTTATAAGTATAGGTTGGAGGCAAGTTGAAGGTTAGAAGGTAAGCTTGGGAATCGACTCTCTGAAGACTAAGTATGTCCTCATATATTTGAGGGCATAGTCTTTATTTCTCTTGTTTTTCTATAAGACCTTTTATGTATTTATTTCAATGTAAAGGGTCGTGTCCCTAAGATATTTATGTCGTGTCTTTAAGTTGGCTTTTGGCGATAAGACTACTCTTTAGTATTTATGAAATATATTTACTTATTATTATTAGTATCATGAAAACTTTTAATTTTGCACTACTTTTCATTTATTATGTAACGAATGATAGGGCTAGTACAAGACCTCTAAAAGGTCAAGTACATAATTGTTCCAACCTAAGGGTGCTCCCTTCTTCAAAAAGGTACTTTCAGGTCGTGACAAATCTACTTCCCAAGCTTCCAATCTAGAAATCGTCACTTGCAACCACCTACATCTGTAGAAATAGAGAAGAATATGGAATTAGTACAATTAAGCACTAAGTATGGCAATCATGCAAAAACATGCTTTAAAGAGGACATTTTAGTTGAAATATGTTTTTTCATGTTATTTTGATAAAACCTCATAAATCAAGTGTAAAAGACATCATACAAGTCAAACTTCATCATACAAAGTAATACTTCCATAATTCTCAACATATGACCATATTCATTAAGTAACCCATTTACTATTTAGACACTCTTATGCAAAGTTGTCCTAATACCCACCTAGGTAAGACATGAAGAGACCGCCCATACAACCTCTTCATTACACACCTAAGTGATCCTTAAGACTACAAAGACAAGGACATTTCATCTCAACTCCACTAGTCAATATTCATTACTAGAAATACTAGAGGAAACATTCATGCATTTAAGAACTCCACATAAAGACCATCCCCTAAGATAACTCCAAGTTACACTAGTGCAGTGTGAAAGTAGCATCGTATTCTACTACTCCCACTTAGTACTCCTTAGGAACCACCCTAGACTAGGCACATCACATTAAACCATTTACACAGCCTTTATTAACATTAGACATAAGACCAACATGCTTCATTAACATTAGACATAAATTCGACTTACTTCATTAACATCATATAGTAACTCATTCATTCATTAACATTACAAGGACACACCAAGACTCCCTCCAAATGCCTACTTGTGCAATTTATAGATGGCGTCTCATTCCACCAACTACCCTAAGTAGTACACCCTTAGGAAGACCTAGTTCATTACATTCATTTGTAGCGGCTACATTTAACCAACATAGACCCAGAAAGCTTAACATGGAATCCCGGTATTAACCCCTACCGGATGAGGGATCCCCACTTGCCTAAGGTAGGGTCATTCGTTTAGCCTTTACGTGGAACACCACTATCTAGTCCTATGTGGGCGCATAGTTAAGGGATAAGGAGATTTATTGTAAGTTCTACATCTCAACTAACGAAGAGTACCCATCTCAAGAGGTTAGATTTGGATACAACATCTCTACTCACGAAGAGTAACCACCCCTTTGTCAAATCCTCTTGTTTCTAAGCATTAATCCCCACAGAGTTTTAGACATTCATTACATTTATTATATATAGGTTAAAATATTGCTACTAAGTACTAAATCTCAACTCACGACGCATCTCAAGAGGTAACTTTTAAATACTACATCTCTACTCACAAAGAGTATCCACCCCAACCTATCATTCATTCATTGGAAATCTCTAAGGAATATTGAGGTTGCTACTAGACACTCATCTCTACTCATGAAGAGTGTCCACCCCGAAATCCCCCATTCGTTCATTAGAGTTCTATTGATAAATCCTTTCAATAGACTCTCATTCGTTACATTTTTATTAGCTTCATTCATTGTGTGAGTATGTGAGAAAGCCTTTCACATAACCACTTGCATTCATAACATTGTCTTCTAAACATGATCATACGACATTCATCATAATCCACGCACAATCATACTTCACATTCACTTCATACTTCAATAAGTCATACTATCTTCAAGATACACATTCATAACTTCATAAGAGATCTCTATAGATATACTTCGTAACATCACTTTACTTCACATTCAATGCTTTCAAGGCCATAGTAACATTTCACATATACATTCATATACATTAAGTAAACACCGCCAACATAAGTGGACCATACCACACAATATCACTTCGATAAGACTAGAACAATTTAGGTCAATTTACCCTTCATCCAAGCCATGACCACTTTTCCCAATGATACAAAAATTCTTCATAGTTTGTCATGGATAGCAATAGACAACCATAATACAACATAGTATAATCATAGTTCTAACAATATCCAATTACATTTAACAAACCTACTTCATAAGCCAAAACTAGAGAATTAGGATGTTCATGAGTCCATGTAGTTTTTATCATAAAATCATCAGTTAACATTGAAACCATCATAATTCATCCATTAAAACCTTTTAATGCAAGAAAACATCATTAGAATCGAAATTGCGAAAGTTGGTCTTTGAATCACTTTTGAAAACCTTTGAATTAGACTCCTTCAATGAGAGGTTATTTAAGAATGAAGTATTAACTTACCTTATTAGTAGAAATCCCAAGAAATTGTAGAATAAATCAATAGAAATCTTCAATCCTATCTCCAATTTGACTTCAAGCTTCAATGGAGGTTTTTGAGAGAACTTTATTTGGGAGAGGGGTTTCTTAACACTCCGAAAGCATTAAACCTAATCTAGAGACTCACATGAGTGTTTAAGGTTTGTAACACTTTTATTAGGCCTAAAATAATGAATATAAATCAGTTATGAGGTGTTGGAGCTAAAACGTCAAGGAACAATTTGTAACTTGGACTAGTGTAGTGTCTTGATGGTTTTAAGAAAGTAACTAAGGTTTAATCATGGTGAGGTGATTATGGTAAATTTAGGTTCCTAAGAGGGTATTAAGAAGCAAGGCCAAGTGAGGAGTTCCAACCTTCAAGGGCAATCCAAAGCCAAGAGGCCAAGGCTGCCCAACAAAGGAGGCTACTACCTCACTCTTCACGAGTAGGACCACGGCTCGTGGTCATGACCACGACCAAGGTGGGGAGCTCATCAATAAGACTTGGTCATGGGGGAGAAAAGGTTATTGGACCTAGATACTTTCCAAGACACCACGAGTCACTTCACGATTCATCGTGAACTTGACGGAGGGCAAGGGGCTTCCGTGAAAATGCCTTAGCCAAAATGAGTGAGCTGGTGCGGCGTTGGGGAGCTACTGCCGAAGATCACCACGAGCCACTTGACGGGCCATGGTGCATATCACAGAAGGGGCGTAGGATGCTCGTGAAAGTGACTTGGTGGGAGAAATGGAGGAGGCTTCTTTAGAGGAGCTACTGCCTCACCATTTCACGGCCACCACCACGGTCCATCATGCACTTCACGGACCGTGAAGTGGGGCGTGAAGATGGACATGGGTGTCACAGTGAAGTTAAGTTTAACTTCACTTTTGGAAGTCCAACTTAATGAGGGGTAGTTTGGGTATTTTTGGGGTGGACTACATATTGACTTTAGGTCAAAAATCATTCATTTCCCACTCCAAATTGAAACTCAAATTGCTCTCACTTCTCTCTACTTTCTCTCTCTCCATTCGTCCTCCATTGAAGAACAAGAATCTTGAGGAATAAGACAAAGTCTCCAAGGTATTCACTCAATTTTTGTGGGCAAAGATTCATTAAGATATGGGTTTTTCACTATTGGTATTCCTTTCCCGAAGAGGTCCTCTCAATTTCAAATACCAAAATTCTTAGGGTTTTTCTCTACAAATGAATTTTCTTATAAAGTTGAAATTGATGATTAATTATGTTGAATTATGATTTTCTATGACCAATATAGTATAGATTGTTGTGTAATTTATGTTAGTTATGGGAATTTTGTATAGATCATGTCTGTTCCCCAATTTCCCCAAATCTTGGTTCTTCCTTGTGAATTGAAGGGGTATTATGAATGTGTTAATGGTTGTAACTATCCTATTCAATATATGGTCTGCCTAGGGACAAGTATTGTTGGGATTAGAACTAGTTATTGAAGAATTCATGATGAACCCTTCTCCCTTAAACCCTAGGTTATGAATTGAAGTTGATTGGGATAGTGATGATACAATTGGCTTAGTATTGTATAGATTACTGTTGTGTGATGGTGTTACACATATTGTTGGGTGGAATTGATCGGTTGATCGTAAAACCATGGATGATGGCTTATGAAGGATATTGGGTAAATCTTTGTAATCTCAAACCTTTACTTCAATTATGATTACTTGTGTTTAGTGATGAAGTTATATTGAAGTATACCTTATGATAATATTGATTAGGGTTGGTATGATGTTGAATTGAAATGTCTTGATTTATGACTTGTGATTTGTTGGATAAGATGCAATGATATAAGGTTGGTGATGAATTGCCTATGTGCCTTATTATGACATGGTGATGTAAATTTGCTAACCTCACATGTGTGAATTGTATTGAACGGACATACTCATGCAATTCATATTGAGCTATGACTATGAATATATAAGGGGTAGACCCTATGACCTAAACTAAGTTATGATTATTAATGAAAAACATTTCAAAGGGGACTCTACCTTAGCACCGAGTGAACTACATATGAGATGTGTCCCTTCCCAATGAGGGAAGGTAGATTCACTCTTCTACTCATTAGATTGGAGACTATAATGCAATGTGCATATAGAGGATCCCAATGATATCTCCTAGTTCTTGAACTATGTTGCCTCCATAGGAATACTAGCTAGTGGAGCCACCTAGAGGTTATGTTCATGTTTAATACTACTTTGTCCAGTAGACCACCTTCCATCGGTGTAAGGTTTCATAACACCGGATTCCACTCTTAGCTCTTGTGGTCTATGTTGGTTAAGGCAAGTGTTCCCAAAAGTAAAATGAAGTAATAAAGTGAAATCTAACTAGGATGACCTAAGGGGTTTGGTTTAGTCTAGGTAGGGGTATGGGACTCTACCTATACATTGCTCTAGTTAGCCTTGGGGGAAGTCTTAGAAGGATGTTCTTATGTGCTTATATGTTTATAAATGTAAATGATTTGTATATGTTTATATTACATGTTAATGACACTATGTGATATTGGTTTCACTTATGACCTTGTGGTTGGTCTCTGTTGCTAAAGTATGATGATATCTACTCTTAATGATATAGTATGTAAAGTTGGGCATTCCTTATACTTCTTGTTGGGTTTACTTGGTTGAGTGAGGTTATGGGGCCTTACTTAGTCATTGCACTAGTGGACATAATGGGGGTGTATAAGTGATGGTATTACTTAGGTTATGATATTGTAAACTCTTATGCATGCTTGTTGATATTATAACTTGATGATAGAGTTGTCTTGATTATGTGCTCAATTATGTTAATATGCATGTTAACTTGACTAGACTTGGTATTGTTGGTCTTGTGATGTGCATGGTCTTGTTTTGAGTAATATGTGTTTATTGACTTGTATTGGTTCTTGAATATGCATAAGGTATTTCCAAAGTCACTTTCATAATTTTGAATAAATGCCCCTATTTGGCATGATTTTTGTGTTGTATGTGCATATGATTCCATACTTAATAGAAGTGATGTACTAACCCCATTTCTCCCTTTTCCCCAACATTTAGGTTCCGGACGTTGAGAAGATTATGGCCATTTGCACGGAAGGCTTGGATTCATTCACCATGAGGGTATCTCCTCAAGTCCGAGGATGATGCCTTGTTCTTACTCTAGTTGTGTTACTAGTCTAAAGACGATCATTTCATTCTACTTGTTTCAACATGTTGTAAGCCCTAAGTGGTATTTATATATTGTGTAAGGGCTTATGCCCATGTTGATTCGACTTCATTTAGATGGTTTAATATGAGACATCCCTTTTAAGACTATGTTATGTATCTTATATATATATATATATGTCATAAAAGTAGAGGACTATGTAATCTTCTTATACTAAGGGTCTATATATACTCGATATGAATATATTATGTGTAAATGAGAGGTCTAAGTAAACCTCATGAAGTAGTGTAGATGAAAAGTTTTAAATTCTCTGCATTTTTAACCTATGAATGTAATGATGAATTCTAAGAGGCTATTCTTAGTCCTCTCTGAGGACAACGATGCCGGTTACGTCTAGGGTGTACTTCCCGGATGTGACAAACTTCGTATCAGAGCATGAGGTTGAATATCCTTAGAATTGATGTCTCATTAAACCACGTCTATGTAGATTCTTATTCATAATTGTGAAGCATGCCATACTTATGAATGAGAGACTATGTGACGCTTAGAAACTCTCATCTTCTTGTATTCCTATGTCGTGCCTCTAGAGTCTTATTATGTGCTTTCACCTAAACCTTGTATCTTGGTTATAGGTATGAATACTCAAAAAGCAGCGGCAAGAAGGTCCGAAGAAGGCATTGCTAATGTAGGAGCTCATGACAACCTAGATCCTCCACAAGACAACCAAGTGCCTCCACTTGAAGAAGTTGCTATGGGTGATCAAGTTTCGGTTGTGCCTCCACCGATGACCGATGGAGAGATAAGGACGGGTATTCTCAATTTGGCCCAAGCCATAACCTCACAAGACAATGTCGTCACTTCTCAAGTCAAAGCCATGACGGCTCAAGTGAATAAGGAGATTAGACCCCGAGTGACTCATCATGCTAACAACATGGCATCTCATTTGAAAGATTTTACTAGAATGAACCCACCTATGTTCTTCGGTTCGAAAGCGGATAAAGACCCTCAAGATTTCCTCTATGAGGTCTATAAGATTCTCTATGCTATGGATGTGAACTCAGCTAAGAAGGCTTAGTTGGAGGCCTATCAACTCAAAGATGTGGCCCAAACATGGTATGTGCGATGGAGGGATAATAGGTCATTAAGAGGCGGTCCGGTGACTTGGGAGATCTTAAAGAAGGCCTTCCTTGATCAGTTGTTTACTATAGAGTTGAGGGAAGCTGAGGTGGAAGAATTCATCAACCTTCGTCAAGGAGGTATGAGTGTACTTGACTATTCCTTGAAATTCACTAAATTGTCCAAGTATGCTCCCTCCTTGGTGTCTAACCCAAGGGATGATATGAGTCATTTTCTTATAGGGGTGTCCGAAGACTTGGTTGAAGAATGTCGTTCGGCTATGCTTCATGATAATATGAATATCTCTCATCTCATGGTTCATGCTCAACAAGTGGAATAAAGTAGGCTAAGGAGGAAAAGTAGGGAGGCTATAAAGGCAAGGTCTTATGAAGGAGGTTCTTGAAAGGGTAGGCTTGACATTCAAGACAAGCCTAGGTTCAATAAGAGATTTTCTAATCAAGTTACTTCCAAATTTCCCAAGGCTCGCGATTATAAGGTGTCTAACCCTAAGCCTAAAAAGGGGAAAAGTACTAGTTCACCAAGCAAGAAGCCAACTTGTAGAAAGTATGGAAAGAAGAATTATGATGATTGCCTTGTTGCGACAGACAATTGCTTTGGATATGGAAAGAGTGTCCACAAGGTTAGGTATTGCCCCAATGTTAAGGGGCAAGACAAAGGAAGTGGGCAATATCAAGCTAGTGGTTCTAATGTGGATGCTCCAAAGAAGAATCGCTTTTATGTTCTTCGCTCTAGGGGTGAACAAAAGAGTTCTCCCGATGTGGTGACCAGTATGTTACAAGTATTCTCTATTGATATTTATGCTTTACTTGATCCGGGTGCTAAATTATATTTTGTTACTCCCTTGATAGCTAGAATGTTTTATATTTTGCCCAATATCCAAAAGGAACCTTTCATGGTAACTACCCCGGTAGGTGAGTTGGTGGTTGCAAAGAGGGTATATAGAAATTATCCTCTAAAATTGCCCAATAGAGTTACTCATGTTGAATTAATAGAACTTGATATGGTCGATTTTGATGTCATTTTGGGGATGGATTGGTTGCATGATTGTTTTCTTCCGTTGATTGTAGTACAAGAATTGTCAAGTTCAATTTTCCAAATGAACCCATCTTAGAATGTAAGGGGGGGATTCTATTCCTAGAGGTCGTATCATCTCTTGTCTTAAGGCTTGTAAAATAATCTCAAAAGGGTGTTTATACAATATTGTAAGAGTCGAAGATTTAGACTCCGAAAATCCTCTCATTCAGTTGGTCCCCATAGTAATGGAATTTCCGTAGGTCTTTCCTAATGATCTTTACGGAATCCCTCCCGAACGGGAAATTGAATTTGGTATTGACTTGCTACTGGATATCAACCCCATTTCAATTCTTCCATAACGGATGTCTCCGGCCGAATTGAAAGAGTTGAAGTCTCAACTCGAGGACTTACTAGACAAAGGCTTAATTAGACCTAGTATTTCTCCATAGGGTGCTCCGGTATTTTTTGTGAAGAAGAAGGATGGGTCCGTTAGAACGTGCATTGATTATCGCCAACTCAATAAAGTCACTATTAAGAATAAGTATCATCTCCCTTGGATTGATGACTTGTTTGATCAACTCCAAGGGGAAAGCTAGTTTTCTACGATTGACTTGAGATTGGGTATCACCAACTTAGGGTGAGAGGTGAGGATATACCAAAAATGACATTCTGAACAAGATATGGTCACTATGAGTTCTTAGAAATGCCCTTTGGTCTCACTAATGCCTCGACGGCGTTTATGGATCTCATGAATAGGGTGCTTTGAAGTTACCTAGATTCATTTGTCATTGTCTTCATTGACGACATCTTGGTATATTCGAAAAATGAGGGTGAACACATGGACCACTTGAGGGTGGTGTTACAAGTGCTTACATGGACCTCTAGTGAGGGATTTGAGGTTGATCCAAGGAAAACTGAGGCGGTCAGGAATTGGCCTAGACCATTGACTCCAATCGACATTAGGAGTTTCTTGGGTCTAGTGTTATTATAAGAGGTTTGTGGATGGTTTTGCATCCATTGCATCCCCTTGACTACCTTGACCCAAAATAGTGTGAAATTATAGTGGTCGGAGGCATGTGACAGAAGCTTCCAAATTTTGAAAGAAACGTCCACGACATCCGACGACTAGTATAAAAGGTGTTAGTGTGACTTAGCCTATTTGACGGGGTTTTATGAGTCGGAATTTGATGATATTTGTGTAACAACCCTAAAAATGAATAGGATCAAGACTTAGGTTGTTCAAGAATGCTGGCGATTAGACCAAGGTCCACACGTATTGATACGCGTAGAACCAGACCTCAGAACCCTTACTACGACCAAGCCAACTAACTTGGGGAGTTAATTGAGCTTGGAAAGGTTGGAACTAACCAAGTGAGGCTCGCGAAAACGAAGATTTAATCGAAAGAGTGTTTACCGGACTCAAAAGAAGAAATCTTAAGTTTTGAGGGTCCAAGGGTAAAATGGTCTTTTCCAAGCCAAGGGTAATATTGTAATTACCCTGAGGAATTAATTAATTAATAAATTAAATTATTTATTTAAGGCATTTCGGTTGGGGCAACCCGAATTGACCCATTTTCGCAAATGGGGTCACTCGGGTTCGAGCCCCACTAGAAGCAAGATTTAACTAGCTTTTATTTTAATTTGTTAATTTAATTTTTAATAAATAATTAATATTAGCCGATTAGGAAAAAGAAATCAGATTTTTATTAATTTAAGTTGACTAAGTCCTACCAACAAATCCTATTTCTACTAGACCACTATCTCCCATCCCCCACTCTCTCTTACACGTTAATCTCTCCCATTCTCACACCCTCTCTGGCTGCAAACGTGAGAAAAGTCAGAAAGATAACAAAAGTCCTTCATGCTTGAAGGATTCACACGCAAAACACAAAAGAGAAAGCAATTCGGTAACGTTAAGCAAAACATACTACGCTAGTCGGGTAAGGTGTGAGTGTGGGTGTTTGGACTGATTTTTGGAGAGGTTCTTGGGCAGCATTCTGGAGATTTAACAAGAAAACAAAGGTATGGGTCTTCTTACTCTTGGTCCCTTTCCCAAGAGACCCCTAGGACTCAGAATATTCGGCTCAAAACTAAGGTTGTCTTCCCCGTTGCATGTCCCTGTCATTAGCTCCCAACGAATTTGTAGGTTGGTATGAATGCTGGTAGACTTAGGATTATGTGATGTTTGTGCTGAATGTTAATGTGTTGGATGTACGTTAATTTATGAAAAGACAAACCATGTGTATGTTCGAAATTAAGAAAAATGTATGACATGTCTTGAGTCTCGGCCTAGAGGCTTGAATTTGTTAATGTTATGTTTGTTGTTTTATGTACACCAATTGAAGTAAATTGTGATATTCATGTGACATGAAGTGTGGCTGAATTGAGGAGTAAACATCTTGACTAATAATTCGTGAAAGAATGTATTAAAGAACGTATCAAATGAACTATGTATTGCTCTATAAATTCACGAATAAAGGGAGATAAAAATGAGCAAAGAGTTTACCTTAAATTTCCAGCACTATGTTGACATATCTCTGCCAAATTAAGTTGTATAAAATGATAAGAAAAATAAAGAATAATAGGTGAGGTCATTGAGGGTTGAACCCGAGACCTCACCCCGCTAAAATCCCCCAAAATTAAAGAAGAAAAAAATTATATGGTGAGGGGGATTCGAACCGTGTCATGGCTGGGAAAAATAAGTGTGAAAAATAAGAAATGAGAGGGGTGGGATTTGAACCCACACCCTCTCGGTTAGAACCCAAAGAAAAGGAAAAAATAAAAATATGAGAGGCGTGGGAATCGAACCCACGACCTCTATGCGGATGGGGGGGAGATAAAAATAAAAATGAAATGAGGCTGTGGGGATTCGATCCCACAACCTCACAGTCAACTCAAACAGTCAACTCTTAAAAGGGAGAATAAAATAAAGAGGTTGTGGGGGTTCGAACCCACAACCTCTCGGCCTTAAGCGAATGGAAGGGGAAAGAAAATAAAAAGAATTAGGTGTGGCTGAGGGGACTCGACCTCGGGTCCCAATGTCCCACATGGACTGAAACAATAAAGGAAAAATGAAAATGGGGTTGTGGGGGTGGGGGAGTGGGCTCGAACCCACAACCCATCGGCCAATACAAGGAAATAGTTAAATAGAAAAATAATCCTTCAATGTTAATATTGTGAATTGACTTAGAGTTAAAATGTTATGAATATTAGAATAAAATCAATTATTAATGTAATGATATCCAATTGATTCAAGACTTGGGTTTCCTTGCCCAAACTTCCGTATTGATGCATAAGTCATACGTGAACGAAATATCCAAGAATAATGCCACCTACTTAGATCAAAATCAAGATCTTGGCATACATACAAGATACATAAGTCTTGTACTACATAATCTTAGGAATGTAAGAATTATTTAACGAACTATGAATGAAGCCTCATGGCTTGTGTGTATAGACTCATAAGTCTAACATACGTTCAAAAGTAAGTGAACCTAAGATGTATGACATGAAATGATGAACCCTAGAGGGGTTAAGTAAGGGTGTGAGACACACCAAATGGCCAAGTGTATTGGCATATAACGAAATGAACATTCACGTAATAAGAGGTGAATAACTAAGAAAAACAAAGGTGCAAATGATGATGAATGTGGTGACAACATGATATGAGGCTAATGTAAATGAGGAGAGTAATCTCAAATGAGACTAAGTAAATGTTACTAACATGTATTCACCTATGAGAGTCTAAGATAATGAAGAGACCAGTCTCTATGAACAGTCTAATAAGAGTATTGAGCTTAACACACTTAATACGAATGATGAGATGAGAAATCATCTAATGAGCTATGATGTTCTCATACTAGAAGTCAGCTTCCATGACGTATGAGATGAATGAAATGGAACTTTATACTGAGCACCGATAGACTAGCTATGAGCGGTGATGCCTTCTTTCGGGAAGGGCGGAGGTTCACGTAACTCTCATGAGATGAGACCGTCCGTCTTGCCGGGTATGGGTCTCCTTATATCTCCTAATCTTCGAACCTATACTGCCAATATAGGGATATGGCGGGGTTAAATTCCCATGTACGCTAGCATGTTATTGGATCACTTTGGCTGGTGATTCCACCTCTTTTCGGTGTGGGGGAGACACTGGATTTCATGATGCTCACATGATCTATGTCGGTTAAAGTTAAAGTTCCCAATGAATGAATGAGGCCAGCCTGAAATGATGAACATAATGAAATGAATGATACCAAAGGTGTTAGGATACGATAATCAAAGGTGAGTTAGATTCAAGTAATGACACTAGGTCATTCTTTTTCATTGCACAACGAACCTAATGAAAGTCTTAAACTACATCCTAGGTATAACCGGTGGTTACACTGGACTATGAATGAAATGAAATGAAGTACGTATGAATGAATGAAGCAGACTCTGTGTTTGCTAATGAAGACTCCCTATTTGAGGTCCGATATGTTGAGCCCTTATTTCTGGATGTCTTAATGTCAAGTCCATGATTCCAAGGTCTCATGGCATATGAATGAATGATATGAACGAAGTTATGTGCTACCTGCAAAATGTACTGTATGCTATATGATGTGTGCTATAAGTAAATGTTATGTGTTGTGTGCAAAGGTGAAAAGTATGATGATGTATGTTATTCTCATGGCATAACTTTCCTATTCCAATCTGGAAAGAGCACTGACTTTCCTAATCCAAATTTGGAAAGATCATTTACTTTCCTAATCCAAATTAGGAAACTTTCCAAATCTCAATTTGGCAAGTCCACTGACTTGACTTCCAAAAATCATGTTGTTAGGAAAGAGCTATTCTTTCTCATGCATGTCCTTGGTGTGTGCTTGCATATACCCATACTTAGTATAAGTGTGTACTAACCCTATACAAACTCTACTATTTTAGGTGCAGGCACATGTGGACGGTAGAGCTACAAGATCATCGCTGCAGTTATCAAGACGTCCAGCATTCATCCGGTTTTGGTAGGTCCTCATGCTTTCGAGGATGCTACTGTTTTATGTTCTAGCTTAGTTTAGGAGTTGAGCTAGTGGAGCATGTTCCACTAGCGTTTCTTTCTTATTTTATTCAGACTATGTATTAGATGGTTGATGTTGAACAAATTACGAATGTATTAGAAATGTTTAGTAAGCAATGTTTAGAAACAAAAAGTTTCAAATTTTCCGCAAAAAAAAATTAACCTATGTAAAGTAAGAATAACGTAAGTAGGCTTGTCTGCGACCTCTAAGAGGTCAATGACGCCGGTCTCGTTTGGGATCTAGATTCCAGTCGTGACAAAGTTGGGATCAGAGCACTAGGTTAAATTATGAAAATAATAAGTTCACATCATCCATATTGAGTAGTTTCTAAGTCATGGTAGTGAAGTGCACCACTATCCTGAATTAGAGACTGCATGATGCGTAGGAAAATTTCCCTTCTTCTGATCTTATCGTGCTTTTCTGAATGTCTGAATTTTTGGTGTTATGAGCATGTCTAACATCAATCCTTTTTGTTTTTCCAGAAAATGAACACTAGGAGAGGAAATGGTCAGAGGAGAGGAGGAGCAGCTGCTGAGGGTAACCAAGTTCCACCCCAGGCTCCAACTAAAGGAGTGGTTGTGCCAGCTAATCCAGCTGGGATGACTGATGCTGAGGTGAGGGCATCTCTGGCCCAAATGGCACAGGCCATTACTATGCAGGCCCAGGCTATGACTGTCCAGGTCAACAGACAGGATGTTCAGAGGGAGAACCCACCGGTCCATAGCATGGCTGACAGACTGAGGGATTTCACGAGGATGAATCCTCCCATTTTCACAGGGGTTAAGACATCGGAGGATCCTCAAGAGTTTGTAGATGAGGTGCATAAGATCCTGGTGGCTATGGGGGCCACTGATATTGAGAAGGCTGAGCTAGCTTCCTATCAGCTCAAGGATGTTGCACAGACTTGGTGCAAGATGTGGCAAGATAGCCGTGTCTTAGTTGGAGTACCAGTCACATGGGAGCTGTTCAAGACAGCATTTCTGGAGAGATTCATTCCCAGGGAGATGAGGGAGGCCAAGGTTGAGGAATTCATCAACCTCAAATAAGGATCCATGACAGACAGGGAGTATTCCCTGAAGTTTGTTAAGCTGTCAAGGTATGTTGTTTTTTTCCCTGAGTATTTAATAGCAAGAATAAGAATAATACTGAACCTTGTTGAAATCTCCCAGGTATGCTACTTCCCTGGTTTCTAACAGCAGGGATGAGATGAGCAGGTTCCTCACAGGAATCAATGGAGACCTGGAGGAGGAGTGTCAATCTGCTATGCTCCATGATAATATGGATCTTTCCAGGTTGATGGTGCATGTCCAGCAGGTAGAGGACAGCCGTAGAAAGATAGGTGTTCATGATGCTAGGAGGCCTAGGCCTCAAGATCAGGCAGGACCCAGTCATGGAGGCCACAGGAATAATTTTGGCGTCCGTGAGCAGCCAAGGTTCAAAAAGGGGCAACAGAGTTCTGGGAATCCTAATCCTCAGAGGAGTGCTACACCTAAAGGAGGCAGACATGAGACCAAGAAGGGAAATGGAGGTGAGATGCCGCGTACTAAGAAGAATTGTGCTAAGTGTGGCCGAGCTCACAGTAGAGAGTGCAGACAGGGCACTAATTCCTGCTTCAGTTGTGGTAAGAGTGGACACATGATCAGAGACTGTCCACATAACAGAGGTCAGGCTGGAGGTAATACTCAGCCTAGGCCTAATCCACAGGGTGCAGCAGCAGCCAAGCCTCTTAAGACGAACAGGTTCTATGCCCTGAAAGGCAGAGAGGAGCAGGAGAAGTCCGCTGATGTGGTCACAGATATGCTGCAAGTGTTCTCAACTTCTGTTTATGCTTTTACTTGATCCATGGTCTACACTTTCCTTTGTAACTCCTCTGCTTGCTCTTACTTTTGAGGTATTGCCTGAAGTTCTACATGATCCAATAGTGGTTAGTACACCTTTAGGAGAGAATGTAAGAACTGATAGAGTATACAAAGATTGCCCAATAGTTGTGAGTGGTAAAAACTATGTGTGCAAACCTGGTTGAGTTACCCATGCATGATTTTGATGTTATTCTTGGCATGGATTGGCTTCACAGTTGTTATGCTTGCTTGGACTGTCGTAGTAGAGTGGTGAGATTTCGCTTTCCTAATAAAGAAGAGTTAGTCTGGGAGGGGTACAATTCGAGTCGTTCTAACCCCTCGATTTCTAACATTAAGGCCAATAAAATAATGTCCAAATGGTTATATTGTCATCTTGTGAGTGTTAATGATTTAGATTATCACATTCCTTCCATAGACTCAGTACCTGTAGTGAATGAGTTCTTAGATGTGTTTCCTGATGATTTACCTGGAGTCCCTCCCCTTCGAGAGATTGACTTTGGTATCGACTTAGAACCTGATACTAAACCAATCTCAATTCCTCCTTACTGAATGGCTCCAGCTGAACTCAAAGAGTTGAAGCTGCAGTTAAAAGATCTCACTGACAAGGGTTTCATTCACCCGAGCATATCCCCTTGGGGCGCTCCAGTGTTGTTTGTAAAGAAGAAAGATGGAACCCTTAGAATGTGTATCAATTATCAGCAGCTCAACAAAGTCACCATAAAGAATAAGTATCCACTCCCCAGGATAGATAGATGAACTGTTTGATCAACTCCAAGGGTCTAGTTTCTTCTCTAAGATTGATCTTCGTTCAGGGTATCATCAGCTTAGGGTTAGGGATTGAGATATCCCAAAGACAGCCTTTCGTACCCGCTATGGTCACTATGAGTTTTTAGTCATGTCATTTGGTCTCACGAATGCACCAACTGCATTTATGGACCTCATAAACAGGGTCTTCTGTGAATACCTTGACTCTTTCATCATAGTATTCATTGATGACATTCTCATCTACTCTAAGACCAAGGAAGAGCATGAACAACATTTGAGACTAACCTTGCAGGTACTTAGACAGCATCAGTTGTATGCCAAATTCAGCAAATGTGAATTCTGGCTGAGATCAGTTACCTTCCTGGGTCATGTTGTGTCTGATCAGGGCATGGAGGTGGATCCCAGGAAGACGGAGGCCGTGAAGAACTAGCCAAAACCTCTTACTCCTACTGACATCCGTAGCTTTTTGGGATTGGCTGGTTACTACCGCAGGTTTGTGGAGGGCTTTTCTTCCATTACTGCCCTATTAACAGCTTTGACTAATAAGAAAGCCAAGTTTGAATGGACGGAGACTTGTGAGAAGAGTTTCTAGGAGCTCAAGGACAGACTCACTTCAGCCCCGGTGCTTACTTTGCCTAAGTGTGGTGAGAATTACACTATTTATTGTGATGCATCTAGGGTTGGTTTGGGTTGTGTTCTTATGCAGGTTGGTAAGGTGATAGCCTATGCATCTAGACAACTCAAGGTTCATGAGAAGAATTATCCCACTCATGACCTGGAGTTGGCAGCTGTGGTATTTGCACTGAAGCTGTAGAGGCATTATCTGTATGGATTTCATGTAGATGCGTTCACAGACCATAAAAGTCTCCAGTACGTGTTCACATAGAGGGAGTTGAATCTATGTCAGCGGAGATGGTTGGAGCTGTTGAAGGATTATGACATGAATGTGCATTATCATCCAGGTAAGGCTAATGTTGTAGCTGATGCTTTGAGCACGATGAGCATGGGAAGTACAACTCACGTTGAGGATGAGAAGAGGGAGCTGGTAAAAGATGTACACAGACTGGCCAGACAGGGGGTGCGTTTGGTTGACTCCACTAGTGGGGATATTTCAGTTCATCCTAGTTCTGAATCATCCTTTGTAGTTGAAGTCAAGCAGGGTCAGCATCTAGATCCCGTGTTGATGGAGGTGAAGGACTCAGTGCTGATGAAGATGAATTAGTCTTTCGCTTTGGGAGGTGATGGCATACTTAGGTATCAGGACAGGCTTTGTGTGCCAGATGTGGATGATTTGCGGACCAGGATTGTTGCAGAGGCCCATGGTTCCAAATATTCTATACATCCAGGTTCCACCAAGATGTATCATGATCTCAAGCAGATTTATTGGTGGGATGGTATGAAGAAGTACATTGCAGAATATGTGGCCAAGTGTCCTAATTGTCAGCAGGTTAAGGCAGAGCATCTTAAGCCTGATGGTCTGACTCAGATTATTGAGGTTCCGACATGGATATGGGAGGCTATTAATATGGACTTCGTGGTTGGGCTTCCGAGGACTAGGAGGCAGCATGACTCTATCTGGTTATTGTGGACAGATTAACTAAGTCTGCCCACTTTATCCCTGTAAAGTCTACTTACAGAGCCGAGGATTATGCGAGGCTCTACATTGATGAGATTGTGAGATGGCATGGGATTCCCTTGTCTATTATTTCAGACAGAGGAGCTCAGTTTACTTCTCATTTCTGGAGATCTTTCCAGAAAAGCTTGGGCACGCAGGTGAAGCTTAGCACTGCCTTTCACCCTCAGACAGATGGGCAGGCAGAGCGCACCATACAGACATTGGAGGATATGTTGAGGGCGTGTGTGATTGATTTCAGAGGTAACTGGGATGATCATCTGCCTTTGATAGACTTCTCGTATAATAATAGCTATCACTCCAGCATTGGGATGGCACCGTTTGAGGCACTGTATAGTAGGAGGTGTAGATCTCTAGTTGGGTCGTTCGAGGTTGGACAGTCATCCATTTTGGGGCCGTAGATCATTCATGAGGCCTTAGAGAAGGTCAAAATGATTAGGGACAGGTTGACTACTGCGTACAGTCGGCAGAAGTCATATGCTGATAACAGAAAATGGCCCTTAGAGTTTGATGTTGGGGACCAGGTTTACTTAAAAATATCACCTATGAAAGTGGTGATTAGATTTGGTAGGAAAGGGAAGCTGAGTCCGAGATATGTTGGGCCATATGAGATCCTACAGCGTGTGGGTGAGGTGGCCTATGAGTTGGCATTGCCCACAGAGTTAGCTTCTGTCCATCCAGTCTTTCACGTATCTATGTTGAAGAAGTGCCTAGGTGATCCAGCATCAATCTTACTTGTTGAAGGTTTGGGGATTGATGAAGACTTGTCTTATGAGGAGGTACCGGTCGAGATCTTAGACAGACAGGTCAAGCGGCTGAGGAACAAGGAGATTGCCACAGTGAAAGTATTGTGGAGAAATCATCTTGTTGTGGGTGCTACGTGGGAAGCTGAGGCCGACATGAGGGCCCGCTACCCTCACGTGTTCAGCTCTTGAGGTTAGACTTTATACTCTTAAACCTATGCTTCCTTACCTCCCCGTACCTTGTTGCTATTGATTGACTGTTTATAGTGCTTTTATTATGATCTGACTGGCATTACAACATGAAGTAGTAGTGTCATTCGGGGACGAATGTTCCTAAGGGGGTGATAATGTAACAACCCTAAAAATGAATAGGATCAAGACTTAGGTTGTTCAAGAATGTTGGCGATTAGACAAAGGTCCACACGTATTGATACGCGTAGAACCAGAGCTCAGAACCCTTACTACGACCAAGCCAACTAACTTGGGGAGTTAATTGAGCTTGGAAAGGTTGGAACTAACCATGTGAGGCTCGCGAAAACGAAGATTTAATCGAAAGAGTGTTTACCGGACTTAAAAGAAGAAATCTTAAGTTTTGAGGGTCCAAGGGTAAAATGGTCTTTTCCATGCCAAGGGTAATATTGTAATTACCCTGAGGAATTAATTAATTAATAAACTAAATTATTTATTTAAGTCATTTCGGGTGGGGCAACCCGAACTGACCCATTTTCGCAAGTGGGGTCACTCGGGTTCGAGCCCCACTAGAAGCAAGATTTAACTTGCTTTTATTTTAATTTGTTAATTTAATTTTTAATAAATAATTAATATTAGCTGATTAGGAAAAAGAAATCAGATTTTTATTAATTTTAATTATTTATTTAAGTTGACTAAGTCCTACCAACAAATCCTATTTCTACTAGACCACTATCTCCCATCCCCCACTCTCTCTTACACGTTAATCTCTCCCATTCTCACACCCTCTCTGGCTGCAAACGTGAGAAAAGTCAGAAAGATAACAAAAGTCCTTCATGCTTGAAGGATTCACACGCAAAACACAAAAGAGAAAGCAATTCGGTAACGTTAAGCAAAACATACTACGCTAGTCGGGTAAGGTGTGAGTGTGGGTGTTTGGACCGATTTTTGGAGACGTTCTTGGGCAGCATTCTGGAGATTTAACAAGAAAACAAAGGTATGGGTCTTATTACTCTTGGTCCCTTTCCCAAGAGACCCCTAGGACTCAGAATATTCGGCTCAAAACTAAGGTTGTCTTCCCCGCTGCATGTCCCTGTCATTAGCTACCAACGAATTTGTAGGTTAGTATGAATGCAGGTAGACTTAGGATTATGTTATGTTTGTACTGAATGTTAATGTGTTGGATGTACGTTAATTTATGAAAAGACAAACCATGTGTGTGTTCGAAATTAAGAAAAATGTATGACATGTCTTGAGTCTCGGCCTAGAGGCTTGAATTTGTTAATGTTATGTTTGTTGTTTTATGTACACCAATTGAAGTAAATTGTGATATTCATGTGACATGAAGTGTGGCTGAATTGAGGAGTAAACATCTTGACTAATAATTCGTGAAAGAATGTATTAAAGACCAGTCTCTATGAACAATCTATTGAGAGTATTGAGCTTAACACACTTAATACAAATGATGAGATGAGAAATCATCTAATGAGCTATGATGTCCTCATACTAGAAGTCAGCTTCCATGACGTATGAGATGAATGAAATGGAACTTTATACTGAGCACCGATAGACTAGCTATGAGCGGTGATGCCTTCTTTCGGGAAGGGCGGAGGTTCACGTAACTCTCATGAGATGAGACCGTCCGGCTTGCCGGGTATGGATCTCCTTATATCTCCTAGTCTTCAAACCTATACTGCCAATATAGGGATCTGGCGGGGTTAGATTCCCATGTATGCTAGCATGTTATTGGATCACTTTGGCCAGTGATTCCACCTCTTTTTGGTGTGGGGGAGACACTGAATTTCATGATGCTCACATGATCTATGTCGGTTAAAGTTAAAGTTCCCAATGAATGAATGAGACCAGCCTCAAATGATGCACATAATGAAATTAATGATACCAAGGGTGTTAGGATAGGATAATGAAAGGTGAGTTAGATTCAAGTAATGACATTAGGTCATTCTTGGTCATTGCACAACGAACCTAATGAAAGTCTTAAACTACATCCTAGGTATAACCAGTGGTTACACTGGACTGTGAACGAAATGAAATGAAGTACGTATGAATGAATGAAGCAGACTCTGTGTTTGCTAATGAAGACTCCCTATTTGAGGTCCCATATGTTGAGCCCTCATTTCTGGGATGTCTTAATGTCAAGTCCATGATTCCAAGGTCTCATGGCATATGAATGAATGATATGAACGAAGTTATGTGCTACATGCAAAATGTACTGTATGCTATATGATGTGTGCTATGAGTAAATGTTATGTGTTGTGTGCAAAGGTGAAAAGTATGATGATGTATGTTATTATCATGGCATAACTTTCCTATTCCAATCTGGAAAGAGCACTGACTTTCCTAATCCAAATTTGGAAAGATCATTTACTTTCCTAATCCAAATTAGGAAACTTTCCAAATCTCAATTTGGCAAGTCCACTGACTTGACTTCCAAAAATCATGTTGTTAGGAAAGAGCTATTCTTTCTCATGCATGTCCTTGGTGTGTGCTTGCATATACCCATACTTAGTACAAGTGTGTACTAACCCTATACAAACTCTACTATTTTAGGTGCAGGCACATGTGGACGGTAGAGCTACAAGATCATCGCTGCAGTTATCAAGACGTCCAGCATTCATCCGGTTTTGGTAGGTCCTCATGCTTTCGAGGATGCTACTGTTTTATGTTCTAGCTTAGTTTAGGAGTTGAGCTAGTGGAGCATGTTCCACTAGCGTTTCTTTCTTATTTTATTCAGACTATGTATTGGTGCCATTTTGGCGATTATACAATTATGTTTATTGAACTATTCCTTTCATTTGATTATCTCTTAATGATTAGATGGTTGATGTTGAACAAATTACGAATGTATTAGAAATGTTTAGTAAGCAATGTTTAGAAACAAAAAGTTTCAAATTTTCCGCAAAAAAAATTAACCTATGTAAAGTAAGAATTACGTAAGTAGACTTGTCTGCGACCTCTGAGAGGTCAACGACGCCGGTCTCGTCTGGGGTCTAGATTGCAGTCGTGACAATTTGGTGGTAAGGTGTCTAAAATGTATTAGAGTTGTTTTAAGGTCAAAATGTTTGGTACGACTCCAAAAGGACCACCCTATGGGTCTTTGAGGAGGAACCTTACAATTTGGCCAAAACTTGTCTAGAGACAGTGTCTACCAAAATTCCATTTTGGTAAATCTCTGTCGCAAACGACGGACGTGTAGGACGGTTGGTCCCAAGGTCCATCGACTGTCCTACGGCACGTAGGTCGGGGTCACGTAGGTCAAGCCTGCAATTTCACTGGTGAGTTTAAGTTGTGTCATTTACTTAATTAGGTGGTTAGTTAATTAGTTAGAGGTTAAGTGGGGTTTAATTAAGTTAGTTAATGAGTTATATAAAGACCTAAACCTTGTTAAACTAACCCAACTCTCATATTTTCCAAAAACACAATTGTTATTCCTTTTTTCTTCTTTCTCTCTCCCAAAAAGAAGACTTCATTGAAGGGCTACGTCAAGGTCTAAGGGAAGCAAGAAGGGTGATTTTATCCATCAGTATTCATCAATTAACAAAGTATGGGATCCTTTCACCTTTGGGATTTCTTTTCCCAAAGGGTTCTTTCAAAATTGATTTCAAAAAGATGAGTTTCAAGTGGGTTTTCTTCTATTACAAATTTGATCTTCTAAATTTTATTGTATATGGTTTCTTTTTGTTATTATACTTATACTATGATTTATTATGATTAAATTATGCTAGTTCTTGATGAATTAACCTAGTGTGTGAAGTAGATCATCAAATTGACCTAATTCCTAACCGTAGGTTATGAACTAGTGATGAGTTGATGTGTAGTCATTCAATTGACTTCATTATTGTGTTAATTACTATTGTGTGATGATATAATACCCATTTTGGGGTTGAACTAGATGGTTGATGGTAAAACCTTGGATGATGTCTTGTGAAAGAGATGGGGTAAGTCTTGTGTTCTCAATCCTTTACTTCAATTATGATTACTTGTGTTTAGTGATGAAGTTATGTTGAAGTATACATTATGATAAGGTTGATTAAGGTTGGTATGATGTTGAGTTGAAATGTCATGATTTATGGCTTGTTAGTTGTTGTCTAGGATGTGATGACATAAGGGGGGGTGATGAATTTGCCTATGTACCTTATCATAATATGGTTATGTAAATGTTCTAACCTCACATGTGTGAATTGAATTGAAAGGACAATACTCATGCAATTCCTATTGAGATATGACTATGAATATATAAGGGGTAGACCACTATGGACTAAACTATGTTATGACTATTAATGAAAGACATTTCAGAAGGGACTCTAACTTAGCATCGAGTGAACTAGAAGTGAGGAGTGTCCCTTCCCAAATAGGGAAGGTAGGATCACTATTGTACTCATGAGATTGGACACTATAACAAATGTAGCGTAAAGAGGGTCCCAACTACATCTCCTAGTTCTTGAACTATGTTTCCCCCATAGGAATACTAGCTAGTGGATCCACCTAGATGATATGTTCCTATTTTTGCACTACCTTGGCAAGTAGTCCACCTTCTTTCGGTGTAGGGTTCCATGACACAGGATTCCACATTAGCTCATGTGGTCTATGTCGGTTAAGGCATGATGTTCTAAAAGGTAAAATGAAGTAATAAAGTGAACTCTAACTAGGATGACCTAAGGGGTTTGGCTTAGTCTAGGTAGGGGTATGGGACTCTACCAATACATTGCACTAGTTAGCCTTGAGGGAAGTCTTAGAAAGATGTTCTTATGTGTTTAAGTGTTATAAATGTAAATGATATGTATATTTTGATGTTACATGTTAATGGAACTATGAAATATTGGTTTTACTAATGAATATGTTATTGGTCTCCCTTGTTAGATATGATGATGACTATTCTTGATGTTATGGTATGAAAAAATAGGCATTGCTTATAGTCCTTGTTTGATTTGCTTGATTGAGTAAGATATGGGGTCTTACTTAGTCATTGCACTAGTGGACTTAATGAGGGTTATGGGTAATGGTCTTTGTTAGCTTATGATGTCATGAACTCTTATACATGCTTGTTGATATTATAACTTGATGATAGAGTTGTCTTCATTATGTGCTCAATCGTGTTGTTATGCATGTTGACTTCACTAGACTTGATATTGTTGATCATGTAGGGTACATGGTGTTGTTTTAAGTAATATGTGTTTATTGACTTGTATTGGTTCTTGAATGTGCATAAGGCATTTCCAAAGTGACTTTGCCTGCTTTGGAGTAAATGTTCCTTTTTAGCATGATTTTTATGTTGTATGTGCATATGATCCTATACTTGGTACAAGTGATGTGCTAACCCCCATTTCTCCCCTTTCCCCCAACATTTTAGGTTCTGGTCGTTGAAGGGTTCATGACCACTTTTGAAGGAAAGCTTGGAATCATTCTCAAAGTGTGGGTATGTCCTCACGTATGAGGATGATACCTTATTATTACTCTAGCTATGGTTCTTTGTTGTAGTCTAAATACGATCATTTTATTCTACTTGTTTCAAGATATTGTTGTAAGCCCTAAGTGTCATTTATACATTGTGTAAGGGCTTATGCCCATATTGTTCGATTTCGTTTAGATGGTTTCATATAAGAGATCCCATTTTAATACTATATTATATATGTTTTCTATATGTGGCATAAAAGTAGAAGACTATGTAATCTTCTTATACGAGGAGTCTATGTATACTCTCTATGAATATATTATGTGTAAGCGAGAGGTCTAATTAAACCTCATGAAGTATATGTAGATGAAAAGTTTTTAAATTTTCCGCACTTTTTAATCTATGAATGTAATGATGAAGGCTAAGAGGCAAGTCTTAGTCCTCTCCGAGGACGACGATGCTGGTTATGTTTCAGGGGTTCTTTCCGGATGTGACAATAATGTCAAGGGTTCATGGAGAATTTCAGTGGAAAACATCAATTATACATCAATAACATCATATCTTAACATTTGAAAACATTTTATGCAAGAACCAATGACTTAGAGTAGAAATTGGAATTTTTCGTAAACTTGAAGATCTTTGAAACTGACTCTAAGGTGATAGCAAATCTTGGATGAAGAACTACCATACCTTAATTGAAGAAAATCCCAGCCAATTTTTAGAAGAAAACACTTGAAATTTACCTTCTAGCTTGAGCTTGAGTTTTGGCCTCTAATGGAGGTTTGAGAAAATTTTGGAAGAGAAGAGGATTTTGGAAAAGGGTTAAATATAACTTAAAACCGTCAATAACTGACTCCCAAAGTACCCAAAATACTCCCATATCAATTGGACCTTTTTAGACAAGTCAAATTTAACTTCAGTTTTTGGAATTATCGTCGGAAAAAAAGTCTGCTACCCGGAGCTGCTCCCACATGATTTTCGAAAAAAAATAATCCGAGAAAGTGAAGTCCGTGTTGTGTCCGCGATGCGGACCAAAATTTGTCCCTTGATGAACCAAGTCTGCGACGCGGAGTAGTACTCTCAAACGCACAACAGGTTGATCCTTGGGCATCTTGCAAGCTTAAAGTTGTGTCCTCCTCAAGGACCTATAAGGAGGTCCTTTGGGAGTCGTGCGCAGACGTTTTGACCCTAAATAGATTTTTTTACATGTTAGGAACCTATCCTATCAATTTGAACTCCAAGAAACACATAACACATGCCAAGTCACAGTAGAATACACTAGCACTTCTAAAGGTTAACTTTCGAACGTCTTGGACGTTCTTGGACGTTTGACCACCAAACTCATACAAACTTTACACACTGTCTATTTACACTATAATTATGTCACGCCTCAAAACCCATTAAGACGGACAGGCACCCGATGCCCTAACGGCCCGAGAGAACCAACCTACAACCTGTTCTTACTGAGCATATACTATAACAATTGAGACAAGTTAACTTTGGATGCAGCGATACAAACCAACGTAAGTAGATTCAAAAGTTATATACAAGACTTGGCTGTTTAGGCCACAACTCCTTAATACACAACTGAACCATGTACATACGTCTACAAAGCCTCTAAAAGATAGAAGACTAGAGTAGGTCGGGACAGACCCCGCCTTACCCTTAACTACGATACAATACCAAACGAATTTACCAAGGACTTAATAAAGCTCCGAATCAACTTGGAGCTCACCAAAAGTAGCAGAATTTCGAGTGCTTCTACTGAGGAGGTCTACTAGCTGGAGTACCTGAGCCTGCAGCATGAAATGCAGCGTCCCCAATACGGGACGTCAGTACGAAAAATGTACTGAATATGTAAGGCAAAAAGTATATGTAATACAAGGCACAAATGAAATCAAGTAGCAACATATGAGTGCATAGATTAGGAGAGAAGACCACCTTTGCTTACTCTTGTGGAATCAAGTAAGCTAGATTCTTTTCTTTACCTTCTTTGTATGTTATAATCTTTGTTGGGCATGTGATACAAGTGACCAGCTGATCAGTGGTAGAAGAGGATGACCCATGCTAGGCGTATTAACCCCTGGGATGCGGTCCTCATAATTACACAACTTGGGATCGGCCCATGCTAGGCTTTCGCCCCTGAGCTGCCACCCTTCTATACCAATAGGGATCGGCCCATGCTAGGCTTTCGCCCCTGAGCTGCCACCCTTAATTAAATAGATTTCTTCACTTAGATTCTTTAATCTTTGAGATTATTGTTAATCAGTTCATAACTCTTTTGAGATGTTATTTTGGATAATCGTAACACTTTGAGATGTTGATTTGGTGGTCATAATCATCTTGGAGACATGAAATTACGGAACAGTAGTGGAATACATGAAAACAATACTTTGAGGCAGTAACAATGACATAAGGAGCTATGAAACATCAACACCTTACTTTAAGACCTTAATGGCACAATTGACTTCAATTGGCTTAGGAGAAGGATTCATCAAACTTTCTTTTGCAAATACCATTTCTATAACAGCACAAGGGGAATTTACACAAGTATAGAGTAGTGAACATATAATGAAGTAGTTCCATGTACTTAGAATGGGGAAAGAAATATTGTTAGCTATTTGGAGATAGTACGCTGCCAATATGCTTCCTTTTCAAGAAATAGAACTTATGGGAATCACTTCATTGATATTAATTGCAGATGGCAGATTTCATGCCAAAAGGATATAAAATCGAATAGCCTTACATACCTTATTTTTCTGACCAATACCACTATCACGATTCAGCCTTCCTTATTGGGTGCTAATCTACAACATAAGTCATGATTAAGCTAACATCAGCAGCTAATCACAATAAGGTTCTCCAAAACAGTAGCTAAAAATATTTGATGGAAATCAGGCCCATACAACCCTTACATAAATGGTGAACCACCACACCCTTCCTCTACACATTAATACAACTTCAAACATCATTTCCAGAGATACTCAAACAGCCCTCAACAACAATATTCATAAGGCAGCCACTAACAATCTCAAATCTTTCAGCATAATAGGAGAATATTGACTCAAAGATTTATCACAATCCATGAATTCTTGATAAACATATACAAAATTCTCCACTCCAAACATTATCAAAGAGAGGAAAACAAATGGGTTGAAGTCTTACCTTAATTCTGAAAATTTATCCTCTACACTTGTACTTCAAGAATTCAAACTCTCCTTCAAACTCTTACTTGAAAAATTAGACAGCACTCAAGAACCCTAAGGTGTTTTAGGGCTGCTTATTGAAGCCAAGAGAGACCAAGAAATAACTTAGGAAATCTGAAATTTTGCAAGTTCAAAATGGAGAATAAGACTTGATCCTTATCCTTTGAAAAAGGAGGTGTTATGGCCGACACTCTTGACCAATTTTGGTCCATATAATGTCAAGTAGGTGCCCCACCTGCTTGTCCTTTTAACTTGGGCCTTTTGGACTTAATATTATTGGACCTTGGCTGTCCATTTTTCCTTTGTTCTTTTAATTCCAGCTTGGGACAGATTAGTGCAAGTAGGTGGTACACACTTGGCCCAATAACATGGTAAAACAAATCTTAGGAGGTCATGTACTTACTTAGTTTCACTTGGGCTTTATCCATAATGGGCCAATTGGCAGATTTGGCTGTTGGGCCTTCTTTCATTCACATTTTCTTTAATAGGGTTTGGGCTTCAAATGAGCCCCTAAATATAAGCCTAAATCTGGTCAATCAAACTTGGGCCCTTTAACTATAATATAGATCAAGTAGGTGATGCAACTGCTAGCTCAATTACCACCTTACTATAATTACTTAAATACTTTCCATCGGAGTTAACTTGCAATACATATGCTAAAACGTGCAAGGCATTACATCACCTTCCAAGCTAGTTTAAACCAACACTAATCATGTAAGAAACATGATCCCTCACCTACACTATAAGTATATGTCAAGTATAACATGAATAGAACTACCACATACAAAAATACAGGCCGTTACAGAAGACCTAGTGAAAGATGTTCATAGGTTGGCTCGATTGGGTGTTCGGTTGGAATATTCTCCTAATGGTGGTATTATGGTCCATCATAACTCCGAATCGTCTTTAGTGGTTGAGGTGAAGTCTAAGCAACAGCTTGATCCATTATTGATGGAGTTGAAGGAATCGGTTATTTGTAAGCTTAATGAGTCATTCTCCCGGGGGGATGGTGTGCTTAGGTACCAAGGTAGGTTGTGTGTGCCAAATGTTGATGATTTGAGAAAGCGAATTTTGGAGGAAGCTCATGGTTCCCGATATTCTATTCATCCGGGTGCCATGAAAATGTACAGAGACCTTTAAGAGGTCTATTGGTGGGAAAGCTTGAAAAGGGACATAGCAGAATTTGTGGCTAGGTGTCCAAATTGCCAACAAGTAAAGGCCAAGCATCAAAAGTCGGGTGACTTACTCTAAGAAATGCAGGTTCCCGCTTGGAAGTTTAAAACATTAATATGGACTTTGTAGTGGGTTTGCCCCGGACGCAAAGGCAAAATGACTCTATATGGGTGGTTGTGGATAGGTTAACGAAATCCGTGCAATTTATTCCCATCAAGTCTACTTATTTGGCAGAGGATTATGCAAGAATCTACATATATGAGATTGTGAGTCTTCATGGGATCCACTTGTCCATTATATCGGATAGAGGTGCACAATTCACTTCTCTTTTTTGGAGGTCTTTTAAAAAAGGTTGGGTATACAAGTGAATCTTAGCACCGCTTTTCATCCTCAAAAGGATGCTCAACCTATGCGTACCATTCAAACCCTAGAAGATATGTTAAGGGCTTGTGTAATAGACTTTAAAGAGAATTGGGACAATCACTTGCCATTGATTGAGTTCTCTTATAATAATAGCTACCATTCGAGTATTGACATGGCTCCTTTCGAAGCACTCTATGGTAGGAGATGTAGGTCTCAGGTTGGGTGGTTTGAGGTTGGTGAGTCTTCACTCCTTGGTCCCGAAGTAGTCTATGAAGCTTCAGAGAAAGTTCATCTGATAAGGAATACATTGAAAACAGCCTATAGCCATCAAAAGTCTTATGCCGACAATAGGAGAAGAGACCTTGAATTTGAAGTAGGTGATAAGGTGTACTTGAAGATTTCACCTATGAAAGGGGTGATGAGATTTTGTAATAAGGGGAAGCTAAGTACCAGGTGTTTGGGTCTATATGAGATATTGCAACGAGTTGGAAAGGTTACTTATGAGTTGAAGTTACCTAGTGAACTAGCTTTGATTCATCCGGTATTTTATGTCTCTATGCTTAAGAAATGTATTGGTGACCCCGAGTCCATTCTCCCTATTGAAGGGTTAGGTTTGGATGAGAATATTTCCTATGTAGAGGTTTCGGTAGAAATCCTTGATCGTCAAGTTAAGAAGTTGAGGAACAAATAGGTGGCCTCGGTAAAAGTTTCTATGGAGAAACCACCTAGTTGAGGGTGCAACATGGGAGCCCGAGGCCGACATTAAGTCTCGCTATCCCAATCTTTTTTCCTAATTAAGGTTAGTAGTTTCTATTAATAATGAAAATAATGACTAAATATGAATTTGGCTTATTTACTAAATAGGTGCATATTTTTGTAAAGGTCGATGTCAAAATGAGTTTTCATGAAAAAAAGCTTTTTGTGTTAACTTGCACTAATGTGAATATATGTTTTTCATCTTGAGATTTTTGGTCTTTCGATGTTATTCTGAGAAAATAGCATGGTAACTCCTTGTTGTTATTTGAGCTCATGTTGATGTTGAGAAGGTAGTTCCTCATTATGTGTGGTGAAAAGTAGAGCTCTAATATGTTGTGAGTTGGGATTTGAGTTGCTATGTGTAATGCCATGTCTATGTGTTGAACAGAGTTTTGAATTACTCCTTTGAGTTGTAACTTATGATAATTTTATGTTATTTTTGGTTGGGCTGCTAGTATTGAGTCTATCCTCTCCCATAAAAAGACTTTACTTTCATCCGAGGACGAATGTTCCTAAGGGGGGGGGGTATAATGTAACACTCCGAAAGTCCATGACATAGTCTAGAGCCTTACATGATGAACCATGACTTGAAACACTGTTTCTAAGCCTAAAATTATGTATTGAAATCAATTAGAAAGTGTTAGAGTCAAAACGTCAAGACACGTCCATGACGTCTGGAGGCTAGTGAAACTGAGGTTAGTGTGCCTTGGCATGTTTCATGAGGTTTAGGAGTCAAAATTTAATGAATATTTGTAAAAAGGTGTTAAATACATAGAATAGTGTGTTTAGGGTAGAAATTTCCGTGTACGACTCCCCAAGGACCACCATAAGGGTCCATAGAGAGGACCCTTCCATTTGACTCAAAACTATGAAGTTGGACAGTGTGCATCCACGAGCCAAACCATGAGCCATCGTTTGATCGATGCTCCATCGATGGATCCGTTGGTTAAACTTAGCAATTTTCCCAAAAATCCAAAAACACAGTCTCTGAATCAAATGACGGCTTGCTAGTACGGTGTAGTCATTTGATCGATGCCCCATCGACGGGCAACTGTCATTTGAGGGTCGAGTTTCACTGCTAAGATTTTAGTTAGTGACTTAATTAGTTAGTTGGTTAGTTGTTTAATGAAGGGTTAAGGGAGGTTTAATTAATTTAGTTGAGGGACAATACAAATACTTAACCTCATTTAACTAACCTAACACCCCATATTTCCCAAACCCAATTCTGTCCACCTTCTCTCTACTTTCTCTCTCAATTCAAGACCCTATTGAAGACCAAGCTTCAAGGTGCACTAGGGCTCCAAGAATCCATCTTTTCTCCATCAATATTCAAGGAATCCTAAGGTATGGAAGCAATTCACTCTTGGGAAACCTTTCCCCACGAGGCTTTTCAAAGTTGGTTTCTAAAAAATGTGAAAAACATGGGTTTCATTCCAATTTCGTATTTGATCTTTCAATTGGTTTTGATATTAATTTCATTTTATTATTATTTACAGATTGTGAATTTTTATGGGTTAATTAATGTAGTTCTTGGAATTTGACCTAGTTCTATGGAAGAAATCATGATTGAACCCTTTTTCCTAACCCTAGGTTGTGAATTGAGGTTGATTTGATTAGTGATGATACAATTGACTTAGTGATTGTATAGATTTCTATTTTATAATGTTATTAAGTGATTTGATGGATTAATGTGGTTGGATTGATGGTAAGATCTTGAAGGAGGCTTATGAAGGCTATGTGGTAAAACTTTGTGATCTTGAATCCTTTACTTCAATTATGATGACTTATACTTGTTAATGGTATGCAACTGAAGTATTATATGTGATTAGATTAATAAGATGATGATATGATGAATGTTATGAAATGTCTTGACTATGTGTAATTGTGAGATCATGTAAAGGATATGATGATACAAGGTTTAATGTGAAACACTTGTGTGCCTTACTATGATATGACTATGACATGTTGATCTCACAAATGAAGGGTTGTTATGAAAGGAAATTCTTAGGCAATGCCTAATTAGCTAATGATTATGAATATACAAGGGGTAAGTCTCCTATGACCTATACTAAGATATGATGATTAAGAAAGGCTTAAAGACTTTTCAGAAAGGGACTTTAGCTTAGAACTGAGTGAACTAGATATGAGAGGTGTCCCTTCCCAATGTAGGAAGGTAGGTTCACAATGGTTCTCATGAGGCGGAGGTTACAATGCAATTGTACGTAAAGAGCGTCTCTAGCATGTATCCTAGTTCCTTAACTATGTTTCCTCCATAGGAATACTAGCTAGTGGATCCACCTAGACTGCTATGTGCATGTTTCATTTCTACCATGGCAAATAAACCATCTTCTTTCGGTGTAGGGTTTTATGAGACCGGATTCCATGTTTAGCTCACATGGTCTATGTCGATTAAGCAATTGTTCCCAAAATGAAAATGAATGGTAATGTCAATGGACACTAACTAGGGTAACGTAAGGGGTTCTACTTAGTGTAGGTAAGGGTATGGCACTCTACTTATACAATGCACAAGTTGAACTTGAGGGAAGTCCTAGGAGGTTGTTCTTACGCACTTATGATGTGAATGAAATGTACATAATGACTTTACATGTTGATGATCCTATATGATGTTAGTTTCAGATGAACATGTCATTGGTCTAAGTTGATGTATATGATAATGAATATGTATGGCATGAATATATATGAAATATTGAGATTGCTTATGATCCTTTGTTTGGTTTACTTGAATAGGTGGGGTTATGGGGCTTCACATAAGCATTGCACTTGTAGGCTTGGGAAGGGGTTGTGAGTAAGGGTCTTATATGTGGTGATGTTATGAACCCTTGTACATGACTTGTAATTATAATGTTATGTTGGGGTTATGCATGCCTATATGATATTTATATGATGCCATTCATGTTGATAATATCCATGTGGACTTGACTTTATGATGATGTTGGTCTTGTGTTTAATATGGACTTGTATTAAGTGAGGTTATGTCTATCGGCTTCTATATGTTCTTAATTGTACATAAAGGCTTTTCAAAGTTACTTAGCATGATTTTTAACAAATGTTCTTTTAAGCATGATTTAAATGGCTTTACTTAGATATGTTTTCATACTTAGTACAACTGGTTGTACTATCCCATCTTCTTTCCCTTTTCCTAAACAATGTAGGTTCGGACCGTTGAAGTACTTTGAGGATAAAAGCAAGAAGGCTTGGACTAGTTTCTCCAAGTTGTTGGTAGGTACTCAATGTTCGGGGATGTTACCATTTCTCTATTCTAGCTATGTAGTTGTTATGTCTAAGACACTATTTAATTCCTTTATTGTTTGAGACTAGTGATGTAAGCCTATAATGGCATATTGAATTTGTAATGGCTATGTCCAATGTTGTACTCCTTTTAGATGGTTTAATGTGAGACGATGTTATTAGACTATATCTTATGTATCGGTTAAGTTGACTAAACGAGAAGCATTTGTAAGCTTCAATAAGTGAGGATTCTATGTAAACTCTATATATGATATTCGAGAGGTCTATGTATACCTTACTATGTAAAAGTTTTAAATCTTTCCGCATTTTTGACCTATGATATGTTATGATGAATACTGAGGGCTTGTCCAAGTCCTATCCGAGGACGATGACATCGGTTACGTCTAGGGGGTGCTTCTGGGTCGTGACATGTTCTCCTAATGATAGTATATTGAATAGAAAGGTTCTTATCTATGGCAGCTTTGAGGAACACTTAGGTGGGCTTGAAGAGGGTGTATGGGTGGTCTCTTCATGTCTTACTTAGGTGGGTATTAGAGTAACCTTAGGTAGAGAGTCTAAATGATGAAAAGGCTTACTTGTTGAATATGTAATTAAGTGCTATATGATTGATGCTAGTTTAATGTGTCTTATATGCGATTGTTGACTTGTATTATGGCTCTTAAACTCTTATGATGAAGGTTTTTTAACAAAATGTCCAGAAAGCATGTTTCGATACTAAATGTACCTTCTAGCATAATTTTTGCATGGACTCCATACTTAGTTGTTAATTGTGTTAAACCCTTTCTTTCCCTTTTTGACTAAAGTGTAGTGATTGGAGATATGGTATATGATGAAGGTTGAGTAGGTCTCTAAGTGGTTAAAGATTAAGATTGGTGAATTCTCATAGATTTGAGGACAACACTCACACGTTCCTTTTATGTCTTTATAGTCTTTATTTATGTTTTGTATGGGCTTAGTCCCAATGTTGTTCTCTAAAGTATTAGATGGTTTATGAGACATACATGTTGTAAACTTAGATGTTTTAAAAAGAGTCTTCCGCTTGCTTATTAATGAAATTATTCTTCATGTGTGAAGAAAGTTTTAAATTCTTATCTATTTTTAAGTATCGTATGCAATGAAAGATCCATATGGCTTGTATGAAACCTTTGAGAGATCGAATACGCTGGTTACGTCTAGGGGGTACTATCGGTTTGTTATATTTAGCTATTTTAATTTAGTGGATAACTCGATCTAATAAGGTAGCAAGTGACAGTTATGCCCCCTACTTCGGGGTGTGAAAAACTTTGTATGAGAACAGATCGTATCCCGGGAGATTGACAAGTTGTGTCTAGTAGAGTCTTGTTTATGGGTGTGTTGTACACCACACTTATATTAAAGATGCTACATGGAATTTCGGAATGGTTACATTTCATTAATCTGATAGATCATACTATATTGCAATGGTATAAGAACATTTGAAACCGAAATCATGTTTTGTGTTTCTTATCTAAGAGGCTACACTTATTACGGATATGGCATATCAAGAGATAGGTATGGATCAAAGGGAAATTACTAGTTGTTCCCTATCGGGTCAAAGGGATAGAATTCCCTCAGAGGCACGGAGTGAATCTCCAGTACCCCAGTACCATCCTCATCTCCACCAATTGAAGCCCGAGAGATGCATTACCGCCAGCCTCCCAGCCTCACCAGTTCAATTTGTACCTAAGGAAGCTTGGAACACATGACCTTTTGTGCCTATTGTTCCTCTACCAAAGAGTAGGGATCAGGGAATGAGGGAGGTAGTTATGTTCCTAAGTGGGATAGTTTCTATCATGAGCGACAACAGGAGTCAGGAGTTTATACTCGGAGAGACACGTCCAAAAATTTGAAGGTACGAGAGTTTCTTCATTTGTCCCATCCGTTATATACAGGATCTAGTCCTATTGAGGATTCCAAGACTATACACTATATATATATATATATATATATATATATATATATATATATATATATAATATTGATGCATGCCTCCATCACATGTGTTTTGGAGTTGGCTTTTGTCGGCTACATGGTGTAGTCATCCTTTGGTATGATGCCTGGAAGAGATCTAGAGGACCTGATGCTCTACCAGCATAGTGGGAGGACTTCTTTGAGACCTTCCTTTCCCACTATTTCCCAAAGGAATTTTGAGAGGCCCACCTAAACCAATTTATCAACTTGAAGTAAGGAAACATGAGTGTGAGGGATTATAGCCACGAGTTTAATTCTTTGGGAAGATATGCACCAGATATTGTCCATAACACGAGCTAAATTTCATCATTATGTTGATGGTTTGGAAGGTTATCTGATCGGAGATTGGAATGTAGCATCACTACCGAATAATGTAGATATTTTTAACATACAGGCTTTTGCTCAGACTAGAGAGGAACTTTAGCAATGGATACCCGAAGGGATAGGGAGCAGAATAAGAGGGACCATACTATGGGGTCTTTAAGGGAGCCATATGTGATTTTAGTGTAGACAAGGTTAAATTGAATGTTATTATTATGGGCAGACATGACATTTTATTAGTCGGTGCCCGAGGTTGAGCAGAGGTGATAAAGCGCAACCTTCCACGACATCATCTTCACCCTCTGTCCATGCCCCACGAATAGGGCCAGAGTCTACTCAGGGTCGTGTATAAGGAGGTGTGGAGGATATAGAGGTTCAAGAGATGGCCAAAATGGCTTTATGCACTCACATGCCGATAAGATTAAGATACATCCCTTGATGTTGTCACAGGTATATTTGACGATATCTTCTCAAGTTGATTACGCATTGATAGATCCAGGCTCCACATTTTCATATATTACTTCATTTATTGCTAGTAAGATTGACATGAAATCTGATTTGTTGCCACAACCAGTTGAGGTGTCTACATTGGTTGTCGACTCTATTTTAGATGGTCGTATCTATTGAGGTTGCACGGTGTTAATTAATGATCGTCCAATCCCCGTTGATATAGTTGAGTTGATTGTGATATATTTTGACGTTATCATTGGTATGGATTGCTTGGTAGCGTGATATGCTAATATTGATTGTCGTGCAAAGATAGTCAGATTTTACTTTCAAGGTGAGCTAGTCCTTGAGTGGAAGGGTAATACAGCCACACCTAAGGGTAAGTTCATTTCATACCTTAGGTCTCAAAATTTTATTGCTAAAGGTTGTATATACCACATGGTTCATGTACATGATACTAATAAGGAGCCCATGACTCTTCAATCAATTCCTATCGTGAATGAATTTACAATGATATTCCCTGATGACCTTCCAGGAATTCCCCTAAAAAGAAAATTGATTTCACTACAGATTTGCTTCATATATAATTTCCTCCTTATTGAATGGCATCTGCAGAGCTAAGAAAATTTAAGGACCTGCTCGATAAAGGCCAAGTACTTCCCTGTGGGGTGTTGCAGTTGCTCTTTGTTCAAAACAAAGATTGTTCCTTATAACTTTATTTTGACTATAGACAACTAAATTAAGTCACTATTAAGAATAAATATACTCTTCCACATATTGATGACCGATTCGACAAGTTGCAAGGTGCCAAATGTTTTTCCAAGATTGACTTACGATCTGGTTACCATCAGTTTGCAAGTCAGGAAAGTTGATATCCAAAAACAACATTTAGGACAAGGTATGGCCATTTTGAATTCCTTATTAAGTCTTTCAGGCTTACAAATTCCCCAACAGCCTTTATGGATCTTATGAATCGTGTCTTTAAACCATTCTTGGATGAATTTGTGATTGTGTTTATTGATGACATTCTTATATATTCACGGTCAGAAGCTGAGCATGCAGACAATTTGCGAGTTGTATTCCAGACTCTCCAAGATTACACGTTATATGCTAAATTGTCTAAATGTGATTTCTGGCTTACTTCAATAGCATTTCTTGGTCATGTTATTACAAGTGAGAGTATTAAGGTTGATGGATAAAAGATTGAAGCAATGATGGCTTGGATGAGGCCCTTGAATCCAATGGAGGTTTGCAACTTTTTAGGATAGGATGGGTATTACTGAAGGTTTGTGGAGGGATTCTCTTGTATATCTGCACCACTGAAAAGATTGAAACATAAGACTACTAAGTTTTAGTGGACGAGGCATGCGACTAGAGCTTTTGGGAACTTAAAAAAAGGTTTACCATCGCACCTATCGTAACTCTTCCACATGGGAATGAGGGCTACGTTGTTTATTGCAATTCCTCAAGAATTGTCTTAGGTTGTGTTCATATGCAGCATGGTAAGGTTATTGCATAAGCCTCTAGACAATTGAGGAAGCATGATCAAAATTATCCTACATATGATCTTAAGTTGGCTGCAGTTGTCTTTGCCCTAAATATTTTGCGGCAATATCTATACGGGGTTTATATAGATATTTGCACCTATCACCATAGACTTTAGTATTTACTGAAGCAAAGGGAGTTGAACCTATGAAAAACTAGATGGCAAGAATTATTAAAGAACTACGATGTTGACACTTTATGTCATCCCAGTAAAGCTAATGTTGTTGTTGATGCGCTCAGTCGGAAGTCCATGGGTAGTCTAAGTCATGTTGAAGCTAATAAGGACAATATTATAAAAGACCTTTACGAGATAGATAATTTGAAAGTACGCTTCGCATATGCAAGAGGAAAAGGTGTTGTCGTTCACAATATGGCAGAATCTTCCTTTGTTATTGAAGTGAAAAGGAGGCAACATGAAGATCCTGAGCTTAAGAAATTGAGGAAAAGGATTCCACAGTAGCAACAACCTTTATTTGAGCTAAATGGAAATGGAGTCATTAGATGCAGGGTTGATTATGTGTAATGGCAGTAGGAGAGCTCCGTATAAAGATACTTTTAGAGGCCCATTGTTCTAGATATGTAGCTCTTTCTAGAGAGATGAAGATGTATCAGGACCTTCGACAGATCTATTGGTAAAATGGCATAAAAAGATATTGCAGATGTGGTAGTTCAATGACTCAAATGTCAAAAAGTTAAAGTAGAACATCAGAGGCCTTTAAGCCAAACCCAGTATATTATACTTTTATTTATGGAAATGGGATATGATAAATATGTACTTCATCACTATTTTGCCTTGCACTCCACGAATTTATGATTCCATTAGGATAATTATCAATAAGATGAGAAAATATGTTC
This sequence comes from Solanum sitiens, assembly GCA_016801875.1. Taxonomy (NCBI): domain Eukaryota; kingdom Viridiplantae; phylum Streptophyta; class Magnoliopsida; order Solanales; family Solanaceae; genus Solanum; species Solanum sitiens. Next base: position 933,775 of record JABWTJ010000063.1, read on the forward strand.
ATTTCTTGCCAGCTAGGACTACATATTCAGTTGAAGATTATGCCAGGCTTTACATTTAGGAGATTGTTCGCCTTCGTGGAGTTCCATTATCTACTATTTCAGATCGAATAGCTCAGTCCACAACACATTTTTGGAGATCATTTCAGAAGGGTTTAGGAACCACGTAAATCTTAGCACCGCTTTGCATCCATAAACTGATGTCAGGTAGAATGTACTATTCAGACGGGAGAGGATATGTTACTTTCTTTTGTGGTAGATTTTAAAAGAATTTTGGATCAACATCTTCCTCTAATCAAGTTCGCTTATAATAAAAACTTTCAAGCTAGTATTGGGATGGCCCCTTACGAAGCACTATACGGGCGAGAGTGTAGGTACCTGGTCGGTTGGTTTGTGCTTGAGGAAGCATATTTCGTAGGTCCTAATCTAGTCCAACAAGATATTGAAAAGGTTAAACTTAGTATAGATCAGCCTCATACAACACAATGTCGGCAGAAGTCTTATGCAGATGTTCGCCGACGGAACGTAGAGTTTGATGAAGAAGATTGGGTTTTCCTAATAGTATCGCCTATGAAGGGAATCATGCGATTTGAAAATAAGGTACTTTAGACCATATATGATTATTCAGAAGATCTATATGCTGGCATACAACCTTTATTTTCCTTCAGAACTGGAAATAATCAATCATGTAGTTCATGTTTCTATGTTGTGGAAGTGCATTGGAGAATGTAAGATCTCGTACTTTTTTTTTCCTGCATAATATATGTGGCGTAGTACAACATGTTTATATGAGATTTATATAACTTTGTACCTCACATTGAAGATTAAGATTGCAAATGGGTGGCAATATCAAGGAACTAAACTATAGTTTTAATTCAAAAGGGTCCCCTCAAACAAAGTTCATGATTAATGAAATGGCTCACGTAAAACTTCGCGGTTTAAATTGCCTCATACCTTGTGGATAAGCCTATGAATGTAGAACATGCTTAGAATAGATTGTTATGAGTAATTATAATAGCACAAGGGTCGTATTTTAAGTTTTGAAGTCAAGAAAATTAGCAAAGCTAAGGTCGATAATAGTTATCAAAGTTTCTCTAATAATATTTTCTTAACTTTGGGTCAAATGCATTGGATGCATCTCCTAACATATAAAGAGTTAGAAGGTCCATGACCTATCAAATCGAAGGCCTACGCGTCTAGTTTGCAATCCATAGAACCCCGTATACAATCAACATCAGAGTAAACAGTTATGAGGGTCTTACTACGCACTGTCTGGGCAGAATCCAGGTCATGATCCGGGTTGGGTCAAAATGTGGTTTGTCGGCTTACTCAATGTTATAATCCACAAAAACATTTATTTTAAATCCCTAACTAGAAATGAAGCTTAAGAGATGGTTCTAATGGATTTCTTGCATGATGAAGGTTATTTTTGACGATTTCTACCATTAAAGGTTGCCTAGTGCCTAGAAACGTGATCTCTACATGTGGCAATTATTTTCCCCTTTTATTGGATGCATTTGGATCTAGTTTTTGAAGATATAAATTTGGAGTTATTAGTTTTTCATCAAGTTTTACAGTTACTTAACTAAGGTAATCATTTCAGGACTCTTTTATAATTGTTTTTATGGAGTTCTATAGACGTTTCATCAAGTTGGTGCCATATGACAAATCTACAGATTTACGATCCATTATGAACTGTTTATAGGTGTGTTCCATCTGTTTATATATAGTTTTTGCGAAGCTTAGGACATAAGGAACAACTTTCGTGAAAAACTACGTCCATTTGAGAGTTCATTGGAATGGTATGTGAAGTCTAAGATCCTTCCCTCATTTTAGCACCACTCCTAGGAAATTCCTGTAACGCCGAATGTGATATTTTTTTATTCTCTTGCTATAAAGACCTTCAGTGGAAGGCATTGGGATCGTAACTGAATTATTTTCATGATTCTATTATTTTGATATTCTATTCGTTCAGATAAAGAGAGTATTCAACATCTACATGTCATTTTATTGGTTTCCTTGATTATATGTCCACATGTATGTAGTTATACTTCTTTGGGTGATGTGACTTAAAATATCACAGGAGACACTTAGTATTTGTAACCAGACCTATTTCCCCACTAAAGTTATTATGAAAAATCTTTAAAATAACTGACAATCTTCAAAACTCTCAAATATAACTTAATTGCTTAAGCTATTAGAACACTTGATTTTTGAAATACTTCTTTTATAAATTATATAGGGACCAAGTATAAGGAAATAAGTAAATAGCCTAAACTTGTTGTAAATATCTTCTAGGTTAGGTTATCTTTTTTAAATTTGAGTCAACCTTCCAAGCTTATTTGGAAGAACATATGAGGTTCCATGAGATGGTTACATGTCATAAGAAAATGAATACGGGGTTATGAGAAAAAAGACTATAAACTAGCAAAGATTGGCAACATGACAATGGTAACATATAAGTGTCATAAATACATGACATGACATGCTATGTATTCTGCCCCAGAGCTATAATCGAGAGATATAGGGCCTATTGCCTATATTTATACATATAAGACACTGATAGCCATAGGTTGGTGTATATGATGCCGATTAGCTACTTGGAAGAACCACCGTTGCTACCATTTGGTTGGGTATGTTATGAATTTGCATCTACATATATGTATTCATGACATACGATTATACGAGCATACCATGACTATTTGATGGTAGGGGCCAAATGTCAACCATGGAGATTATTTGAGTTCAGTTTTAGGTGGTATCTCTATTACCCTTTTACAGATTATATTTATGATTATACTTTACGCTTTATATACAAGTACATTATTATTCATACTTATGCCCCATTGCCTGGGGACGTCGCTTTTTATTTCATTAGAGAAGGTACACGCAGGGATTATGATCTATGAACCCTCTAGGATTAAGGTTCAATTGTGGGTTGGTAACCTCCATCTTATCCTGGGGCTATTAGAGGATGTTTAGTTTTGGTGTACAGTTTGGTTATAGTTGGGGCCTTGTCCCGACAGTGCTTATGTTGCTCATAGAGGCTATTCTGGACATAATATATTGTGTTTTCTTTTGTATGTTTCAATCTCTAGCCCATAGACTTGGCATGTATATATATGTGTATAAGTAGGTATATCTTCAGTGGTGGCCTCGTCGGCAAGATTGTACATCTTTAATTTTTTGGATTGTGTACCATTGTTTGTATGGTTTATTCTCATTCAAGTTATCACCTTCGGGTTCCAAGATTCTTAGAGGTTTTCTTGCCCAATATTTTTGTCTCACAATTTGGTTAGCTAGTATGGTTTAATTGGTAACTCGATCTAATAGTGTATGGAGTGCTAGTTACACCTCCTATTTTGGTGTGTGACATACCCCCAAGATGTAACATGACGTAAAAGACCCCGGGAGGCCACATATAAGTAACTTAGTTTAATTATTAAAGATAACAGAAATGGGGTAAGAAATAAAACATTTTAAACAGTATAGAAATTTCATAAAATAAAGAAGAGCCTGATAAAACTTGTCTTACAAACAATCTAATACAAAAGATTCTTTGGACACAACCCATACAAATGATGTTCAAAACAGAAAATAAAAGAACATTAGAGAAATTTTGACCGAATCCTCGAATGCTATGAGGACTCACCAATATTCAACTTTGCCTCTACTATAGATCATAGCCACGGGGATGAGAGTCCGGAACGCTGGACCCTATATTTTTATAAGAAATGTAGGAAAGCGTATGCGTCAGTACAAGAACGTACTAAATATGATATCTTGCATAAACATCAATAAAAACATAAGAGTTAGACAACATAAGTCATCAGCATAGTCAATGCACATAATAGATCATATCAACATAGAAGGAATACTTCTTAAAGTAACCTTAAAGCATACTTAGCCAAGACATGGGTAATCCTCCTCTAGTCTAACTCATTATGGATGGTAAATCAAGCAACAATCCAATAGCATCACCTATCATAACATTTTTAGATTATCTTTTATAGACATGGGAATCAACTCTTGCCTTCCTATAAAGGCTAATGGGTAGTCGCCTCTTGCTTTACATAAAGGATCATGGGTACTCGCCTCTATGTCTAACGTATGGTATAATGGGTACTCACCTACATGCGCAATATCATATGACACGGTAACTTTCCTACACATATTATACAAGGATCATGGTTACTCGCATCCATGGCCTTTAGTTCTTCTTCTCTGATCATGATCAACGACACTAGCCAACAGTCTGAGTATCTACGAATTGAAGTGAGTATAGTAATCCAACCAAGGGTTGGGGTTGTGTCCCAAGGGAGTCGTAGTGAAAATGATAGCTAAACTAGAATTTCCATTCTAGTTAGTAATAGATTGAGATATTATGGAATAAAAACAGAGTAAATTCAATTTTTGACACCAAAGTGTCAAATATAAAAGGATTTGTCACGAGTTTGGTAAAAACAAAGGGGAATCAAGTATGGGGAGACGTTCTTGGGGTGTGACCGCAATATATTTTGACGTAAATCATTTGGTACATGCTTTCGATAGGAAATTTGCAAGATAATGATGACTAGGCTAAGATTTAGGTGAAAGTAAATTCCCTCTCGGGCAACTTACCCCATATCAAATGGGTTCCTCTCGTACACTCACTCGTCTAATGAAGACCACCCTACGCCTTACCCACACCCTCTCTTTCAATGAGGAGTGCTAGGATATGGGACTAGGGTTCACCTTCTCGGGCTGAACCTCATGTCGACCCACTCCTTAGGCCATCAGTCTAGCGGTCTTGGTTTCGCGACATCTCTCTCGAGCAAGCCGAAAACATATGTGTGGTTTTGTATTTGAAACTAGAAACCCATTAAATTAAACCACAAACGCTAGGAGATATCACCATTAAAATACATTTAACCTATCAGTAAGCAAGACCCAACAACAATATCAACACAAATTTGCTAAATCACACACCAAGAGTTGGGGCTTTCAGCCACACATCAAGCAATAACCAAATACACCTAAAATGATAAAAAATCAAATGGGTATAAGAAATTAAACCTTAATGTGAGAAAAGGAAGAAGAATGGAGAAGACCCACTTCCAATTTTAGGAAGAAGATCTCCTTTCTTCAAGTCTCCCACAAAAATCCTCTCCAAACTTGAGAGCAAAATGCCAAAAACTAAAGTTCTAAAAGTGAAAAATAAAAATAATGTTTGGACTCCTAAAATTATCACCTACAGCTAGTATTTATAGATTTCAGATTAAAGTGTTGTCAATCCATTTGGAAAAATTAGTCATGAACCGCCAAGTGATTCAGCGATTCGCCCTTCTTCTAGATCATCGTCATTTTTGCTTTGCCTTCAGAGTCTATGTGTTTTGGATCATTGGGCGGAATAATTATTCTTTCGGAACTTCGGCGAAACTCCAACAGCTCCTTCTCATCGCCATTTTGATCCACTTCCTTCAGGGCTTCGCTTGCTCGAACAAAGGGCAAAATGCATTATTTTAACTTCTACTTTTTTCATCCTTTTTGTTCCAGTTTTGTGCCTAAGTGTCCATGCTAACACTAAAACTTTAAATACTTGAAACTTAAGAGATTGCATCAGATATTGAGATAGCATAAACATTTTAGGATACTATTTTCATCAAAATAAGGCCCTAAATGAGTCCAATTTGAGGACTGATCAACACCCCCAACTTAAACTCTTGCTTGTCCTCAACTAAAACTCAAGCAAATAGGATGTATCAAATAGTGCTACACAAGACTTAATCATGAACATACACAACAAGATTCAAATTAGTCATGCAAAGATCAATTGTATACTCAAAGATTCAAGTTGTGACACATCATTACCAAGATTCTTGTGCTCGCAATACTTGCTACACATGCAATTTAAAGCTCAATATAAGTATCTACATGCCCTCACACAAATAATGATTCCATATTCATAAATATTGATTAATCAATTCAAGATCAAGAATCAGATGTAACGCTCACACTTACAAAGAGGAACACAATGCATGTTTTCACCCAGAGGTTTGCCCTTATTTTCCAATCGATTTTCGGTTCGGCTCACTAAAGATTAAAAAGGTCATTTTAAGGCTTGTAATGGGGTTGAGTGAAAGGGTATCGTCATTTAGGATCAGTGACTTTTTATTATGAGATGTGGTATTATCAAGACATTTCCTTCTGTTCTTTTTATCAAAAAAAAAATCAAGTGCTTTTAAGTCATGTTTTTATTCACCTCCATGGATTGCGTGGACACCCATTGTCTTTCGTGCTTTTATTCCACAAATTTTATTTTCTTTTTTACATTCTATCTTTCTTTTTCTTTCCTTTCTTCTTTTTTTTATATGGAGGATTTTCATTTTTCCGCACCAGCATGGGTTAAGAAAGACTTTTCTTGAACTCATTGACTTCTACTTGTCCTTATCACCACATCCCCAACTTAGGATTTTGGCCTAAGTTGGCTATTCACTTTAAACCACAAATCAAGAGGATTACAGGTGGTGGATCACGTACGGTTTTGGGTTCATCAAGGTTCTTCCAAAGACTGGTAAGGATCAAAGGGTGTTCAAAAGAGTTTCACACAGGTAGGCCACAAATAGAGGTATATGTCAAAGTTGGCTCACACTCTTTAATATTGCCTAATATCATCTCAAAAGGACCCCTTTCTAAATCAATCAGACTAACCAGACAAATTCTAGGTTTATTCATGCAATGTTCAAAGCAAGCTCATCCTAAAAATGCATTAACACTTAAGACAAACAAGACTACACACTTTTGCTAGTGTGCAATGGTCATTACAAAAGAATTAATTCGATAAATGGCTAATGACAACAGATGCAAAGAGTTTACACATTGTCTATGTAACTTCATTTATCGTTGATACATCTATACATTCATGTTTGTTCGATTGAGATCATTATTCAAGTCATCGTTATTGATCAAAACCAAGATTTGAATTTTTACGAGAACAGACACTTTCAACACAAGAGGAGGCAAAAAAAATTGAAAATAATTTTTTTTGGGAAGGTCAAAACTATTTTTCAATTAAACCAAAAGAGATCCATAAGATAAAACAATCGCAAAAGCAGTTTTAAAAACATAATTTAAAAAGGCGATCCAAATATGTACATACCGAAACACAAATATTCACATCAAGTGAAACAAGGTGGGTCTCACCCCAGCACAAAGAAGAGTGTTTGTCCTCAATTGCGAGTAATAGTATCAAAAAAGTAAAATCAAAGTAAGATAGAGAGAGGTGAAGAAAAATTATTGTGCATGCAGTCTCTCTATTTGAAGGAGTGTCAACACTCTGAGCAGCGGCTTGTGCTTGGGCATCAGTGCCCGGAGTATCCTCAGCAATAGCAGTGCCACATCCTATGGGAGCTGCTATGGGAGTCTCAGCAGGCGATATCTGGGTTGGCGACTGCACAATGGCCCCCATCAGGTTTTGCAAATTGCTGAAGATGTGTTCTTCCTCTGCCCTTTCCTTTGCTATTACTAACTCCTTACCAGTCTCTACATCTGCATATGAAGCTACTGCATCTCCCATATGTACATCCCCGGTGGTAGTTGGAGGAATCTTTGAGTTCGCATGGGTATATTTATCATCAGCCATTCTTATCAGATCATTGAAGTGAACAGACTTCACATAATCCACGTCCTAACGCAGGCTTGTGATATCAAATTTCATAGCCCGTATCTCGGATGGTCTCCCCTATCTTCTCTCGCAAACTCTAATCCTCAAGGGCAAGGCATTGAAATAGGTGTGGAGTAGGGCTAGTGCAACAACTATAATACTCTCTATCATCCCTGGGACTGATCTCTCTAGTCTAGTCGCCCTTGCCTCAGCCAATTGGGCCAAACGTCCCATCTTCAGGATCATACCCTGAGTGAAACTGATTGGCTGAGCAGAAGAAGAATCACATGGATCATATGAAGAGGAGAAAGGATCTGATGTACCCGTAGGCCTAGAGGCCGGTGTGGGGGATGATGCATCCACAGGTAGCATGTCAATATCAATATATGGAGTGGTATCAACGAGAGTTTCTCCCCTCATGTTAGCCTTCTCTTTGTTGCACTCGGCTTTAAATCACCAGATATCATTGAAAGCTTAAGGAATGACCTTAAGATCTCTTGCTGGTCCCGAGGTACTCCAACACGTCAACATAGCTGAGTAAACAAAAATAAGAAATAGCAGGGAAGTCTGCTTCTATTTGGCCCTCATGTCCATCTCTTGTGAGATCAGCAGGCCCAAATCAATGCTCCGTTGTTGGATGATGCAACCACGGAAGGCTGCTTTGGGAAGTCGCAAAACAGACTCATTTTGGGAGGGCATGATAGTGTTGCTGATGAAACTGAACCAAAATCTGGCAGCCATGTTTAGATCCCTCTCCTCAATTTGAGATCCAACCCCGATCCATCTGTCAGTGTTATCTGAAATCATAGGCCCCAACCACACCTTAAGGTGATCTAGTAATGTAGAAACGAGAAAGCCCTCATAAGGATGTCTCACGTGCAGTGGCCCTCCCACCACAACATTTATGTGCTCACTGTAGCAATCCACATCTTTGCCTCTAACTGTAACAGCCATCACTGATATGAACTCACTTGCCTACTTTTTGTTCTTAGTCACCAGTGCTCCATAGGCTTCATATAATTCCCATAGCCAAGTAGGGATGTATGGGCCTCTTGAACTGCTCAAACTCGTGGAAGCAAAGGGTAGCCAGAACATTAGGATATTTGTACAATCCTTCAGTTTATAGAAGCTTCTCCTCTATAATGGTACAGACCCCATCAACCTTCAACTTGTTCAGTAGTCATGGCTGGGGAGAAATAGGAGGTGTAGGAACCCCTGGATGTGGTTGTGCTGGCTCCGAGGCTGACTCAAGAGTAAGTGTGGCTGATGTTTCTCAGGTAGAAGTAGCAGCATTCGTTAAGTTCCTATTGGCTGAGGGTTGGGGCATGTTCTTGAGCCTGCGTTGTCTGTGGATCAGGGATTGATCATCTTCTGGCTCATCCCACTCAATATTTAATGCATCGGCTACTCTTTTCTTTGCCACTCTTTTTATCTTTCTTCCCCTTCTTGGTTAGAGTTCTTCTCCTCCGCTCTTCGGAGGATTTGAACCCCCTTCATTAATACAAATACCTAGATTTGCCTTTTTTTTGGGGTTGTGTATTAAGGTTTGTGTGTACTATACCTACAAAAGGTTGTGATTACTTAAAATAACAACAAAATGCAAACACAGGAAATTGTTGCAGACAGGCTCGCTCTTCTACTAGGCGATTCGCCAAATATCTTTGATGATATAAGCCGAGCTCGCCAAGTGGAGTAGCTTGCAATCAGGGCAAAGTTGTGATGTATAAGTCTACTCGGCAAGTTGGCGATTACTTTCAACGATGACAAAGTTGTCCGTCGAGAGATACAATGAAAGAGGGAAAAAAGGGAATGCAAAAGGGCAATCTAAAAGTCCTATCAGTGAGTCGCCGATTATTTCGGTGACCAAGAATGTGTCCACCAAAGGTTACATAACTTACAGCATGAAGGACATGCTCTAGGTGTGGTTTATAATAATTACGTGAACCACTGAATCATTCGGCGAACTCGACTGAGCTCGCTAAAAGACAAAATGTGCCCATTTTTGACCCAACTCTCAAAACCGTTCTTACAAACTTCAAAAACAAAATGAAAGCATGCAAACAAAAAATTCACCTAAGCCCCATATTTCCCATCTCCCCGAAATACTCAGACTTCTTTCGGTTTTGCCATATTTTTCCATTTAACTACGATTACCCTCAAGAATGTTGTCACCCATTCCTTCATAGAGCAATTTTGTTATTTAGCTCAAATATTGGGTTACTTAGACTTCACCAAAACAATATGACAACCATTAAGCAACACTCATTGCGATTTCAATCAATACAAAACATAAACAGCAAGGTATTCGAATATTTAAGCATATCATGAAAACTTTTTGAATTAAATATAGCATGTTGACAACCTTTTTATGTCATAGAGGACCAGCACACGTAATCCTGATACTATACTTGCAAATGAGTGCAAAAATGTCAAAAATAAATTTAGGGTTTTATAGAATAACCTTTGATGTTGATCAAATATCTTTCTGTAAAGCTAGGAAGCAAAGAAATCCAACCCCAAGCACTATTCACAAACTAAAATACTAATTAACGACAACAATCTAAGAAAATAATACCTGTGGTGTGATTTTAGAGAGTTTGAAACGAAAGACAGTGAGAGATTCAAAAATTTAACCTTTGGCCTTTATTTAACAGTTCAGTTCTCGTCCATTTGGCGAAGTTAGTCGCTTTCTCCGAACAACTCGGCTATGCGCCGAGCGGTCTTTTATCCCCCCTTTTTTTCAAAATCTTCAATTTTCTGGGGGCGAGATCGGCGGTTTACATCGAGATTGTCTAATAGGTTGGCGATGCGCCTATCTATTTTTTGAGTTCTTCGAGTTTTACAGGATCAACAATATTCTTGCATTGAGACAAATGGCAGAATTCAGCTGGGCTCACCGACCTATTTGGCGTCTCACGAAATGGACCTTTTGCTTGCTAACCTTAGATTTTCCACACTTTCCTCATTTTGACCTGCAACAACAACACACCATTATTCATAAAAGTAAATCCTACAGTTAAGATCTTGGATTGCCTCCCAAGAAGCACCTTATTTAACGTCATGGCTCGACGTATGTACTGCCTCACTCTCTAATATTGGAGCTAGACCTAGTGTCACTAAGTAAATCCAATATATCATTAAGGTGGAGCTGAGGCATGGCAAACATCGAGAGTGATCTGATGTGTTGTATTGATCTAGAGTGAGATCCAATCAATTGGTTCAACGTTTCAAAATTTTCTCTCATTTCGTCCAACACTCGATCTTGTCGGTGATCTTTTGGAGAATGATTTTGAAGCGTGTCCTCAACATGACTTTTATCATCTTCTCTAGACTTCTTTCGTGTGTGGGGAGGTATGTTCCTCCCTTGGCGTTTGAACTAGTTTTCCACCTCAGATATTTTGGTGGTCAAGTCATGCGGTTGAGATACCAGTGAAGCTAATGTGAAGTCATCCTCCACTTCGTGATCTGCCTCAACTGTCTTGCGACCCACTCCCTCTGTTCTGCCAAAGGACCTGCACACACAAACACAAAGCAAATAAAAACAAAAATAAAAGTAAAATTAGTAAACTACACTAAAAAGAACAAAAACTCTACTCAACTACATCTTCACATAACACCAGTCCCCAGCAGCGGCACCATTTTGATGCTTCTTTTATTATTATGATCAACGACACTAGCCTACATTCAGAGTGTCTATGAATCAAAGCGAATATAGTAACTCAACCAAAGGTTGGGGTCGGGTCCCAAGGGAGCGGTAGTAAAAATGGTAGCTAAACTAGAATTTCCATTCTAGTTAGTAATAGTTTGGGAAATTATCAAATAAAAACAGAGTATATTCAATTTGTGAAACAAGTGTCAAATATAAAAAGGGTTTGTCACGAGTTTGTTAAAAATAGTAAAAAAAAAAAAAAGGAATCAAGTATGGGGAGACGTTCTTCGGGTGTGATCGCAATATATGTTGATGTAAATCATTGGATACATGCTTTCGGTAGAAAATTTGAAAGATAACTATTACTAGGCTAAGATATATGTAAAAGTAAATTCCCTTTCGGGTAACTTACCATATATCAAATGGGTTCCTCTCAGACACCAACTCATCTAATAAAGACCAGCCTACGCCTTACTCACACCAGCTCTTTCGATGATGAGTGCTAGGATATGGGACTAGGGTTCACCCTCTCGGCTGAACCTCATGTTTCCCCACTCCTTAGTCCATCAGTCTAGCCGTGTTGGTTTCGCGACCTATCTCTAGAGCAAGATGAAAACACATGAGTGATTTTTTATTTCCAACTACAAAATAATTAAATTAGACCACACCCACTAGCTGAAATCACCATTAAAATTCATCTAACCTATTAGCGAGAAAGACCCAACAATAATATTAACACATATTTTCAAGATCACACCCCCAAGAATGGGGGGGTCTTAGCCACACATCAAGCACTAGCCAAATACACCTAAAATGATAAAGAAATAAAATCGGTATAATAAATTAAACCTTAATATGAGCAAAGGAAGAAGAATGGAGAAGACCTACTTCCAATTTGAGGAAGAAGAGCTCAATTTTTCAAGTCTCCCACAAAAACCGTCTCTAAACTTGAGAGAAAAATACAAAAAACTAAAGTTCTAAAAGTTAAAAATCATAATAATGTCCGATGTCTTAAAATTAACACCTACAGCTAGTATTTATCGCTTTCAGATTAAGTGTTGTGAATCCATTTGGTGAAGTCAGTCGTGAATCGCCGAGTGATTTGGCGATTTTCCTTTCTTCTAGATCATCGCCATTTTTGCTTCGCCTTCAGCATCTATGAGTTCTGGATCATTGGGCATAATAATTCTGCTTAGCGAAACTACTCAGCGAAGTGCCTACCGCTCCTTTTCATCTTCATCATTTTGATACGCATCCTTCAGGGCTTCGCTTGCTGAAACAACAGGCGAAATGCATCCTTTCGGCTGATCGACAAGTATACTTGGAGATGCTTAGGCTTCAATTGCAGCTCTTTTCATCCTTTTTGTTCCCGATTTTCTCCTAAGTATGCTTACACTAAAACTTCAAATGCCTAAAACTTAAGAGTTTTCATCAAATATTGAGATAGAACGAGCATTTGAGGACACTATTTTCATTAAAATAAGGCCCGAAATGAGTCCAATCTGAGGAATCATCATCCTTAAATAAGGGATCATGGGTAATCGCTTCCATGTCTAACATCATAACAAGAATGTGGGTAGACGCCTTTTGTTCAACATTAAGGAATAATGGTGATCACCTCTTATCCTATTCTAAGGAATATGGGTGGTCGCCTCATATTCTTCTTATTTAGAGGTCAAGGGTAATCTCCTTTACCTCATCATTTTCTTAGTCTTTTAGGTTAGATACATTTTTGGTGAGAAATATTTTGAACGTAGAATCATTCAATGTGAGAAAGCCTTTCACATTCATACTTAAGAAATTCAAGTGGAAACTATTCCTTCCACAACATTACATCAATAATCACCAATTCATCACACATGTTTCACTCTTAAAGCGTCTATGTCATAATAACCATATATGATTCAGTCTCAAATCAATTCATAACATAATCATCATATAGGTTTCAATCTCAAAGCAATTCATAATGTATCTTATCAATCCTATAAGAATACATCTAACCCATAAATTCTCCTTTCACGAGTCAAATCCATTTATATCAAATTTATCTTAGAAAAGATGGTATAAGGATGGGTACATGTACAATCATCCTAAAAACATGTGTTCCACTCAATTCATACATAAACAATCATTCCCCAATCAATTGGATCAACATCCATCAATACCCACAACTTAGAAGAAACCCCTCACTCAAATTGGGGAATTCTACCTTTTCGATTGGGGATTCTTAGGAGATATGTGGATGAAAGGATTACATGGATCAATAAATCTATAATACCTTTCTATCAAAGCCCACAAGCAATTGGAGAATTGAGACGTGACCTTGAGCCCTAGCTTTACATTTATTCTTCAACTTCTAGAGAGAGAAATATTTGGAGAGGAGGGTAAGTGGTCTTCTTTTAGATTTTTAGCAGAATAAATTGAATGAAATAATTTAGGGGTTAAACTCACTTATATATGTGTCTTAGACATAGGCAAAAAGGTGTTGTATCAAAATAAAATAATTAAGAAATACCCAACTGCCGCTAAACTTAACTGAAGATCCACCAACGACGCACCATTGATTGACCGACGATCCATCCTTGACGTCTATGGTTGGTCGTCTTAAACTTGAATTTTGGGATCATGGACCAGAGACCCTGGACCACGAAATGTGGATTGACCAACAATCCATTGGTCAGGCGGTGTATACTAGACATCTAGAAATTCTTGGGTGCCTGGTCCACAGACCATACCCATGGTCTGTGGTCCTACCTAGAGGTTGTGGTTTGCCCTCGTGGCTAGCACCTAAAATCTATGAAATTTGCTATGTTGCCCTCTTTTGAATATGGGTTGTTAAATTATCTTCCCCTTGGGATCATTCGTCTTTGAAAGAGATTTAAGACACCAAAAACGAAAAATACTCTAAACTAGCAACCCATCATGCATGTAATTTCATCTAAATGTCAAATATTGTAAGGGAGATAGCAACTACACCTAGAAGCCCAATATGCATGAAAATTCTAGATAACTCATCTTCAAGGAGAGACTACCATCTCCAATCTAAAAGCATGCTCAACACAATCTCATGGGGCCTATATGCAGTCATACATAAAACTATTATTAACCAGTTTAAGACATTATAGACTCATGACACACATGTTAGACTCTAGTTTCACCTAGTTTGTTTTAAAGACGTAACAAGAAATACTCAACAGACTTCCTCAGTACCACTTCTTTTAATTCTACTAAGCTCGGATCAAGACACTTCTTAGCTTTCATATCTGTCACAAAAAGACGATTCTGAACCATTTTTAACATCACACCACCTTTAGTAGATTCCATCAACCGAACATCCAATCATGACAATCTATGTACATCTCGTACCGATTCTCTTTTACCCTCTTCTAATGGGAAACACTACCCATTGATAATCGGCTAAAGGCCTCTTCCACCACGTTCGCCTGACCGGGGTGATAGAGAACACTCATATTATTAATCCTTAAGTAGCTGAAGCCATTTTCTTTGGCAAAGATTATGATCTTTTTGATTAAACACATATTGCAAACTCTTGTGGTCGATGAACACATCTACATGAACACCATAAAATTAATGCCTCCAAATCTATAAGGCAAAAACCGCCGCCGCTTATTCAAGATCACGGGTAGGATAATCCTTATCATGAACCTTAAGTTGCCTTGAAGCATGGGCAATATCCTTACCATTTTTCATAAGCACACATCCTAACCAATTCTTGAGGTATCACAATAAACAACAAACCCTTTGTTTCTTTCGGTAAAGTCAAAATCAGAACGGATGTAATTCCATTTTTCAATTCTTGAAAAATCTTCTCATATGTATCAGACCATATGAACTTATTCTTATTTTGAGTCAAAGCTTCCAATGAAGAGGCCATCGACTGAAACCCTTCTACAAATCTTCGGTAGTAACCAGCCAAACCCAAGAAACTTCTAATATCTGAAGAAGTTAGAGGTCTCATACAACTCTTAAACGCATTTGTTTTCTTAGGATCTAGCTCATACCCTTACTTGAAATGATATGGCCTAGAAAAGCCACATATCTTATCCAAAACTCAAATTTTCTAAACTTTACAAAGATTTGTTCCTCAAATGATCAATGTATGTATTCTAACTTCTCGAATAAATCAATATATCATCAATGAACACAATTACGAACATATCAAGGTATTGTATAAACACCTTATTCATCAAATCCATAAATGTTGCTAGAGCATAAGTCAAACTGAAGATATCACAAAAAAATCATAATGACCATATTGGGTTGAAAAAGCCATTTTTGAAATATCATCATTCTTCACCCTCAATTGGTGATAATCCGGTCAAAGGTTAATCTTAGAAAAGTAACACACTCCTTGGAATTGGTTAAATAAATCATCTATTCTTGGACGAGGATACTTATTCTTAATAGTCACAATATTGAATTATCGATAGTCAATACACGTATGAATTGAACCATCTTTCTTCTTAACAAACAAAACTGGAGCACCCCATGGAGAAAAACCCGGTTGGATGAAACCCCTATCAAAAAAATCTTTAAATTTCTCCTTTAGTTTATTAAGTTCTAACAGATAAATTCTATAAAATAGATAGAAATAGGTTGTGTTTGTGGAAGAAGGTCAATTTCCAAGTCTACTTCCCTTTATGGAGGAATATCGGGTAGATCATTAGGGAAACTTCTGAAAACTCATTGACAACGGGGACCAACTCAAGAGTAGGGGTTTTGGAATCCATATTCCTCACCCTAACTATATGGTACATGCAACCCTTAGAAATCCTCCTCCTTGCTTTAAGACAAGACATAAACTGACTTTTATGCATAGAATTTTCCCCCTTCAACTATAGGATAGATTCATTTAGGAACTGAAAGTTGACTACACGGGTTTTACAATCTATAGAAGCATAACAAGAGTGTAGTCAATCCATATCAGGAATAACATCACAGTCTAGCATATCAAGCTCTACCAAATAAACAAGAGTAACTCTATGGGGTAAAGAGACGGGACATATTCTATAGAGCCTCTCAGCCATCATAGAATCACAAACGGGAGTAGAGATAGAAAAAGGATCTATCAACACATAGGGAAGCACATCAAACCTCTTTCCACATATGGCATTACAAAAGACAAGGTAGCACCAGGATCAAGTAAAGCATAAACATGAAGTTGAAATACTTTTAACACATCGTTAACCACGTCCGGAGAATGCTCTTGTTCACCACGAGTCTAAAGTGTATAAAACATATATGTCTTGAGAGTATTTGAACCTGGACCACTTCACTACATCAAAAATGATCTTCATCAGTAATTAATTAACGCAATAACTCGATTACCCTTAAATATATATTTATAGCGGCAATTAGCATTTTTTATATATGTCTATAAAGCCTTTAGCGTCGCTGGCTCTAATGGTAGTTAACTTATGCCGGTAAAGACTTTAGCACTCTTTATGCCGCTAAAATTTGTTTTTGTTTTTGTTGTTAGACTAGATGATGGATAGGGTTGATCCCTACGAGGACTATTTCCCTCATTCTTAGAAACTAAAGGACAATTTCTTATCTTGAGGTCCATCTTACTAAAAGCAAAACAGGCATTGGAACCCGCTAGGAATTTACCTCCATTATTTCTTCCACACTTAGTACAATTTGTCAATGAAAGTCAACTGTCATTTCCACCTTCAGGCTTAGGTTTAGAAACCCTCTTTTTGTTAAACTTAGGAACATTAGAGGAACCTTTACTGAAAAAACCTTTGTCGGTACCTAAGACGAACAAGTCCATCTTACCTTGCATGAGAGAAATTACCACCACCAGTTATAGCCCTCTTTGTCTCCCTAGACCTTTCCTTTAGTTTCTCCTATTCAATTTGTTGGGCATAAACCATATGACAAGAAATATGCATATCATGGACAAGCATAGTCGTATGTGATGTACCATGATTTTAGAGTATTTCTAATGCATTTCACTTAAGAGTTGGGTGTGTCTAGAGCCTTTTTGTATTGGTTTTAACAAGTTTTGTGTCTTGTTATGCAAGAATGATGTTCAGGTAAAAAATGAAGAAGACAACCAAAAATGTACGGAAACAGACCTACGAACGTAATCGACGATCCGTCGTTCAATCGACGGACCATAGGTGATAATCGTAAATGAGCAGTTCAGGCAGTGGAAAAAATCTGACCAAGTGTGGAACCATGATTGGCATCGATGGTCCGTCGATCGATCGACGGACCGTATTGGTGAATTGTAGTTTGCGACTACAAGGATTCCAGTACCTGATCCTTGAAGATTCTAAGTGTAGAGATATGAAGGAGCATCGATGGACCGTAGATGGATCGACAAACTATGTTGTTGGTCCGTCGTTTGATTCATAGAAGATGCAATCCCAAAGCTAAAATATTTTCTTAAGTCCTGACCGACGGAAGTAAACCACGGACCGTCGATCAATCAACAGCCCGTCAGTTGTCTTGTCGATTGAAGTCGCGTGCCTGAACAAAACTTTCCTTATCAGAATTCGTTTTTCATTAAGACATTGTTTTCGATAAATATGGGATAAAACCTCATTTTTGGGGTTAGGTACTACTACTCTTGTTCTAGTTTATATAGTGAAGATTAATTTGCAACTTTAGCAATTAGTTGATTTCCAAATTTGGTTTTAAAGCTTTTGGTTTGCAATTCAAGTGTAATTTATGGGTTTATTCTTTTTGTAAGTATGTCCATGATATCTTCATCTAAAAATATGAATTGAGATCTTTTTAACATGGGTAACTAAATCCACAAATAGGGTTGTGGAACCATGGGTAATAATAAAGTGTTTTAAAAATACCTTGACTAAAGAGATATAATCGTGGGTTAAATTTAAGTCTAAACCATTTTCCTCGTGGGATCGACCCCAACCTACTAGTTGAGTTCCTTACTTGATAACGATCGTTTATGCTTCTTTAGGGAGGTGTAATTTGAGCATATGAGTATGTGAATCTTTCACTTCACATCCTTTACCTAGAGTCGGCAACTATAGAAGGAGCATATTTTGACAATTGAGTTAACCTCAAAGCATATTCCTTGACATTCATGTGTGCTTACCGGAGATTGATAAACTCAAGCACTTTTGTCTCCCTCATCTAAAGCGGAAAGAACCTATCAATAAAGCAGACTTAAACCTTTCCCAATCTAGGGGACCAACATCAACCGGTCTTGCTTCATTCCATTGGTTAAAACATATTTGAGCCATACCCTTAAGTTGATAAGCGACCAATTCCGCCTTTTCCAATGGAGTCACTCCCATAATAGTAAACACTTTGTAAACATCATTACTAAACTCTTGAGGATCTTCCTCAACCCTAGA
The DNA here is from genome assembly GCA_016801875.1 of Solanum sitiens. Lineage (NCBI taxonomy): Eukaryota > Viridiplantae > Streptophyta > Magnoliopsida > Solanales > Solanaceae > Solanum > Solanum sitiens. Next base: position 952,418 of record JABWTJ010000063.1, read on the forward strand.
ACCATAGAATTACAAAGGATTCATCCTAGTGAAGTCCCTCACTCTAAAAGTCGTTGTATCCACATTTGGTTTCACGAGAATCACAACCTCTCTATTGGCTTGGGCCTTCACGGCCTGAGACAATACTTGAAAAGTAGTCCTAAACTTCACTTGCTCGACCAAATGTTCAATCAGAGCTTAAGGAGCTTAAGAAGGATCTCTTTGACAAACTTATTCTCCCTCAGTTCTTCTAGCAAAAGCTCTTCAAGTAGTCATATCCTGTAGACCATCAGATAAGGATTCGGATGTCACAACCCTCAAAATAAAGTAGGTTAAATTAGATCCTCTCATGTGTTTTATGAGTTACTAAAGTGTTAAAATAATGAATATTAGAATTACAAGTCAGTTTGAAGAGTTTGGAAGTCAAACGCTAAAGAACGACCAAGACGTTCGGAAGTTAGCCTTTGTGTATGCTAGTGTGCCTTGGCATGTCTTACATGTTGTTTGGTTTCCAAATTGAGAGGAGTGGGATCTAACACCTACTTGAACATGTTTAGGGTCAAAAATTCCTGTAAGACTCCCCAAGGACCACCCTGGTCCTTGAGGAGGACACAAACCTTGTCAAGAAGCTGCCAAAAAGCAGTCCAACGAACGACCACAAACGACGGACCGTGGTCCAATCGATGCCCCGTCAAAAGGGGGCGTGGCTCCACACTTAGTTGTGGGATATTAGCCCCCAATTTAGGAACCTGTGACAAAAACCAAGGACCTGCAGGACGGTCTGTTTGTCAGTCGACAGGCCGTTGCTTGTAACCCTCATTTGGGCCTGCAATTTTCTGTAGCTCTTGGCCAAGTGAGGGGTGAATTGGGAAATTCACCCCACGTCCCAATTAAGTCTTAGACAGTTATTTTGGGCTATTTTTGGTATTTTAATTTAGTGAAAACTCTAAAACCTATATTAGACTTTATTATTCAAAATCAAACCCCACAATCAAAAGAAGTTTCTCCAAAACCTCCATGGGAGCTTGAAGTCAAGTTGAAGCTAGGATTGAAGTTCTTCATTGATTCTTCTTCAATTTCGTTGGATTTATTCAATTGAAGTATGGTGATTTCATCCTTGATTCTTCTCTCATTCAAGGAGCCAATTCCCAAGGTTTTCGAAAGATGTTCAAAAACCTGGAAACCCCATTTTGAATTCTAAGCATGGGTTCTTGAATGAAAAGGTTAAAAGCAATGTTTTATGAAGTAATTGATGTTAATTGGTAATTTTAAGATCAAAACTTCCATGAACCCATGTATTCCTTGAATTCCTAATTTTGGCTCTAAAGTGGGTGAATTGATCATGGCTTAATCTTATAGAATTCTTGTGTAGATTGTATGGGGCTATTGAAATATGTATAGATCATTATATAATTCTTTATAACTTGCCTTATAATGATGATATCTATATTGAGTGTTGTTGGATCATTGATATGGATTGGTAGTTGTCTTAGTCTTGTTTATATTATCATTGGTAAGAGCTTTTGTTATGTGAAATTGTTGAAAAGGATAAGGAATAGGGATAATGGCTATTGGAAAGTGGTGAGCTGACCTAACTCCAATATTTTATATAGAATTGATATTGAATTGTATTGATTGGTATTGTCCACTTATGGTAGAGGTACTTAACTGTTATACTTGCTATGATCATGGCCTTGTCGGAATTATCATGTGAATTGTCCTAGCATCATGTTATAGCTTGTGTAGATCTTCAATGTGAAGAATAATATTGTGTATGATGCATGTGTGAGGTGAAATTATGATTCCTCTAAATGGTTATATGTGAATATGATAGACTAAGAAGTGTTTATGTATGTGATAAGGGTATCTTTCTTAGGTAGACTTAGTTTTCCCAACTTGGTACTTGAATGCTATTGAATACATGATATGATGATGTTGTGTCTTGATTGGTAGACTTAGGTCCCTTTTCTTGATACATAATAGCTTATAGATTATGAATTCTTGGATTTGGTAGACTTAGGTGCCTTCTCCTTGATGTATGAAAGTTATGTGCATATAATGTCTTGACTTTGTAGGCTTAGGCACGCTTGTCATGTACATGTATGAATGAATGAAAGTCTAACATCGTTAGACCTAAGATAGGTGCCCTTTCATGAAATATTTATATTTAGAACCTTGAATATGAAAAGAAGGTTAAGTATGTGAAACCTTGAATATGAAAAGAATGTTAATAGAAGACTTGATCGGTAGACCGCAATGGTGCCCTTCTTGAGAGGAATGATGGACTTAGGTATAGGTTGACCGGAACGTCATGAAGTCTTCTCTAAGAAAGTCATAAGAACTATCCTTGGAAAGAGTATTATGAGTTGGTAGGACTCAGTGATAGTACCTTAATTAATACGCCAATGGAATGATTTACTCTATTAGAAATAAGGCAAAGCACCGAGTAGATATGCTTGTAGTAGTAGCTCTAGTTTTGATGAGACTAGAGTACAAACAAACCCTTGATATACCTTAAACATGTGCCAACATGAGATGTTTCCTAGTTCTTCCCTTGGCAAGTAGAACACCTTCCACAGTGTGGGGTCCTTATTACACCGGATTTCATACCTAGATAGTATGGTCTATGTCAGTTAATACCTATTCTCATAATATGGGATGTAAATTCTAGTTATAGAATAGGTTCTACAATGTGTGGATAGTGGAATGGGACGCTATCTACACATGGCACGAGTAGGCTTTGAAGGTGCTAGAATGAGTTCCCTAGGTCTTTCGAGACCATTATGTGAAGTCATTTATTTGATTACTTGTCTGTTCAATGGCCTTAAATGAATACTTTTCACTTAGTGAAGTATGTTGTATAGAAAGTCTCATGTATCACTTAGGAGGAGAGTCTAAATTATGAAAAGGGTTACTTGAAGAATATGGAACTATGTATTATTGTGATGTAAATAATATTCTTACTTTGGGTAGTCTTAAGGATTACTTAGGTATGCTAGAACAGGGTGTATGGGTGGTCTCTGCTTGTCTAACTTAAGTGAGTCTTAAGATAAGTTTTGGTAGGGGGTCTAAATGCTTAAATGGGTTTTGAATGTTTATGGTCATATATTGTAGATAAATTGAGTATGTCTTATATATGAATATTGACTTGATTATGGTCTTATACATGTTTTATAAGTTTTTATTAAAAGAGCATGAAAAGCATATTTTAAAGTAAATGTCCGTTTTAGCATGGTTTTCTTTCATGTTCACCATACTTAGTGCATTCAATGTGCTAATTCATTATGTTGTTCTTTTTCTAGAAAGTGTAGGTGGCAAGTGAGGATTCTCTTAGAAGTTGAGGCTTGGGAATAGCATTCTCTCAAGATTGGTATTTCCTCATATGATTTGAAGACATAGCTTATGTTTTAGTTCCATTTTTCAAAAGACAATTGTAATAGACTATATTTTCTTTCAAACTGATGTAAGATTTGTGACCCTATGATATTATATGTGTCTAAGATGTCTTATGACGAGACTTATTTCTTTCTTATATTCTATAAAGAGTTGACTATTATTCTGAAAAGTTTTAATTTCGCACTACTTTTCATATATATGCAATGGATGAAGTCTAAGGGCTTGTATTAGACCTCTGAGAGGTCGAATAAGCCATGTAACTTCTAGGGTATACCCTTGGGTCGTTACAAACTTTGTATTAGAGAATAAGGTTATGAAGTAACCTTTAGGAGTCAAAGTCTTATTAAAGCCACGTCTAGTAGTCTTGTTCATCAGTGGTGAGTCGCAACACATCTATGAGCAAGAGGCTATAGGATGATAGAAGTTTCCCTTTCTTCATTACCTTTGTGTCATGCCATAAAGTTGAGGTTATAAGTGTCATTTCCTAATCTCTTCTCTTGTGTTTATATGATATGAATACAAGAAGGACACTCGCAAGAAGAGTGGATGAGGAAGTGGTGATTGAGGGACTCCCTCCCCGAGGTGAACAATCCACAAGGTGGACTAGCTCCCCAAGGTGAACAAGTTCCTTAAGGTGAACAAGTCCCTATAGTTAATGAAACGAAAGGTTCCGCTGGTTCTCCCAGATATGACCAATGAGGAGGTTAGAGGAGCTCTTATTACCCTAGCCCGAGCCATGACGGCTCAAGCAAATAGAGAGGTTGGGCCTAGGATGAATTCTCTTCAGAGTACCATGACCTCTATGTTAAGGGACTTTGTGAGGATGAAGCATCCTATCTTCCTTGGTTCTAAGGTGGGAGAAGATCCCCAAGAGTTTCTAGATGGTGTTTATAAGGTGTTGAGTGCTATGGGGGTGACTTCTATATAAAAGGCGAAGTTAGCTACATACAATTGAGGGAAGTTTCTCAAGTTTGGTACACACAATGGAAAGACAATAGACCTGTTGAATCGGGTCTATAAAATGGGAAGAGTTTAAGAAGCATTTTTAGAGAAATACCTTCCCCGTGAGAAGAGGGAGGTTAAGGTTAAGGAGTTTATAAACCTTAGGCAAGGTAATATGAGTGTTGAGGAGTATTAGTTAAATTTACCCTATTGTCTATGTATGCTCCATGTTTGGTGTCTAACTCGAGGGATGAGATGAGTAGGTTCTTGAGCGGTGTTTCCGATCTTGTGAAGGAAGAGTTTCGTACAGCAATGCTCCATGGTGACATGACTCTATCTAGGCTTATGGTGTATTCTCAATCCATTGAAGAGTCTAAACTTGGGAGGAGAGGTAGAGATGCTAAGAGGGAAAGAACCGATGAGCAAGTTCAACCTAAGTTTAAGAAGAGGGCTCCAAATCAAGATGTTTCTAGTGCTCCTTTGGCCAACTATGAGAGGGGTGGTGGTTCTCAAGGTGTTAAGCCTACTTGTGGGAAGAAACACAATAGGAAGTGTTTAGCCGGAACTAGTGGGTGCTTTGGTTTGTGGAAAAGATTATAACAAGGTGAGAGATTATCCTACTATTACGGCTACAAGAAAGGAGGCCAAACAAGCTCCTCCTAATGGCCCAGATGTTGGTTCTCCAAGATAAAGAAAATCCGTATGAAGGTACCGGTAAGTTATAGTGTTCCATTTTTTTATTGAGTTGGTGGGTTCCTTCTAAGTGGGAGAGTACGGTGAATATTTGGGTTGTGAATTTGTGTCTCTTATCTTCTATTCTATTCAACCTTGAGAGATAGAATTTTATAGTAGCATGTGTCATGTGTTTAGGAGTCTAAGTGAAAATTAATTTCATTAATCTCCTTACATTGTGCATATTTTCATGAGATTATGTTTATATGGTAAAATGATCTTAAATGATTTTGTCTCTCATATTGACATGCCTTTATAATGAATTGTCTAAATGTTGCATGAGTAAGCTTGTAAGCATACTTAACAGTGAACTTCTTGGTAATGTTGCATAATTGTGCTTTTATGATAAATGGGAATAATCTGCTTAGAAATAATGTAGATGAGCATGAAAATATGTGGAGAAGGAAGTTCCTCATATGTGAAATGAAAAATGTGGAGTCTTATTGCATGATAAATGTAGATGTTGTTCCTACTTTCTTCTTCGGTTTTGAGTCTCTTGATTATGTGGAGTGATGTTAATCCTCTCTATGTGTATTGTATATTTTTTGGTATGTTTATGATATTCTAGTCTTGAGTTATTATCTCTTGAAATTGTTGTAAGTCTTTTAAGTTGTTCGAAGTGTCATTCGGGGACGAACGTTGTCCAAGTAGGGGAGATTGTCACAACCCTCAAAATGAACTAGGTTAAATTAGAGCCTATCATGTGTTTATGATTTACTAAAGTATTAAAATAATTAATATTATCATTATAAGTCAGTTTGAAGAGTTTGGAAATCAAACGTCAAAGAACGACCAAGATGTTGGGACGTTAGCCGTTGTGTGTGCTAGTGTGCCTTGGCATGTCTTACGAGTTGTTTGGTGTCCAAATTTATAGGATAAGGCTCTAACACCTAGATGAAAATATTTAGGGTCTAAAATTCCGGGTACAACTCCCCAAGGACCACACTAAGGGTCCTTGAGGAGGACCAAAACCTTGGCAAGAAGCTGCCAAAAAGCAATCCAACCAACGACCCTAAACGACGGACAATGGTCCAATCGATGCCCCGTCAAAAGGGGCGTGGCTCCACACTTAGTTGTGGGAGCTTAGACCCCAATTTGGGAGCCTCTGACCAAAATCATAGACCTGCAGGCAGTCCGTTGGTCAGTCAACGGGCCGTTGCTTGCAATCGTCGCTTGGGCCCTCAATTTTTTGCAGGTCTCAGTCTCAGCCAAGTGAGGGGTGAACTGGGAAATTCACCCCCACATTCTAATTAAGTCCTAGAAATTTATTTTGGGTTATTCTTGGTATTTTAAGTTAGTTAAACTCTAAAACCTAGACTTAGACTTCATTATTCAAAATCAAACCCCAAGATCAAAAGAAGCTTCTCCAAAACCTCCATGGGAGCTTGAAGTCAAGTTGAAGCTACATTGAAGTTATTCATTAATTCTTCTTCAATTTCTTTGGATTTCTTCAATTAAGGTATGGTGATTTCATCATTTATTCTTCTCTCATTCAAGGATCCAATTCCAAAGGCTTTTCAAAGATGTTCAAAAACCTTGAAATCCTATTTTTAATTCTAAGCATGGGTTCTTGCATGAAAATGTTTAAATCAATGTTTATGAAGTAATTGATGTTAATTGTTGGTTTTAAGATCAAAACTTCCATGAACCCATATATTCCTTGAATTCCTATTTTGGCTCTAAAGTGGGTGAATTGATCATGGCTTAATCTTATTGAATTCATGTGTAGATTGTATTGGGCTATTGAAATATGTATTGACCATGATAGAATTGTTCATACTTGCCTTATAATTATGATATCTATATTGAGTGTTGTTGGATCATTGATATGTATTGATTGTAGGCTTAGTCTTGTGTATATTATCATTGGTAAGAGCTTTTAATATAGGAAATTGTTTAAAAGGGTAAGTAATGGTGAATATTGCTATTAGAAGGTGGTGAGCTGACCTAATTCTTCTATTTTGTATAGAATTGATATTGAATTTTATTGATTGGTATGGTCCACTTATGGTGGCAGTGCTTAACTGTTATACTTGCTATGATCATGGCCTTGTCGGAATTATCATGTGAATTGTACAAGCATCATGTTATAGCTTGTGTAGATCTTCAATGTGAAGAATAATATTGTGTATGATGCATGTGTGAGGTGAAATTATGATTCCTCTAAATGGTTATATGTGAATATGATAGACTAAGAAGTGTTTATGTATGTGATAAGGGTATCTTTCTTAGGTAGACTTAGTTGTCCCTACTTGGTACTTGAATGTTATTGAACACATGATATGATGATATTGTGTATTGATCGGTAGACTTAGGTCCCTCTTCTTGATACCTGATAGCTTATAGATTATGAATTCTTTGATTTGGTAGACTAGGTGTCTTCTCCTTGATGTATGAAAGTTATGTGCATGTAATGTCTTGACTTGGTAAGATTAGGCACCCTTGTCATGTACGTATATTAATAAATGAAAGTATAGGATCTGTATACCTAAGGTAGGTTCCCTTCTATGAATGACTTATAGGTGGAACCTTGAATATGAAAACAAGGTTAAGTGTGTGAAACCTTAAATATAAAAATAAGGTTAATAGAAGCCTTGATCGATAGACCGCAATGGTGCCTTTCTTGAATAGAATGATGTATTTATGGATAGGTTGGCCGGAACAGGATGAAACCATCTCTAAGGAATTCATAAGAGCTATTCTTGGAAAGATTATTATGAGTTGGTAGGACTTAGTAATGATACCTTCTCTAATACGCCTAGGGAATGATTTACTCTATGAGAAAAAAGGCAAAGCAGCGATTGGATATGATTGTGTTCGTAGCTCTACTTTAGATGAGACTAGAGTATAAAGAAACCCTTGATATACCTTAACAATGTTCCAACATTTGATGTGTCCTAGTTCTACCCTTGGCAAGTGGAGCACCTTCCACGGTGTGGGGTCCTTATCACACCGGGTTCCATACCTAGCTAGTATGCTTTATGTCAGTTAATGCCTATTCTCATCATATGGGATGTATATTCTAGTTATCGTATAGGTTCTACAACGTGTGGGTAGTGAAATGGGATTCTATCTACACATGTCACGAGTAGGATTTGAAGGTGCTAGGATGAGTTCCCTAGGTCTTCCAAGACCATTATGTGAAGTCCTTTATTTGATTACTTATCTCTTAAATGGACTTAAATGAATATTGTTCACTTAGTGAAGTATGTCGTATAGAAATGCTCATGTCTCACTTAGGTGGAGAGACTAAATGATGATAAGGGTTACTTGATGAATATGGAACTATGTATTATTGTGATGTAAATAATATTCTTACTTTGGGTAGTCTTAAGTATTACTTAGGTGTGCTTGAAGAGGGTCTATGGGCGGTCTCTTCTTGTCTTACTTAAGTGAGTATTAGGATAACATTTTGTAGGGTGTCTAAATGCTTAAATGGGTTCTAAATGATTATGGTCATATATTGTGGATTAGTTGAGTATGTCTTATAATATGTGAATATTGACTTGATGATGTTCTTATACTTGTTTTATAAGATTTCTATCAAAAGAGCATGAAAAGCATATTTTAAAGTAAATGTCCGTTTTAGCATGGTTTTCTTGTATGTTCACCATACTTAGTGCATTCAATGTGCTAATTCCATATGTTGTTCTTTTTCTACAAAATGTAGGTGGCAATTGTGGATTCTCTTAGAATTTGAAGCTTGGGATAGCATTCTCTCAAGATTGGTATGTCCTCATATGATTCGAGGACTTGGCTTATGTTTTAGTTTCCTTTTTCAAAAGACAGTTGTAATAGGCTATAGTTTCTTTCAAATTGATGGAAGGGTTGTGAGCCTATGATATTATATGTGTCTAAGATGGCTTATGACAAGATTAGTTCTTTCTTATATTCTATAAAGAGTTGACTATTGTTTTGAAAATTTTTAATTCCGCACTACTTTTCATATATATGCGATGAATGATGTCTAAGGGTTTGTATAAGACCTCTGAGAGGTCGAATATGCTGTGCAACTTCTAGGGTATGTCCTTGGGTCGTTACATCGGATAAATACCTTATAGAGTTAAAATATATGGCACGACTTTGAGTGAAGAAAGAAGTGAAGTTTTCTAAACATCTTGAAGCCTCTTATTCATAAATGTGGTGCGCTTCACACTCATAAACAAGACTCTACTTGACATGGTTTTCAGAGATCCTAGAACCATTCTAAACCTTGTGCTCTGATTACCAAGTGTTTCATCAAGTAGGGGTATTCCCTAGATGTAACATGGCATACAAGACCTCAAGAGGCCTCACAAAAGCTATATAGCTTTCATAGTCAAGATAATAGAAATACAGTAAGAGTTAAAGCATTTTTAACAATATCAAAGTTTCATAAAACGAAGCGAAAGTCTCGTACAACTTGTATCATAAACCATCCAATACAACCGATTCTTGAGATATCCCATAATACAATGTTCAAAACAGAAAATCAAAGAGCATAAAGAAATGGTGGCCAAATTCTCGAATGCTATGAGGACTCGGCAATCTTCAACCTTTCCTCTACAATACATCCTAGACACTGATGAGAGCCGGGAATGCTATAAGGACTAACCAATCTTCAAGATCTTTGCTTCCTATAAAGGCTCATAGTTAGCCGTCATTTGCCTTGCATAAAGGATCATGGGTAATCTCCTCCATGTCTAACTATGAGATTATAGGTACTCACCTCCATGCCCAACATAATATGACATGGGTACTCTCCTCCACATCAATATATAAGGATCATGGGTACTCGGCTCCATGTCCTTCAATAACGGATCATGGGTAATCGCCTCCATGTCTAATATCATAATAGGAAGTGAGTAGTCGTCTCTTGTTCAACTTTAAGGAATAAGGATGATCGTTTCTTATCCTATTCTAAGGAATATGGGTAGTCGCCCCATATTCTTCTCAATTAGAGGTCAAGGGTAATCTCCTCTAACCTCGTTATTTTTGTAGGCTTTTATCTTACTTCATTTTAGGTGAGCAATCCTTTTAACCTAGAATCATTCAATCTAAGAAAGCCTTACCTATTCATAATTAAGCAATTCAAGTGGGAACTATCCCTTCCACATCATTTACATCAATAATCAACAATTCATAACACATTCTTCACTATCATAGAAATCTATATCATAATCATCATATATGCTTCAACCTCAAAGCAATTCATAACATAATCATCATATATGCTTCAATATCAAATAAATTCATAACGTATGTGATTCATCCTATAAGAATACATCTAACCCATAAATTCTTCTTTCATGAGTCAAATCAATTTATATCAAATTCATCTTAGAAACATGGATTAAGTATGAGTGCATGTAAATTCATCCAAAAAACATGTATCACTCAATTCAAGTATAAATAATTATTACCCAATCAATTGGATCAACATCCATCAATACCAACAACTTGTAAGAAAACCCTAGCTCAAATTAGGGAATTTTACCTTTTCAAATGAAGATTCTTAGGGGCTCCATGAAAGAAAGGATTTCATTGATGAATAAAGCAATAATACATTGTTATCAAAGACCACAAGCAATTGGAAAATGGAGACTTGACCTCGAGCCCTAGCTCCACCTTTCTTCTTCAACTTCTAGAGAGAGAAATATTAGGAGAGGAAGAGCTTTGGTATTCTTTTATATTTTTATTAGACTGAATTGAATGAACTAATTTAAGGGTTAAAATCAGTTATATAGGAGTCTTAGACATAAGCAAAACAATGTCGTATCAATCTAAAATAATTATAAAAAGACCAAAATGCCCCCAAACTTAACCGTCGACCCACCACCGGTGGATTGTGGAATGAATAATGTTCTATCCTACGTGGCCATCGTTGGTCATCTTAAACTTACATTTTGGGGTCATGGACCACAAACCGTGGTCTGACCGATGGTTTGTTGGTCATGTTGTGGTTCATAGAACTCTATAAAGTCTTGGGTGCCTAGTCCACGGACCATACCTACACTCGGTGGTCCTACCTACGGGCCATGGTCGGCCCTCATGGCTGGAGACATGAAATACCAAAAATTTTCTATGTTGCCCTCTAACGAATCTAGGGTTGTACATTTGGTTTTGGAAGTAAAATAAGAGCTTTTGGAAATATTTTAGAGGGTAGGGTATAAAGGAAATTATGGAAAATAGTTGTGTGTATATAGGTAATTTTCCTAAGAAATAAGGGACCGAGTTAAGAACGTACTTGAATAAAAGTCAACAACCTACTCACAAGTCTCAAACTAAGATACAAGAGTTTAAAACCACATATACGAAAGAGGGAACTTAGCAAATTTTTAGAACTTCCAGGGTTCAGCCACGAGGGCCAACCACGCCCCGCAGGTGGGCCTCATGGATGAGCACCCTAATAATTTGCCTAAGGTAGTAACCATAGCTAGGACCCACTCCCTGTTGATGGGTCCACGGCCCGTGGTTGGGGGTCGTAGGTACAGGGTGAAATTTAAAGAATCTCTAACCACCACCCATGCTTAACTAGGACGGACCGTAGATCCATCCACGGTCCATTAGCGAGGTCTTGTGGGTCAAGTTTTGGGCAGTTATGTTGAGGAAATAATGGGACTTTCCGAATTTAATAATAATTAAATGGTTTCATTTTACCCTAGTGTAAGCCACCTATATAAGTATTTTATACCCCTCATCTAAGTCATTCAAGTCATTACTTCAAGAGCCCAAAGAAATCCTAAGCTCCCCTTCAAAATATTCTCTCTAGAAAGGTGAAGAAGAAGACGAAGAGGGTTCAAGCTAGGTCAAGCTAATTCTGCATTCTTCCAAGCTTGGTAGGATTTGTAATAAAGGTATGATGGTTTATTCAGTCATGAATCTCGTTCATCCATGAAGCCCCATGTAACGACCCAAGAGTATACCCTAGAAGTTAGAGCACCCTTAAGTCGCCACATGGCGTACTCGACCTTTCGGAGGTCTTATACAAGCCCTTAGACATCATTCATCGCATATATATATATATATATATATATAGATAGATAGATAGATAGATAGATAGATAGATTGATATATAGATATAGATATAGATATAGATATATAGATATAGATATAGATATATATATATATATGAAAAGTAGTGCGGAATTAAAACTTTTCACAACAATAGTCATACTCTTTATACAATAAGAAAGAACTAAGTCTCGTCATAAACCATCTTAGACACAAGAAATATCATAGGGTCACGACCCTTTACATTTGAATGAAAAGCTATAGTCTATTACAAATGTCTTTAAACAGAATGAAACTAAAACATAACTATGTCCTCGAACATATGAGGACATATTAAGTCTTCTTGAGAGAATGTTATTCCCAAGGGTCACTTCTACTAGGATCCTCACTCGCCACCTACACTTGTAGAAATAGAACAACATATGGAATTAGCATATTGAATGTACTAAGTAGGTGAACATGCAAGAAAACCATGATAAAATGGGCATTTACTTTACAATATATTGGTAGAAATCTCATAAAACAAGTATAAGAAACATCTTAAAGTCAACATAACATATACAACATATTCATATAATCACATGGAATCCATATAAGCATTTAGACCCCTTAGCAAAAGTTATCCTAAGACTTACTTAAGTAAGAGAAGAAAAGACCAGACATACACCCTCTTCAAGCACACCTAAGTAATCCTTTAGACTATCCCAAGTAAGAATATTCTCTACATCACAACAATATATATAGTTCCATATTCATCAAGTAACCCCTTTTCATTATTTAGACTCTCCACATAAGTAATACATGAACCTTTCATTTCAACATATTTCATTAAGTGAACAATGTTCAATCAAATCCAGTAAGAGACAACTAAGCAAATAAAGGACTTCACATAATGGTCTTGGAAGACCTAGGGAACTCACCTAGCATCTTCAAAGCCTACTCGTGCAATGTATAGATAGCGTCCCATTCCACTACCCACACGTTGTAGAACTCATGTAATAACTAGAGTGTACATCACATATGATGAGAATATGGATTAATCGACATAGACCATACTAGCTAGGTAAGGAATCCGGTGTCATAAGGACCCCACACCGTGGAAAGTATTCTACTTGCCAAAGGTAGAACTAGAACACATCCCAAGTTAGCACATGGTTAAGGGATATCAAGGGTTTTTTTGTACTCTAGTCTCTTCTCAAGTAGATCTACTACCACAAGCATATCCACTCGGTGCTTTTCCTTGGTTCTCATAGAGTAAGTTCAGTCACATAATAGTATTTGACAAGGTACCATTTCTTAGTTATACAAACTCACAATACTCTTTCCAATGATAGCTCATTCTTTAACCTTCTTTTTATATTCAAGGTTCTACATATAAGTCTTTCATAGAAGGGCAGCATTTTAGGTCTACCGATCCTAGACTTCAATTCATACATTCATTCAATTCCGTTCAAGTACCAAGTAGGGACAATTAAGTCTACCTAAGCAAGATACCCTATCACATAAGAAGACTCTTTATAGTCTATCATATTCACATTCAACCACTTACATGGATCATACTTTCACCTCACACATGCCCATACACAATATCATCCTTCACATTATACTTCTATACTAGCTATAACATAATGGTACAACAACTCACATAATAATGCCGACAAGGACATGTTCATAGCAACTATAACAATTAAGCACCGCCACCATAAGTGGACCATACCAATCAATGCAATGCAATATCAATTCTATACAAATAGAGGAATTAGGTCAACTCACCACTTTCCAATAGCCATCATCACCATTTTTTAGCCTTTTCAACCAATTCACATGACAAGAGATCTTACCAATCTCAATGTACACAAGGCTAAGCCAACAGTCAATCCATAACAAAGATTCAACAACATTCAATATAGACATCAACATTATAAGGCAAGATATGAACAATTCTACCATAATCAATGCCTAATTCAATAGCCCATAACAATCTAAACATGAATTCAACATAAGTAAGTCATAATCATCATACCCACTTTACAGACAAAATTAGGAATTCAATAGATACATGGGTTCATGGAAATTTTCATCATAAAATCATCAATTACTTTATTAAACATTGTTTTAAACCTTTTCATGCAACAACCCATTCTTTGAATTCGAAATAGGGTTTTAAGGTTTTTGAGATCTTTTGTAAAGCCTTTGAAATTGACTCCTTGAATGAGATAAGAATCAAGGATCAAATCACCATACCTTATTAAGAATCTACCCACTAAATTAGGTTGAAAACTTGGAGAATTTGGTTCTCTTCCTTGGAGCTTGAAGGTTCAACAATGGAGGATTTGACTAGAGAGAACTTTGGAGGTTTTGATTTGGTTTCTTTGAAATAATGAGTTAAAGGAACATTTTAAGACTTAAAAAATATTTGTATTAATGATATAAACCTTTTAAAAATACCCCCACTTAATGAAAACTAAAATAGAATTTATTTGGATTCACCAAGTTGGGGAGTCCACCCAGGGACCACGCCCAACTTGACGTCTCGTGAAGGACTTCACGGCCAAGATGACGGCTTGTGGTCCTTGGGAAAGTAGCCTCCTTGGACTTTCCAAGCCCCCACATTGCTAAGGCACTTCACGACCATGTTCACGGGTCGTGGTCATGACCATTGGTAGTGAAGTGGCTCGTGGAAGTTGGGGCAGTAACTTGGCCAAATGCCTTGCCTCACATGCCACCAAGGCAACTTCACGACCACCTTCACAATCCGTGGTCAATACCACTGACCGTGAAGTGTCTCATTGAGCCTTGGGCGGTGTTGAGCCAAGGTTGGAAGACTTGAGATTTTGCTTAGGCCCTTCCTTCCTTGGCTTGGCACAAGCCTAAGCATCCTTGCCCTTCACTAAAACACATTTTTAACCTAGAGTCTATCACATGCCTTGAATTTTACTCACTTAAACTCATTCCACAATACTCTCAACCATCACACACCACATAAACTCATAAGCACACTAGACTAGTTCACGAACGTCATAGTCGCCCCTTGACGTTCAACCTTTAAACTCCTCAAATTAGACATTGAAAGTCAAAACTCATGTTTTTAACAAGTTATAAACTCATGACACACTACTGAAGCTCTAGATCATCCTAGTTCATTTTGAGGGTTGTTACACCCCATGTTTCCCCAATTTAGAAGAACAATTACCCAAGTCAAATTAGGGTTTGTTCTAATGTTATGGTTTTTCGGGATGATATTTCCCTTGCTTGTAATGAATAGAAACATCATTGTTTTCATTCTTTTATTATGATACAATAGAGTGCATCATGATTATTTATGATGGAATTTCATGTTTTGTTATGATTATACATGTATCCATACTTAACGTATGATTCCAAGGTGAATTTGATATCGCTGGGTTTTATGCCACGAAAGGGGAAATTGAGGGCTTAGATATAATCTTCTAGGATTGATGAATTACATTATAGATTGCTTGATATTAGAGCACATAGATATGAATTGCTTAAGAGTAAAGCATATAGACATGAACTGAATTAGATTAAAGTATATATGATGAATCATGACTAGTAGTGCTTGAGCTTGAGCCTATATGATGATAGATGATTAGAATTGCTTAAGAATGAAGCATATGATTAGGATGTATAAAGATCTAGGTTTATGTGATGATCATAAGAAGTATTGCTTTGAGAGTAAAGCTAATATGATGAATTATGAATGTTAAGTCTTTGAGAGTGAATCTTATATGATGAATGTATATTGTAGATATAATTGTTGTGGAAGGATTTACCCACATGACCTATATTATGAATGTAAGGGATTATACATGTCTTATAGAATGTATGTAAATTCTTTAAGTGCACTTTGAGGGTAAAGTGTCAATGATTATGATATTGATAATGTGTTGCTTGAAAGGACATTCTCGTGAACACATTTGAACATTAATGTGAAAGGTTTTTTCACATAGTAGGATTCTAGGTTGAAAGGTTTGCTCACCTAAAATAAATTAAAGAATGTATGAACTATGATAGCTTGAAGTAGTTATGTGAAATACCTTCATGAATAGGTTGACATGGTAAGACAAGACCGTGTATGGTAGCTTGAGTTAGTATATATCATGGATAGCCTTGGATTAAGAAAGTGTACCCTTTTAATGTAGCTTTAATTGGCATGAGAGGATGCTTGCATGATACCTTTACTTGGTGAGGCCACATCATTTCATGATATCTTGGATTGAGCAATAGTACCCAACCTTGATAAGCTTAGACTTGCATGAGAGTATGTCTTCCATGATAGCTTTGTCTAGCATAATATGGTGATTTTCCTTGATAGCCTTGAATTGGTAAATCATAACCATACATGAGTGATGATGTGTGTTGGAATAGTAGATAGATACTCTTCCATGATTAGTAAGAAAGACTAAAGAGGGACAAGTCCCCAATGAAAGTAGCATGTTTATGATGAAACAAGATTACTTCAAGGAAGTAATGCAAGTATGTTTGATTGAGGTTTACTTGTATTATTTAGATTTGCTTGGATTGTTTCTTGAGTTGTCTTCCTTGATATGTATGACTAATAGGTGGATGACCCAAGTCTTAACTAAGGATATGTTGAGGTTACTTGAGAAGCGTTCCTCTTATGATATGATGATTTATGTGCATTGAATATGCTTACGTCTTATGTTATTATCCTCTATGTTTATAGATTATGTCTTATGTTGACTTATGCCTATGTTATGCTTATATGTTGATGCTTTATGCTAGCCATCATATTTAGTACATTCTTTTTCTAATACATACTTTTGCCTACACTCTTGTCTAATGTACAGTCCGACAATATTGACTTCCATTCTTGTGACTAGGATTTTAGTAGAGCAAGCAAGGGAAGATTTTATGAGTCCTCATAACATCGAGGATTTGACCACCTTTCTTTTATGTCTTTCTTTTATGCTTATAACTTTTGTATGAGCTCTGTCCCAAGACTATTCAAGTATTAGATGGTTTGAGACAAGTGTTAAAGACTTCCGCTTCGTTTTATGAACTTTGATTGTATGAAAAATCTTTTAAATTTCCATACCCATTTTCTATTACTTTATGTTATGATATTCTAAGTGGCTTGTATAAGGCCTTTCAGGGTCTTATGCACCTTGTTACATCTAGGGGTACCCCTAGGTCGTGACAAGGATTCAACTATCACAGGACTAACATCCACAAATCTAAAGACACAACCTATCGGTTATCAGATCAACAAAAATAGAAAAAAGAATATAATCAAAAAATTATCCAATCGAAACCCCTATAAGCCTGGTAGGAACAAATAGCAAACACAACCCGAACGGGCCAATATAAAACTAGAGGGTGCAATCAACAAACAAGTATAATAGTGATAGGCAATGCATATAGATGGAGAGTATGCAGTAGGAACAACAGTAACCATCAGTAACCAAGTGTATAGAGATACCTCCCTACCATGGGGCGAGGTAGGACCCATACAGCTCCCTATCCGGTACTATGGTACTCACAGCAAGAGGGGCCTATAGGTGACACATGAAGTCCATATACACTGCTTGGGCCTGAATCCATGTCTTATCAAGTATCTAGAGCATCATGACCAGACCTTAAATCTGAGACTAGTAGTAATCAACTTTGTCATGGTAACAGAAGAATAAGTAACCAAATCCATGCAGAAAGGGGTGTCAACATGTTGTCTAGTCAAGTAAAAGCTAAGCACATTTAAGATGTATATAATGTCTCAAGTAGGAAACGAGCACGTCAATGACGCCTCACAAGTTTCAAAATTAGTAAATCCAGTGATCCAGGGTGTACGACTCCCATTAAAACCAGTTTAAAATAGTAACCAAGAGAAAATTGTCCTTTTCTGTGAATGATCATGATCTAACAATGCATGAATCGAGATCGTACCACAAAACACGTGTGAATGAACAACAAACGCAAAACATGTCATCATTAACATTCAAACAAGGCACATGCAACCAGATAAATATAAGTCCGACCAAACCATGCTACAAAGGTGGTAGTAATAACTTGGGATCCAACTAGTCCTCGAACAAGGCCTTAGTCACAACAATATAGTAATAGCTCAATGAAGATACAATAGGCCTACTACTAAACAAAAAGTGAAGGGATCAGAAGATCTTCCGAATCAATAAAAACGAGGAGAAATAGCTCAAGGAACAATGCATTACCCCAACCATACTACTCCAGTCTCTGATTGAGCACGTCAAGTGTCAACCTACGTCTACTACGAGCCTCCAAAGTCTCAAATATGAATCACACAGCCAACAACAGAAAGTCAAGTACTACTGGGAGAAACTTCCAACTACCATGGCAATAAAACACACTCAAAAGCACCTACAGCTCAACCCTATACTAAGGCCACAAATTACCAATTCTAACTAGGATACACGTGCTAAGGCATACTACAAGCAATGCTACACCCTAAACTAAGGATCCCATCACTCACAATAAGCCCAACGCTCCTATGGGAGTCAAGGAGGATAGAGTAAATAGGGGGAAGCGAATACCTAGCAATTACAATCCTAAATCACATGCAATTTGTACTAAGAATTATCTAAATATCCCATACCTTGAAGCGGATTATGTACACTCTCAGGGTGTCTTTGGCATGGAGGAAAACGTTTTTTAGAAAATATTTTCTAATTTTCCCATGTTTGGTTGGCTTAAAATGTTTTTCAAATCAGCTCATTTTCCTCAAATTTAAGGAAAATGACTTCCCTTCAATAATTAGGGAAAATAATTTCCAAAACTCTACTTCATCCTTTATTTTTTTTCTTATCCTACCCATACCATTTACCCGACCCTCCCGCTTACAAAAACAAATTGAATTTTTAAAATTCTAGTTTTTAAAATTTTAAATATATTCTTTTCTCTACCTCCAAACCAGCCCCCACCCAAAAAAACTCAAAAAATATTTATGAAAATGTTTCAAATTTCAAGATATTTTTTACCTCACCAAACCCCTTCCCCTACCCCCACCCCAAAAAAAATATTTTCTTTCAAAAAAACTCTAAACTTTATTTTTTAAATTCTTTTGCGCCACTCCCCACCCCCCACCCCCCAAACAAGGCCACCCCCTCCCCGCCACCCTCGTAATTTTATATATATATATATATATATATATATATATATATATATATATATATATATATATATATATATATATATATATATATATATATATATATATATATATATATATATATATATATATATATATATATATATATATATATATATATATATAATTTGGGAAGTATTTCATAATTTAAAAAATATTGTTATTTACGCTACCCCCACCTTTACACGCCTGCGCCATCCCTATTAAAATTTTACTTAAAAATTGTTTAAAAGAATATTTCAAATTTTAAAAAAAAAGATCATTTGTTATGCCACCCCACCCCCAGCTACCCCCACCCTCCCTCGACCCAGGCCATCCCCGTTAATTTTAAATAAAAATTTAGAAAACATTTCAAATTTAAATTTTTTTTCAGTTTAGCGCCAGCCCTACCCTCGCCAGCCCTACCACTACCCCCTCCCCCCGCCACTCCACCCCTATTCCACAGGCCATTCCCGTCAAAACAAATTAACAAAAAAATTATTTCTGTGAAATATTTCAAATTTTTTTAAAAAAATATCATGTTATACGTCACCCCCTAGCTCCCCCCCCCCCCCCCTCATACCCCCTGCGCCACCCCATCATAATCTATTTTTTAATAATTGTTTTTGAAAAATAACAAAATTTAAAAATCTTATTTTTTATGCCACGCCTACCCCCTAACCCACCCCGCTAAGCGACCCATCAAAACAAATTCCTTAGAAGTCAAATCTCAAGATCGGATGCCGGAACAGTCAATGGGGTCTGATCCTAGCTTGCGTGTCGGGGTGTGGTCCTAGATCAATTATCGAGGTTGATTTTGAAATCAGAAATTATGTCCTTTAAGAATATCTTTTAATCTTAAAACAAAAACAAAAAATAATTTCTGGAAAAAAATTCATTCAGCAACCAAATATTAAAAAATATTTTCCACGCCAATCAAACATGAGAAAATAAGTAAGATACATTTGTTTTCCAAGAAAACATTTTCAAGAAAAGTATGTTCCATCGAAAACATTTTCCTTCATGCCAAACACATCCTGAGTCCACCACCAATGTGCTATCTCTTTGTGAAACGCATCAAAATACTACCACATTATCAAATTAACGATTTCAACACCATTACAGATGTTTAAACACATAATTCATAATAACCAAAACGGATCCAAAATTGAGTCAAAACTAGAAGTTGCGACCCGCATTGGGAATTCCAAAACTAACTCTGTCAAAACGTATTAGTCGACATACCAGTCTTGTGTCCAAAAATGGGGCACAATTTGATGCTCCGAACAGCCCAAACGAAGACATGCAAAAGTTCTTCAAATTAAAGAGACAAGGCAGCCCTTTCCGGGCTAAAATTACCTCAATACGCCTACTTTCATGCTTCCCTGATCAATCTCGCAAAGAACCATGCCTATTCCAGATAAAACACTACGTAAATCACCAAAAAATGAAGCCTCCTAGATCAAAATATCAAAGTTTGAAATTTGGATAAATGCTGAAAATGAATTGAAAAAAGAATATAAACCTTCAATGATGACTTCAAAAGCAATGACTAGGCCGTGAAAATGGATACCATGAATGTAACACCCCGGATTCGACAAAGAGTGCGCCACTAACAGAGGACTAACCACGGCCCGTGGTGTGGGCCACGGACCATAGGTATGGTCTGTGGTTAGCCACCCAAAATCCCCCAAAAAAATCACGACCCACAGCCTAACCTACGGACCAAGGTGGGACCACGTCCGTGGTCGAGGGTCCGTGGATCGTGACTCCTTCACCCATCCTCAGACGCCAAAGAAGAGCTAATAGGACGGGCCGTAGGTCAATCCATGGTATGTCGGTCAAGTTCGTCGATGGCCTCGTCATCTTTTAAGTCAAGGTCATTTTTGTCTTTTCCCTTATGCTTTGGACATTTAAACTACGTTGTTTTACACCTAAGCTACGTCGTTTTCAATTTAAGCCTAATATTCTAGTCAGAACATACCTAAAACCATTATTCTCCTAAATCACCAAAAATTAGAACGAAGAGAAGAGTAAGAGGCACCAGTTTTCCCTCAAGAACAAGTAGGAGATTTTCTTCGGTTCCATCCCCGCAATCGAAGTATTTCTCCATGAATTTTATCACCAAAATGTCCCTTTCAGAGTTGATGGAACGGTCAGAATTGCATGTTGAGGTCGTCTTCTAAAAATTTTGATTGAATTTAACCGTCCAAGTTTCAAATGTTCTGAACTATGAAAACTTGCACAAAACTCTATGACCGAACTGTCAGTTCTAGCAAGTCATAAATTACTTGGGTTCGCTACAAAAAATCTCTAAAGCTAAAAGTATTGGGAAATGAAGGAAATGACTTGTAGAGTCATTACATGGCGTGTCTCTTAGCCACAGCTTTAGTCCTGGCATACTTCTATTATCAAGGTTTGAGTCCTCACAATTTACAATATGGTTCTATTGGGTTCTTTCGAGTGCCTTCACCTCAGTTCGTGACTTAACCTTATATTTTTGGTTCATCGTGCATTGAGTTTTCTGATCGTGACACAACCCAATACTCTATTTTGAGTTTTCTACATATGTAATGTGCTAAGTTTAATATAATTAAAATGCTTCTTGAGAAATCAAAATCATTTTTAGTATAAGAGTATATGTAAGTTGAATCAACAAACCTATGATTACCAATTTACCGTCCCATAAATATCAAAATCAAATATAAAAAATTATTGAATCATGCCAAATTAGTTTGATAT
This sequence comes from Solanum sitiens, assembly GCA_016801875.1. Classification (NCBI taxonomy): domain Eukaryota; kingdom Viridiplantae; phylum Streptophyta; class Magnoliopsida; order Solanales; family Solanaceae; genus Solanum; species Solanum sitiens. Next base: position 974,343 of record JABWTJ010000063.1, read on the forward strand.
GATAATGATATACTCCCTCCATTTCAAAAAGGATGGCCTAGTTTAATTTGGAACGGAGTTTAAGAAAAAAAAGAAGACTTTTTAATCTTGTGGTTCAAAATTATAGTTATGTCAAATGTACCAAAATGTTGTTTAATCTTGTGGTCTTAAACATGTCACGTGGAAAGTTAAAGTTAAAGTGTTGTCAAAAAAAAGGGACATTTTTTTTAAACAAACTAAAAAGGAAATAGGAACATTCTTTTTTAAAAGGAGGGAGTAGTACTTTTTAAAATGCCTAAGTTAACAAAACTGAAGATTTAAATACCATTTATGCCCACCCCTAATTGGGGCTGGCAAAGTACAAAGACGTGAAGGCCAAAGGAATTTAAAGCATCGCAATATAGGTGACAAGAGTGCGTACAAAATCCACACAAAATGCTGAAAAGAAAAATACCATTTCATAGGATCAAAAACTAAAAAGAAACATCCATCAGTTGCAAGCAATTCATAAGCTAAAAGGGAGCACGAAGAACAAAAGAACTAGTTCACACGGTAAATCAATATTATTATCAATGCTAGAATCTCCTGGCTAAGAGAACATCTCTGCAGGTATAGTTTGCACATCTAGTGCCACTCCATCTTCAATCTCACCCCACCCAATGAGATGCCAGTGGCCACCAATTCGACGGCTGAGCACCTCCTTCTCGGCTACGGCAGTGCATACGGGTGCAGTTAGTTGCAACATTGCACTATTCTTTCTAACTGTAAAGATTTGAGCCCCAGTTGTCATGGACAAAATATTCAGCATTAGAACCTCACCCTTCAACAGATTTGACACCTGCTTTCCAAAGTCATTTTTCTCAACCCCTACAAGCCGGAGCAGCAGTTTAATTTTCCTGATCTGCAGATAACACACATGATGTGAAATAAGTTGCAACAGGACAAGAATACTACATATTCTATTGATCTGGAAAAAAAAATCAAATGGTAAAGTGTATCAGGTGTATAAATGATATGATTTAGTATGAGCAATAAAAGAAATTACAAACAACATACAAATGGCTAAAGAATGCATACTAACCTTAAGTTTGATGTACACTTCAGGGAGTGTACCGATGTTGCCAAAGACTTGACCAACTAGCATATCACTACGTGATAGGGAAGGATCAATTGACGTGCCAACCCCAATAAGGCCTCCTGGCACAGCAAACTCAAGCTTATTTTGCTCCGCAAATAATGACATAATTCTGGAATATATTGGTTTACAGATGGTTTTTCCATCTGCATTTTTTTCAATGATTCCTGGACGAAGCTCAACAATCTGATTTACCTTTAGAACACCCTGAGCACCAGAGACCAGTGATAAATGTTTAGACATGATAAATAGTTAAGAGGCTAAGGTCAGTTAAAAATATTTTTGATGATTGTGAAAACATAAACAATCTAACATTTACAAATCCTATCAATTATTCAGGATCGTAGAACTATATGATTTTCACATATATTTAATACTATGATATTTCAGACAAGAATACATACCCGAATCTGCTATTATAATTCTTGACTTGATGAGCGGAAGTCTTTTCTTTTGGTTCTTTAGAAGTTATTTCTCTCTCTTGTCTTATACTTTATGTATAGCTTTGATGGATAAGACTATATCTTTATGGCAGAGAGATGACCCTTTAAATAGAATGTGTTTTAACATCATTCCCACCTTTCTATCATGGTGAGTAGTGGAGATAATGAATAGTTGGAAGAGGTAATGGGTAAAGTGGAAGACTTAATGGGTAGTTGAAGTAACTTCTCCACTTCCCCACTTCTCCACTTCTCCACTTATCTAATTAGAATTAGAATTTAGTTAGTGATTAAGTATTAAACCAAAATAATATTAATGTGAGTGGGTCATACAACTAACATTCTCCCACTTGACACACGTAACATCATTTACTTAATGATTTAATAAATATTTCAATTACAATGTGCACATATACTAAATCCAACATTATTTGTTGTTATTAAGTAAATCAACTAATAAGAGTCATGGCGGTTGTACACCACTTTATTTGGCATAGTCCCTTCCATGCACTACAATATTAGTCTATTGTCTAACACAACATTTCAAATACATAATGGGTCCACCATAATGCTTAGAATATCTTTATCTAAAACAAAACCTGTCATCATCATTCTCAACATAACGTATACAAGAAAAAACAGGTAATCACAAAAACATATGTATAGTTGATCTCAAAGTGTCAACTGCATAAACATAATATAATCTTTACATAAAGTCATTCATTGCTATTAATAAGACTCATTCTTTCAACATGTTCAACAAATGTTTTGGGCGGTAATCGTTTCGTCAAAGGATCAACAATCATAAGTTTGGTGCTAATATGTTCAATTGTCACTTTATGTTTCTAGACTTCTTCCTTAACTGAAAAGTATTTCAATTTCATATGTTTGGCACCCTTAGAATACTTATCATTTTTAAGAGAAGAAGACTGTTGCAGTATTATCACAATAAATTTTCAGCGGCTTGGAAATATTGTTGACTAGTCTAAGTCTTGAAATAAAGTTCCGCATCCAATTAGCCTGAACTGTGGCCTCAAAGCATGCCACAAACTCAGATTCCATAGTGGATGCAGCTATAACAGATTGCTTCGCACTCTTCCATGATATTGCTCCTCCAGTTAATAGGAACAAATACCCAAATATGGATTTTTGTGTATCCACACAACCAGCATAATCTGAATCTGAATATCCAATCACATCAAGATGATCAGATCTTCTATAAGTGAGCATATAATCTTTAGTTCATTGCAAGTATCGCAACACTTTCTTCGGAGATTTCCAGTGATCCCTTCCTGGATTACTTTGATAACGACCCAACATTCCAACAGCGAAACTGATGTCTGATCTAGTACATGTTTGGGCATACATTAGGCTCCCAACTATTTATGCATAAGGAATATCATTCATTTGCTTATGTTACAAATCATTCTTTGGACATTGATTTAGACTAAATTTATCTTCTTTTTGAATTGAAACGGTACTTGATGAGCATTTTTCCATTCTAAATCTCTCTAACACTTTATTAATATAGGCTTTCTGAGACAAACCTAATAATCCTTGTGATCTATTTTAAAATATTTCTATTCCAATCACATAGGATGTCTTTCTCATATCTTTCATTTCAAAATTGTTAGATAAATATCTCTTGGTATCATGCAACAAACCAAGATCATTAGTTGCAAGCAAGATGTCATGAACATACAGAACTAACATAATAAACTTACTCTCACTAACCTTCAGATATATACACCGATCAACAGTGTTTTCCTTAAATCCAAAAGTGATAATAGTTTCATTAAACTTAAGATACCATTGTCGAGAAGCTTGTTTAAGTCCGTATAATGACTTCTTATGTTTACACACCATGTGTTTCTTTCCTTTACAAGAGAACCCTTCAGGTTGATTCATATAAACTTCTTCCTCCAAATTTCCATTTAGAAAGGTTGTTTTCACATCCATTTGATGTAGCTCTAAGTCATAATGAGCTACTAAAGCCATTATAATTCTGAGTTAATCTTTTCTAGAGACAAGTGAAAATGTTTTTTTATAGTCGATGTCATCTTTTTGAGAGAAACCTTTTGCAACAAGTCTGGACTTGTGACGTTCGATGTTGCCAGTTGAGTCACGTTTGGTCTTAAAGACCCAATTACACCCAAATTTTTTGCAACCTTCTGGTAATTCAACAAGGTCCCATACTTCATTTTGTTCCATAGATTTCAACTCATCTTTCATAGCATTTATCCATATATCAGAATTATTACTTTCAATATCTTGCGAAAATGAAATTGGATCATTATCAATTCCTAAGTCAATTTCTCACTCGTGTAAATATATCAAATAGTCATCAGAAATAGCAGGTCTCTTTTGTCTTTGAGATTTTCTTAATGCTACTTCTTGTGGTACATTTATTGGAGGTTCATTAATTATTACTTCATTGAGATTAACATGAGCATCAATTTGTTGTTCTTGTTGATTGTTAGGTTGTGCAACAACTTTAGGAACAACATCTTTAAAAGAAGTAAAAGGTATAGAAACCCTCACCCTAACTTCTTTAATTTTCACTTTACGTGGTTCTTCACTCCCACTAACTTCACCATTCTCAATAAACCTAGAATTTCCAGTTGAACTGTGATTAGGACAGTAAAATCTATACCCTTTTGATTTTTCTGGATAACCAATGAAGAAAACACTGATTGTTCTTGAATCTAGTTTCTTTTCTTGTGGGTTATAAACTCTAACTTCTGCCGGGCAACCCCAAACATGCAGGTCCCTTAAACTAGGTTTCCTACTAGTCCATAGTTCAAAAGGAGTCTTTGAGACTGCTTTACTAGAAACCCTTTTAAGTAAGTAAACGGGAGACCTCAAAAGAATATATCCACAATGAAAGAGGAATAGATGAATTACTTAACATACTAGCTCCTAACCATGTCCATTAATGTACGATTACGCCTTTCTGCTACACCATTTTTTTGTGGTGTTCCGGCATTGTGTATTGAGAACATATGCCATGTTTTTCGAGGAATTTAGCAAATGGACCTGGGTGTTATCCATTTTCATCATATCTTCCATAATATTCACCACCTCTATCTGACCTGATTATTTTCACCTTTCTATCTAGTTGTCTTTCAACCTCAGTAATAAACACCTCTAAAGCATTTATCGTTTGAGATTTTTAATGCAACAAATAGACATACCCATAACATGAAAAATCATCAATAAAAGTTATAAAATATTTTTCTTTACTGAAAGATATAATATCAAAAGGACCACATATATCAGTGTGTATAATTTCAAGAAGTTGTGTGCTTCTTGTGGCTCCTTTCTTTGTGTGTCTTGTTTGTTTTTCTTTAATACAATCCACACAAATGTTAAGGTCTGTAAAATCCAAATTTAAAAGAATTTCATTCTTAACTAAGGTTTCCAATCTTTCTTTGGATATGTGACCTAAGCGTTTGTGTCATAATAAAGCAGATTGTTCATTCACCAATCTTCGTTTGGTTCCAATATTATGATGCAGAGTTAAGAGTGTTTCGGCAAATAGATTATTAAGATTCAGTTTGTATAAGTTATCACAAAGAGTACCATTACCAATGAGATAATTATGTTTAAACAAACTAAAACATTCATTATCGAAATTAAAAGAGTATTTTGTCTTATCCAACTTAGACAAAGAAACTAAATTTCTTGAAAGAGAAGGTACATAACAAGTTTCAAGTAAATCTAAGTGGCGCCCAATATCAAGGATCAAACGGTAAGTTCCTATAGCTTTAACTGGAGCCTTCACTTTATTCCCCATATAGACATATCCTTCATTCTGCTTTATGGTTTGTGTTGTAAGAAATCCGTGCATCGTATTAGAAATATGAACAGTACAACCAGAGTCAATCCACCAAGTATTATAAGGAACTTCAGTTAAATTTGATTTGATACATGTAAAAGCACTAGGCTTACCTTTTTTCTCGAGCCATGATTTAAATTTCAGGTAATCTTTCTGAAAGTGTCCAGATTTTCCACAAAAACGACACTTATCATTCTTATGTTCCTTCTTATATACTTGAGAGGAGGACTCACTAACATTATGGTGCCTCTGTTTTCCTTTAGCATGTTTCTTTCCTTTCTTTTTAACTCCTTGATGACTTACAAGGTTAATGGAGTGGGTTCCTTGATTCTTGAGCCTTACTTTCTCCTGAACCAACATTCCGTACAATTCATGCACGTTCCATTTGTCTTTCATGGTGTTTAGTTCATTTGGAAAGGTCCATACTCAGACGGTAATGAGTTGCTAATTAATTGTACAAGGAAACTTTGTTCCACTTCCATTGCCAAAGACTTAAGTCTTGTTGCTACGTTTGTCATTTCGATGACATGCTCATGCATGGTACGTGGACCATCAAACTTCATAGTGGTCAAAGTACTCATTAGTGTCCCAGCAAGACACTTATCAGCAGTTTGAGAGGATTCTTCCACGAATTTCAGAAAATCTTTTGCATTTTCAATTTTGAGAAGAGTAGTCTTAATGTTGCTCGCAATATTCATTTGCATAAACATTATGGATAATCCGTTAGATCGATCCCAGTGCTTATAATGAGACATTTCTTCAGTACTGCTAGTTTCAGTAATAGCAGTTGGCTTCTCAATGTATGCAACATCAAGATCTAAAACTCCGAGATAAAATTTGATTTGTTTGCACCAATCTGAGAAGTTAAGACCATTAAAGGTCGTAACAGAGGTAGAGTGCGAATGAAGAGCAAATGCTGCAAATATAATATACTCATTTGTTAATATTTTGAGTTATAAATTTTAACTTACTATCAAATTCAGAAATGGTTTATAAATTCTTAAATGTATATTGATGTCCTCCTTTGGGCGAAATATCAAAATACAACTTTAGACATAATGATGCTTAGATGTGAATTTAACGTAATTCAATAATTTTAAATGTGTCAATCAATAATATTTATTATCTTTGGATAAATAAATTAAACTATCGACACATCTAAATTATCTCATTAATGTTCAATGGTTATAAAATGAAATAATCAATCTTTGGGTGATCCCTAAATATCGTACAACCAAAAACTTTAATATATCGATAAGTTATATCAGTTATAAGCATCAAAATAATGGATAATTGTATATACATTTAGTCATTATTATTTTAAATTAATTTTTCAAAGATTAGACCACTTTGGTGATTAACTAATCTCATATGCATAATTTCAAAACAAAATATATCATGATAGAGAATAATTATTTCACTTAATACTACCTATTACCGTTTTCAAATAATGAAAACATTAATTTTATGAAAAATCACTAGTTCTTAAACCATGCTCTTGATACCACATATAAGGATTTTTAATGATTGTGAAAACATAAACAATCTAACATTTAGAAATCCTATCAATTATTCAGGATCGTAGAACTATATGATTTTCACATATATTTAATACTATGATATTTCAGACAAGAATACATACCCGAATCTGCCATTATAATTCTTGACTTGATTGAGCGGAAGTCTTTTCTTTTGGTTCTTTAGAAGTTGTTCTCTCTCTTGCCTTATACTTTATGTATAGCTTTGATGGATAAGACTATATTTTCATAGCAGAGAGAGGACCCTTTAAATATAGTGTGTTTTAACATTATTCCTACCTTTCCATCATTGTGAGTAGTGGAGATAATGGATAGTTGGAAGAGGTAATGGATAAAGTGGAAGATTTAATGAGTAGTTGAAGTAACTTCTCCACTTCCCACTTTCCCGCTTCCCCAATTAAAATTAGAATTTAGTTAGTAATTAAATATTAAACCAAAATAATATTAATGTGAGTGGGTCATAAAACTAACATTAGTATCCAAACTTGATGAATGGAAATTATCACAATTTGCAACAATAGGAATATACCTTAGTGATAGTTCCACCTACAACACCACCTTTCATGTCATTTATCCCACAACCAGGCTTATTCACATCGAAAGATCGAACCACAACCATATGAGGAGGTGAAACAAAGACTCTCTTAGGGATAGGAATCTTTGTAATATATTCACAAACAGCATCAATGTTGTAATTAAGCTGTGAGGAAACAGGTACGACTGGCGCACCTTCTGCTACTGTTCCCTGATGCAACCATATCATTTTTAGCAAACTCTTCAAATTCAAGGTTTGCAAACTCTTGGGAAAGACTAACCTTCAGAAATTCCCGGATTGCCTTATACTGTTTTCTAGCTTTATGCTCCTGTATAGTGTCAACTTTGTTCTGAAGAACTATTAGGCTTTGAAGCTTCAAGATATCAACAGTAGACAAATGCTCTATAATTTGGGGTTGAGCACAACTTTCATTGGCAGCTATGAGAAAAACGCTGCATCCATAACTGTTGCTCCTCTCAGCATTCTATTCATCAGTATCTCATGCCCCTACCCAAAGCCATAATAAGGCAGTCAAAGCTAAATATTGTTGCACTTACAGAATAACGGGAGAGACAGTAAAATGTACAGGGGTATATCCGAGTAGTGGCACATCAAAAATTGACTCAACATATCATCCCACATGCAATAAAAAAGCACCAACTCTTGGTAGCTTAATGCATATCTTTGTAGACTCTTTTTGCTCTTCACAAAAGTCAAAAGCTAATTACAAATTTTCTGAAAATTACTTTCATATTGGTTGCCAATTCACATTTCACAAGCAAGCCCCACAATTTTGTAAGACAGTTATAGAAAATTACAAATTGTAGTGCTTTAGCACCAAGTGCAAAATTGTTAATTTATTTGAAGGTTGAACAAATGAAGTAACCATATCGGGCAATCTACAAAAGAAATGTGTCTAAGCACGCAGTTTCATCTTGCAATTTCCGAATCCAGGAACATCGCATGGAGGATTATCTTCTTTACTAATTCCATATGACCCACATGATTAGGTAAATGATAATGATATATTCTTCAACAAAACAGAGGAACAAACAATTAACCATCAGCACACGTACATGTAGCATAAAGGTTGCGGACAGCTTTCATCCTCACATTTGTAAATTTTTGCATTTGCATACCCAAGTTTCACAGTTATGTGATGCTCCAGTTCACAATTGAATCGAGTCGTCTGAAAATTAGATGACATAATACAACCAACGAGTTCCATATATATCAAACCAAAAGTGTTGAAAGGTGTATATATATAAACATAATAAAGAGTAAGGTATGGGTACCTGGATACCAGAGATTGCTCTGACAAGGGTTGTTGTTTCCATGTGCTACATGGCCAATGAGGCCTAACAATTTAAAATTTAAAGTATTTTAGTGTATTCATGATTAACAAAGAATGGGTTACAAAATCTTCAAAGAAATTACCAATGTTGATTGTGGGCTGCCTGGATAGTACTTCTGGAGAAAGCGGATGTAACTTAGTGACATCAAGCTTCCTTATATCCTGCTGCTCCATCATCTCTTTCTGAGCCATTCAAAATCCATAAAGATAGTGAGCTACTCTAGAAAAAGGAATGAACATCAATTTATAATAAAACTCATTTTGTAGCAGACCACTGGGTAGGGTATGTAATATGTTGTTGTGATTGCACATTGAAATTGAAGAAACTTTTATTAAAAAGGGAAACATTGCTTGGCAACAAAAGTTTAGATTCAACAACTGAATTCAACAACCCCAAGGATCTAGTCTAACATGTACAAGAGCTACTAAGAAATACAATAGGAAGATAAATAATAAAAGGACAATGCTCCCACCATGCGGAAAGAGGAGTCAAAGTTGCTGGAGGAATTCTTCGTCATCCCCTAATGATACATCACCAATCCTGCATCCAGACTATGTCGAAAATACATAGCAAGAGTAGTATTACTATAACCACACGTAGTGGTAGGCATCATCAGGCAATCTGACACCCACCTCATAACATAAGAAAAGAATAATAGGATCGTGCTCGGACAGCTTGCTTCTCCACCCTAACACCTTTCCTATAACTCATTCAACTTACACCAAAGCTCTGAGCTAATAACCATTTTTCCCCAACCGCTAACACTTCTAGTTTCGTTAAATCATAGACTAAGCAAGCTAACCACATTAGATAAACCCTAGTAACGCTAACACCTTTTTCTACCAGTTGATCATGTCACATTCTTAAATTATTGTCATCTTATCTAACCCCGATCAATATAATTTCTTCTTACTTCAATCATTAATAGTATCTCATTCTCCTTGGGTACTTACCCAAGGCAACACCTCAACCACTCACTCTTTCCCGACAAGTACCCCTCATATGATAATTACACATAACCCCCTACTCACCTACGGACACTTAGTTCCGCCACACCCTAACTTCATTAGCCATGAACGAATAATCCCAAGTAGGTACACCTCCCAATATTGAATATAACATATTTCACCATACACATTTATCACAACTAGTTGGCCCTCTCATGGGATCCAAGGTCAAACTGTTAACGTGTCAAAACATGGCAATCAAGTCCAAAAGTTAGCATGCCAGAACGTGGCAATCCAATTCAAAATTTAGCAAGACAACACGTGGCAATCCGATCCAACTGTTAGCATGCCAGAACGTGGAAATCCGATCCAAAAGTTAGCATGTCGGACTGTGGCAATCCAATCTCAATCACACATCACAATAAAACATTAAGATCACACATTTATGCCAATCTTTCAGGGTATCAAAATCACATATCTCGTTTTTAACAACTATGATCAATATTTTTGCATGCACACTCATACAAGAATTTATTACAGAAGAGACCAAGTTCATGCCCTGGTTCTTCTTTAGGGTTCGTCATTATGATTTTAAACCTAAACTATTAACATCGCACAACTATTTACTTCAATAGGTTAAACCTAGCATATATCGAAATATATTCCGTTCTACCTGATACCCTTGTTTTAATGAAGGAATACTACTCAAGAAAATAACTAACGTCACTCGATCAATCATCAATCCACTACATCAAGAACTAACCCCAAATACGTTGTACTATGAAAGTTTTCCCACAGATTTATTGGGTGCACGGAGATCCACATATATCTCATACTATTAATTTCATATATTACACGATAAACACTAATATACAACTACTCAATGCATAAAAACCCTAACCTACCTGGGCACCAAGCAATTTGTACGAAGTTTGATTTTTTTCCAGCTTTTCCGAATTCGCTACGGTGAACTTGGCCAAGATATCGCAACATTCCGTCATCCTCATTCTAGAAATCTCCTTCTTCTTCTTTTCCGAACTTGAAATAACTTTTCTGGGATTTCTAGGGTAATTTACTACCTATATCTTATTTTTAGAAAGATAGAAAAATAAGGATTTCTCAAAATTCGGATTCTGCCTTGCTTATCTCATTGCAGCGGGGTAAGTTGCCGCTGCAGCGCTAGCGGCACCTGTCTTCCCGTAGCGGGACACTGTCCATATTTTTCGCAGATTTTTGCCCTTTTTCCACTAACGACGATTCGGGTCATTACCATAGATACTAATTTACTACTTGTTCGTCCCCGAACTACTAAGGCTCGGTCATCACATGCTCTCACTTCGAAAAGCTCCAAGCTAGCGAAATGACTCTTACACGGAACGACGAAGTTCGCGACCTCTAATGATTTGATACCTAAAAAGGGTTGACACACGCTAGGATGGAGGGTTAAAATGCACTACACAGAAGGAGTAATAGACTTCCACGTTAGGGTAGTTTATCAAGAAACACGCGCAAGTCAAATTCACTAAGTTTAAAATTTCCCATGGTTCTGCCCACTGGAGCGGCCGCTCTGCCGCTGCAGTGGGAGATCGGGCAACATTAAGTAGGGGGTAAAGGGCATTTTTTCCCTATTTCTCCCTACTATCTTCCAAACCCCCCCCCCCCCAAACTCTCTCAATCACTCTCTCCCGATCGTCAATTCTCAGGTAATCTTTTGTTATTTTTCATTCTCACAACTTCCTTGCTTGATTTCATTGATTGCATGCTAACTAACTAAGCGAATCGGAAAAGTTTTGGGTAGTTATTTTCAAAAATTGAACTAGGTTGCTAAAGCATTAGAATTGCATAGCATGGTTACTTCCCTTACGTCCCCAATGTTTATACAACGTCCTGGGCGTAAGAATTTTGCAAAAACATGGGTGAATCGATAGGAAAAGGGGGGGGGGGAAGTTGAAAAGCCATCTTGCCATGAACTTGGATTTTAACACACTTTAGGAGTTATTTGGTTGAAATACTTGCTAATTCGTATGCTAGGATAGTTTATATACACTGATCTGCTGAAAAAACTGATAAAACTAGGATTTTTGGAAGAAAAGATGTCATCTTCACGTCTGGGTTCGTCCTAGTTGAAGGTCGCTGCAGCGGCCTCCATCCCACTGTAGCGGCCTGCATTATCCCGTTGTAGAGAGATGATGGTCGCTGCAGCGGGATGGCCCAGCCCATTAGCTTGTCTCCTTTTTCCAAAAAAAATCTCTTTTTCTTTAGGCTTTCCTTCATGGTTTGTACTGTCCTAACTTGTCTTATTTCTCACAGTCTCTCAAATGGCCGATCCAAATGATGATAATGCCAATTTATTCGGTTTCCCGATGCTGCTAGTTGGAAGAGGCATCACGATTATCATACTACAGAGTTCTGATGCGAGAAGCAGCTGGTACTTCATAAGGTGGAGGAGAAAGCTCCCGCCTTCTATGCCCGATTGGTCAAGTTTGGGTGGCTTCCTCTTACTAAGGCTCCCTCAGATGCTCTATCTACTTGGGTTAGGGAGTTCTATGCCATCCTCCCCACCGTACGCTGAGTTGACCCTTACCCGGTTATTCACATTCTGGGTGTTGATGTTCCCCTGAATGACACTACTATAAATGAGGTGCAAGAGGTGCCAGAGGTCCCAAATCTGGTGAACAAGGCTAATCTTAGAGGAATGGACCTAGAGTGGCTGCGGGACACTATCTTTGATCCCGCGAAGCGATATCAGGTTTACTGGGCTACAATAGAGGGCATCACTAGTGCTGACTGGTTATCGGATGCTAAGAGGTGTCTACACTTGGTATCTAGGAGGATTCGCCCTTCGAGTAACCGCACAGACGTCACTTATCCTCGGACTCTGGTGGTGGTGTGTGCTATACAAGGCATTCAACTGAATGTGGAGGCGCATATTATCTCTGAGTGAAAGATATTTTATCGGGGCAACAAGAAGGTGTTCTTCCTTCCGACCTGATCACTGTCCTATGAAAGCGGGCATGGGTTACCTTGTTTGATGTTGATGAGGTACTACCTATGCATACCCCTATTCACCCTCTTTTGATCGAGCAAGTTCGACTTCTAAGGTCAAAGGGACGAGAACGAGCACGGCTAGCAGTAGCAGAGCGGCCGCGGGTTCCGACGGTGAGAACCCCCTCTCAGGTGAACGGTTCGAGATAGACCTGGAGACGTTACACAAGAAGATGGGTAGTGCATATGCTGACTTCACTCCGGTTCCTCCTTGCACTGCCCTCGAGGTATAGTTGCTCCACTGCCAGCTGCACCAAGAGAGGAGAAAGGGCGGGTAGAGGGATCTCTTGATGCCCCGGATGTGAAAGACTATTATGGCCATCTTCACCTACATTTCCCCACGCAAGGAGATTCCCCAGCTCAAATCGAGGGACTTCTTCTAGTTTCTGATACTGAATGAGGCCTGGGCCGGCTTGGAGTGCCCCGAGGACATTGACTTAGACATGGACACCACCTAGTCTGAGAGACCTTGATTTGATTTCCCTTCACCCCTCTTTGGCTTGTATTTAAGATAATTTTTTATATATATTTTTTCCTTTCGATAATTCCTAAGTTTTGCAGCACATGGATGCTTATTTTTAGCTGTCTGAATTTGCCCATTTTCAATTCTTAATCTCTTTTTGTTACTACTGTTGTTGAACACTGATTTAGGAGTTGCAGGGTTGGTTCGGATCCATTTTGGGTTGTTATTTGGAAACAGGGAAGAACAAGGAATTTCTGGCGAGGTTTTGTCCCTTTCTGTTCCGCTTTTGCAGGATAATCCCGTTGTAGCGGCACCGCACAACCGGGAAAATTGTCGATTTAGCGGCTCAGACGGGACCAGACCCTGGTTAATGAGTTTTTGGGTACTTTTTCACTTTACAAAATTTCTCTGACCTTCTTTTTCACTATCCCCTCGGGCTTTTAAATTTATCCGACTAGGATACACGAGGATCGGTTTCTAAATTTGAAGGGTAGCTTGACTCCATAATATTCACATCCTCATGATACACCCACACATTGCAACTAGCACAATTCTAACAATACGGTCATTAATTTAGGCCATCCAAAAATACTCCCACATACCTAATTAATTCATTCGACGAGCAAGGTACATTATAGAATAATTCAAACAACAATGCACCATATAATCAAATTCAAACCACAAGTCACACGTTTCCAATATACTCTTAGGCAGCAAGAAACACACTTTCAAAAAATTTCACCTATAACGCACACGAAGTTTAAATTTTAGTGATTAGTTCGTCCCATAGATGGTCATTACTGACCATCGATGCTCTTTATAACCCCTAGGTCTAGATACCAATTGGACCCTTCCAGTTCCAATTGACTTCTTAGTGTTCTTTGGTCGTATCAACAATGTCAGTCCACACCGTCAAGATACCAATTAGGATCGGGACATACCAATTGGACTAAACTCACACCACAAGCTACGCTTCGCACGAAAGGAGTATCGGAGTAGAAAGACTTCCTAGAATACTTCCAACCCTCTTGTAGATTAAATGTGGACGTCAACACACCAATCTACCAAAGTCTAGTTCACATTGTGCTCTTGTAAGGGGAGACCGATAACCTAGGATCTGATACCAATTTGTAATGTCTCAACCCATCGGGCCGTGCGGGCACACACTCTAACACCTATGTAGGAGAACCCTCATACCTCAATGGTTTATTCATGCGGAAAAAATTTACGAAAACAAATATAATATAAAATAAAATCTTTATAACAACTTCCTTTTTTTCTCTAACCAATTAAGATTTGAAAAGTAACTTACAAACCAAAGGATCTAGTCGAACAGGTACAAGAGCTACTAAGAATTAAAATAGGATGGTAAAGAATAAAAAGACACAGCTCCCACCATGCAGAAAGAAGAGTCAAAGCTGCTGGAAAAATTCTTCGTCCTCCCCTAAAAAAACATCACCTATCCTGAATCCAGACTATGTCAAAAAGACATCGCAAGAGTAGTATCAGTACAACCACACGTACTGATAGGCATCATCAGTCAATCCGATGCCCACCTCATAACATAAGAAAAATATGATAGGACCATGCTCGGAAACTCATTTCTCCACCTTTACCACTTTCTTAGACCTCATTAAACTTACACCAAAGCCCTAAGCTACAACCCATTTTCTTTCCCAACCGATAACACTTCTAGTTCCGTTAAATCATAGCCTAAGCAAGCTAACCACATTAGATAATCCCTAGTGCTTCTAACACCTTCTTCTACCACTTGATCATGTCACATTGTTAAATTATTGTCATCCCATCTAACCCCGAGCAATATAATTTCTTCTTACTTCAATCATTAATGTTATCTCATCCTCCTTGGGTACTTACCCAAGGCAACACCTCAACCCCTCACTCTTCCCCGAAAAGTTCCCCTTATATAATAATTACACATAACCCCCTACTCACCTATGGACACTTAGTTCCGCCATACCCTAACTTCATTAGACATGAACACCCAAGTAGTTACACCTCACAATATTAAATATAACATATTTGATCATATGCATTTATCACAAGTAGTTGGACCTCTCACGGGACCCAAAGTCAAATTGTTAGCATGCTAAAACATGGCAATCCGATCCAAAAGTTAGCATGTTGGAACATGGTAATTCGATCCAAAAGTTATCATGTCGGCACATGGAAATTCAATCCAACTGTTAGAATGCCAAAACGTGGCAATCTGATCCCAACCACACATCACAATAATATATCAAGATCACACATTTATGCCAAGCTTTCAGGGTATCAAAATCACATATCTTGTTTGCAACAACTATGATTTGCAGCATGCACACTCATACAAGAATTTATTACACAAGAGACCAAGTTCATGCCATGGTTCTTCCTTAGGGTTCGTCATTATGGTTTTAAACCTAAACTATTAACATCACAACTAGTTACTTCGATAGGTTAAACCTAACATATACCGATATCCATTCTCTTATACCTGATACCCTTTTTTAATGAAGAAATTCTACTCAAGAAAATAACTAACATCACTGGATCAATCGTCAATCCACTATATCAAGAACTAACCTTAAATACACTGTACTATGATATTCTCCCACAGATTTACTGGGTGCATGAAGATCCAAACGTATATCATATTATTGATTTCATATATTACATGATAGGCACGTATTTGCAACTACTCAATGCATAAAAAACCTAACCTACCTGGGCGCCAAATAATTTGTACGAAGTTTGATTTCTTTTCCAGCTTTTCCGGATTCGGTCCAGTGAATTTGGCCAAGATCTCGCTAGATTCTGTCATCCTCACCCTAGAAATCTCCTTCTCCTGCTTTCCCAAACTTGAAATAACTTTTTTAGGGTTTCTAGGGTAATTTACGACCTACATGTTATTTTTGGAAAAATGAAAAATAAGGATTTCTTGAAATTCGGATTCTGCCTCGCTAATCTCGTTGTAGTGAGGTAAATTGTAATTGCAGCGCCGGCGCACCAGTGGCACCTGTCCCACTGTAAAGGGACAATGTCTATATTTTTCGTGGATTTTTGACCTTTTTTCATTAACGACGGTCCGGGTCGTTACACTAATGTTATAAAATTCTTCCACTTCTCTACATGTGTGTATTTGTATATCAATTTCTAATGAGAAAATAGTCAAATGCCTCATTAGTCTATATCGGATTTCCAACTACACACTCATACTTCACGAGGGTCCTAATATCCCCTATACATTTTTAAAATAGAATATATAGCCCCCTAAAAGGTCACACTCAGATTTGTGTTAGAAAGTGAATACACTCGCCTGCCACGTCATATATATTAATTTTTAATAAAAAATTTAATATCTCTTTCTTTGTTCTATTTTTCTTTTATATTTTTTTTTCTTTCTCTTTCTAGCCCCTTTCTTCTTCTTTTTTTTTTTTTTCTTGCCATTGAAGAGAAAATTTCAAGTTTTATTTATGGTAGTTTTACGCTTACATTTATGAAATGTACAATTATGAAATTTCAAGTTTTATTGTTAAAAGGTAAAGTTATAAATCTTTGATAATTTTTCGTTTTTTGCAATTGATTAATCTTGTTTCCACCATTTTCATCTTCTTGCAAACATCAAAAGTTTATCAATTTTGAAAGGTAAAATTTAGCGAGAATTTTATTTCTAACCGCTTCATCCGCTATTTGATTGATACTCGAGTTATTTTCATGGATGAATTTGTCGAATTCTTCAAATTGAGGTAATAGATACATACCAATGGATCTTTTCATTTCTATTTTCAAAATCACATATGGGTTTCGTTGAAAACCCAAAATTCTTTCTGAACTTGAATTTAAATTATCAAACTAGGGCACCAAAAAATCAAGATAAGAATTTGCTAACCCATTTGGCCATGTGGTTAGGCATGATGATTATCAATTTTAATAATATTAATAAAGAGTTGGTTTTCAAAATTTCCTAATTTCATGCACAGATTGAATAATCAAAATTCTAGAATCAAGAAGAATAATGAAATTCCTTGGTGAATCCAAATTTAGAGAAGGTGAGTGATGGAGAGATTTGGTTTATGTTGCTGTGAAGAAGAAAGGAAATAAATAAGAAAAAAAGAATAATTAAAAATACACATATTTATGAAAAGAAATTTTTAAAAATAAAATTTTATTATTTGTTTTGGTCCTTTCTCTCTTAGAGAGAGTGAGATACACTCACTGTGCCATATAAGCATTTAGGGAGTAAATTATATCAATTTTAAACAGTTCAGGGTGCAATAGGACAACCGTGAAGTTGGACTGTGTAATTGGGATTTCAGGTATAGTTTGGGGGGCTTTAGACCATTTTCTTATTTCTAATTAATATTCTAAATTTTTTTCATTATTGAAAAGTATAATATTATTATTACCTATGGTATGTTTCTCATAGCTAGTACACGTTGTTACCCCTAAAATTATATATATTAGAAAGCAATCACAAAATAAATAAAAAATAAATAAACTATCTTTTTAGCATTTTTCATAATTTTTAATTAATAAATAAATTATTTAATGAAAAGAATGAAGAAAATATTATCATTTATATGATCATATATATCAAAAAGTTATTTTATAGTTATGCCATAATAAATGTACATTTGTGATCAATATGTATTCAACTTGTAATTATTTAAAGCAAAAATTAGTTATCTTGCTTTTTCATATTAAAGGAGTTATCTTTTGAATAATTATTATCGTATATTAATCTTTTATTTTACTGATGGCTACAATAATAATTAGATTAATGTTATAAAACTCTTCAACTCCTCTACATGTGTTAGGACAAATATTGATCCAACTCTTGGTATACTTTTCTTCAACCTTATACTTCACGTACTCTAAAAAAATTTAATATTTCGTCACTCAAAAATAGTTTGTATGAGCAGATAACATATCAAATTACTAATGACATCATTACTTCTTATAAATATACATTTTATTTTATATCATCTGCTTCAATTCTTTATATTGTATTGCAAAGTATAATTTCTGATATAATGTTATATAATCAACTTAATTTCTTTGTTTTAAAGATACTTTTTTGTATTTTTTTTCTTTTTATCAACAATGTTAAGCGGAAATTAATGTTTGAAAATATCTTTCTAGAAATTTTTGAATAGACAACATCAAGATCGTGACTTGATTTTTATTGGTTCTTATACGCTTCTTATTGAAAAATAGTCAATTAATGATATTAATTATTTAAAAAATATATTTAATTTTGCGCCGAAGCGCAGATAAGTACACTAGTTGTACATATAATATATATATATATATATATATATATATATATATATATATATATATATATATATATATATATATTAAAGAATACAAGTTGTATCAATGAATATAATTGTATGAATGTTGGATCAAGTTTAAATTTGTATTTGTATAATTGATTATTATCATTTGTATCAATATTGTATCAATCGTATTAACAAATGCAATTTCTATCAATAAATTAATTGTACTAGAGAATACAATTGTATCAATGTTGTATCAAGTTCAACATTTCTATTTGTATAATTGATCATTATCATTTATATCAATATTGTATCAGCAAACACATGTGTATTTGTATTTTTGTATCAATGAAAGGATAAGTATAGTTGACACTAGTGATTTGTATTTGTATAATTGATTGTTATCATTTATATTTAAGTAATTAACTATGAACATCTATATTTTTATAATTGATTGTTATTATTTCTATTTGTATTGAGAGAGGAGGTAAAGAGAGGCAAAAGAGAGGGGCAAGGTGATGAGAGACGAACGGGAATGTAGAGATAGAGGAAGAGAGGAGAGAGAAAATAGCTACAAAACACTAAATATTGTTGGGTGGTCTTGGGCCTTCTCAACCCAAAAGCTAGCTCAAAGGTTGAGGCTTTCCCTCACACTTATAAATTGACCACCAGCCCCTTCCACTTCCGATGTGGGATAACCCAACAATCTCCCCTTTCACACATCGGGCCTTGGGCAGGAGAGAGTGACAACCCAGTTTCTCCCGGTGGGCTGAGACTTGTTGACAACCTGGGCTCTGATACCAATGTTGGGTGGTCTTGGGCCTTCTCAACCCAAAAGCTAGCTCAAAGGTTGAGGCTTCCCTCATACTTATAATTTGACCACCAGCCCCCTCCACTTCCGATTAGGGATAACCCAACAAATATAGCTAAAAGTTGTGATTCTTTCGGACTATAATGTTGTATAGTACATACATATCAAATGTTTGCCTAATTACGTAATATTTCCTTCTTTGAACTAGATACATGTGCACGAGCCAACAGGCCCAATATATTTTACTTTCTTTAATTTATTTTATGTGGCACATGACATTTTTAGATAGAGTAATCGAAATTTAAATTGATTTTTTAAATATTTTAACTGCTAATATATTTTACATAACTTTTGAAATAATATATATTACTCAATTTGTCTCAATTTATGTATCAAAAATAGAATTTCAAAAGTCCGTCCCAATTTTAGTGTCACCGGTAAAATTTAAAAAATCAACCAACCTTTTAATAATTTTTTAAAATATTTTGAGTAATGAATTATCATAATTTATAGAATTTTTACGTCATTTTAAATGTATATAAAAATAGAGAAACTACCAAAGAAATATGATCAAAGTGTGTTATGAACATTTGAATTATAAAATTAGATCACTTATATAAGTTGTTTAACATACACACTTCTATTTAAAAAATATTTAGGGAAAATGCACAAGTGCCCTCTCAACCTATGCCTGAAATTTCAGAGACACACTTATACTATACTAAAGTCCTATTACCACCCTGAACTTATTTTATAAATAATTTTCTACCTCTTTTTGGCCTATGTGGCACTAGCTTGAAGAAAAATGTCAACATACGCTGGGCCCACAAGATAATGTCATGTAGATCGAAAAGGGGTAGAATAAAATAAGTTCAGAGGGGTACTAGAACCTTAGTATAGTATAAGTGTATCTTTGAGATTTCGGATATAAGTTGAAGGAGTACTTATACATTTTCTCAAATATTTATCATGGGTGAGGTACAACCAACAAAAGGTGTGTGAAGCTCAACCATTGTCAAACCCCATGTTTGAAAAGGTCCACAATAATTTTGTTTTCCATACCTTATTCCTCTTTCTCCATTTTAAATTTATTAGTATTACTGTCTTCCACATTTTTGAGAATATGTGCCATGAGAATTTTTTAATTTTTTAGGAAAATTATTTCACTTTAACTTTTGTCCATAAAATTTGCAAATACAACTTGAATTTCTGGAAACATTCAAAATCTTGTTTTCACTTTCTCTTTTTCAAAATTTTAAGTTAATTTTGTTTTCAAGGAAATCTTAAGTTTTTATTTTTTAATTAAATAACCTCGCTTAAATCATATTCCATGTTTAATAATATTTTATATTTTCTTAAAAAAGTACATAACGATTCTAAATATTAAATGCAAAATTTTTGGCTAAACACAACTCCTAAACTTTGAAAATTCCAATACAAAGTGATTTTTTAATATTATTTTCATGGCCAAATGCCTAATTTAAAAATCATAAAAATGTAAGTTGACCTTTCTTTTTTGTGATTATTTAATGTTATAAAAAAGATATAGGAGAAATGACATTTTTATTGGGACAATTAATCACTCGAATCACTCTCCAAAACTAATTAAAAGAGTGAACGATCGTAGATATATAAAAATTAAATTAAGAGTGGAAGTCGAATCTCACAAGAAATTGTATATCGTGGAGAATTGTTTATCAAGAAATTTAGATTTTAAATTAGCTCATTTGTAATAGTAAGAACAATTGGGTGGATAATACCACAAACTCAATATAAAACTTTGGTTATCAATTATCGCGATTAAACTAAAATATCGATAAAATCAAGAGTTAACAAGCAATCTAGGGGTGGGGGGAATGGAACTCGATGTCATATAGGGGTATTTGTGCTCCTCTATAGTTATGAACATTCATAAATAGGATAAGTTATCTTCATTGACGCTAATCATCATTTGATCTCAAAGCATCTATTCCTAGAATCTCCTTTCGTTCTCATCTAAATGTCAATTCTAAAAAAATCAATACCTTACTCTATTCTCTATTTCAAGAACATGGCAAATGTTTCTAACCCATAACCTCTTTTTCAGTCATGTTACAATCATCAAACCTAAATTTCTAGTACTAAACTAATTATCCACTCCAACTAATCCTTTTGAGCATCAACTAGAGATCAGGAATAGGAATTACATTTGCAACCTTAACCCTTAAGTAACCCCATGGTAATTAGACCAAATTCATACATGAACAACAAAATATAGCATAGCACAATACCAACTAGATTAAATCAACACCTAACCCCATTATAGTACCCATTGATCTTGGGGTTTCAACCACTCATCACAAAAAATAAAAAGATTACACCTTCCATGAAAGCAGTCATGGGTAAATTGAAAGAAAGCAATTACAAGTAAACGCACTTTAGATTCAACTTCAATTTATGAAAATCAAACACCGATTTGTAAAACTCCAAAAGCTAGAAAAGTGTTCTTTAAAGGTAATGTGTTTTAAAACTCTCAAACTCTTTTCAAAAGAGAATTTTGGAACTCATCGAACTCCTTAAAAACTGTATCCTTTGGGATATTTATACTTTCTCAAAATTTGGCCCAAAATCCATTTTGTGGCTTAGTCGGAGACATTACTCGGGCTCGCAAAACCTTTTCGGCAAATAACCCTTCTCTCCTCAGTTCATCTTATGATGCTCTAGGATTCAGGTGTTTGAATCTTAGTTGGAGAACTCAATTAAGTCAACCTTTCAAGTTCCGTGAATCGTGGGATACCACCTTGGTTCGCCTTTTGAGCATTCAATATTTGCTTTACACTGCGTCGCTTTGCGCGATGTGAATCAGGATCGTTGTTCTCATTTGGAAGATCGCAGTCTCTACTGGAATTCGTCGCGACCTTCTTTGATAGACACAAGTGTTGTGAACTGTTAATTTGGGTGTGTTCGTGCTCAATTGGACATCCGCCCTTCTTGTTATGCGATCAACAATGTTTATTGTGCACTTATTTTGCATTTTTTGTCATTCTTTCAAACATTACTCCTTGCCTTGTCCAATTGCCCTCATAGTTGCAAATCATCAATATTCTATTAGAATAGGACAAAATTAGGCATTGAAAACTCTATTTATTGAGCTAAATGGACCTTAAATGAGTGCAAATCTACCACTCATCAACACCCCCTACTAAAAATTTTGTTTGTCCTCAAGTAAATCAAGAACACAATAAGTTCAATACGGGTGTATACACAGTACTCAATGAGAGCTAACATAAAAGCACCATTACAAGACTACGCTCAATAATATGTTACCCTCAATTATGATAAAAAGCTTAAAATGATGACTAGCTAGTCTCAACACCAGCTCAAGCTCACTTTAGCTTCTTGTCTAATGCAAGAACACGTTTCAACAAATGCATTCAAGTGACCTCACATAAAAAATTATTCCATTCACTCACACAAAAAATCAACCAAAATGTAAGGAATCAATGTAACTATTACTCTCTCAAAAGTGAAATAAATGCAAGCTTTGTCCCATACGTTTGTCCATATTTTTTCAATTATCACAACCTAGTTCATGCAAGACCTCGAGGGTATTTTAGTCTTGTAATGGGGCTGAGAGTTAAGGTATGGTCAATTTGGCTTGGTTACTTTACCTTTTCAAAACAATGTTGCAATTGTCATCACATCTTCTCAAGTTCTTTTCCTTTTTTTTTTCATTTGAGAACTCAACCCTTGACTTGTCACTCAATTTATTTGGAATCCCTTTTATTTCATTCACTTCTCTTTTTAATTTTCATTTATCTAAGGCATTTCCATCACAATGATTTCTTTTTTATAAGGAGGGTTCCTTGTTTTGGGTCACACTTTCAAAGTTGAGTCTCATTTCATCTTTCATTGCCCTTCACTTAGCTTTCATCTATTCTTCCTTTCCACACCCCCAACTTAGGATTTTCGACTAAGGTTGCTATCTTAAGATCACAATGCTTCAAAAATGTTTTTTAGTGAGAAGGTAGGAATAATTTGGTTTAAGGGGTTTTCTTTTGGTTGCCGAAAAATAGGTTAGGATCAAATGGTGCAAAAATTTATTCACACCCTCAAAAGGTAGTCACAAAATATTATGGACAATTTGTTTCCCTCTTTAAAAGTTTTCCCAAGATCATGTCTCACATTCACCAAGATTCAAACAATCAGAGAAACAACACAAATTCAAGAAGTCCACATGCATGTTTTCAAGTAAGACCCCACCATACATAAAACTTTCAAATACGCTCTTGTAGGACATTCCAAAAAGATCAAAAGTGTAGGTGCGATGTTTATTGCAATGCTCACATCAAAATGTAGCTAGTGAACAAAATATTCAAGGAGATCACTAAAAGGTTCAATCACATTGATTTTATTCTCGTAACACCAATACTATACATCATGCTCACCATGAATACTATTTAAGACATTTATATTAAACACAATCAATCCTCAAATTGTTATCAATAAATACTCATGTGTTTCACAATTTTAAACTTATGGGGGGGTGCAACATCAAGGGAGAACGAAACAAAAATAAAGAGACAATCTTTAACCAAAAAGAGCACTCTAATTTAGATAAAGTTGTACTACAACGGTTCAAAACTTAAAATAAAAAAATACAATAAAAGGGAATATTGACACGAAGACCCTCACCCCACCAAAAATAAAATGCAGTGTCCTTAATGCAATATAAATAAAAGTACGGAAGGGTCAAATAAAGGGTCCCGCATGAAAGGCTATGCATGTGGAGCACTCTTGTCTGGAGTCTCAAGTAGTGAATCCTCAAGAGGGGCATCGATGCCCAACAACATGATCAATAGAGGGAGTAGGGAAGGCTCAACCGGGCATCAATGACCGTCTCAGTAGGAGGAGGTAGGATGGGGTTTGAGTGACTCTACCAGAGCAAATTTCTGAAGTCTCTCAAAAATATCTCTCCAGGATTGCCTGAAGAATGACCTCCTCGGTCTTCTATAGCTCTGTCAATGTTTTAGTAATCCCACTATTATTTATCCCGCAAATACTTAACCTCGATCCTCCAATTGTCAGTGGAAGAGGCTTGTGTGATCCTAACATTTGTAGATTCCCGGAAATGGACTCTTTACATCTCGCACAACTGCGTAATCAGTACTGAAATGGGAGTGGTGTCTGCTCTTACCTCACCCTCATCAACATCTTATCAGCAATGATATCACCCACATGTATTTGCTATCTGCCAATAATAGTACTTACTAAAGCCGCCTTATCAGGGCGAATGATACACTTGTTTTGTGAGAGAATTAGGTTGCTGAAGATAAAGCGAAACCAATATCTTGCAACCACGTTTAAGTCATTCTTCTTGATCCAGACACCATTAGCCATTCAGGAGGGAGAAGAGTTAGAAATCAAAGAAGCAAGACACTCTTTCGGGGAGTCCAAATCATGATGTAGCCGCAGTAAATATAAGTCTGACTCAAATGTCGGCATCTTCAGTGCGATATTAATAGCTCTGGCAATGCACCAGGCTTTCCTGCCTCACACTTCCACTTCTTCAAATGGTTTCTAGACCTAGGCCTTTCGCTTTTTTGGAAGGGACCAATCATATGTAGTGTAGGACTCCCTCACCCACGAAGGGATATAGGGGTCTCTATTCATGGTAAATCCCTCAAATTTATGGAATTGAATGGTACCCCAGATAGATGGGTAATCGCTCATGACTCCATATATGTAGAGTTGCCTCTCCTCTAGTATTATCCTTTTCTCCAATAGCTTTTTGCCTATTCAGGATTCTAAGAGCGATAACCGACAGGACTCTAGAAGCCGATGCAAGTGTTGTCCCCTTTATGTCCTCCTTATGACCACCCCTTATTTAGGTTCTCCTCTTTCTTGGGTATATGGTTGTGGGGTGATAGCTCGTTGATGATAGGGAGCCTCCAAAGGCTCATTAATCAATATACCCCTGTTTTTCTTGGGAGGAGGATGAGGAGAAGACTTTGTATCTGACTCAATGTTGGAGGAAACCACTTGCATGCCCTTAGTTCTTGCATGCAAAGCACACATTCAATGATAGGAATTGTGAAGGTTAGTTTAAATTGAAAGAATATTAGATCACATTTTAAAAAATCTAACTTCATTCTATCATGATCCATATCCAATTACAAGTTAATTCATTCAATTAGAAGGTAAATCTAGTCATACTTGATCATATAGGTTCAATTCCAACTTTACCAGTCAAGATCTTCCTTAATCAATTAGGCCTAGTTCAATTCATATCAAGGTGATCCTATCATGATCAAATAGTATTCAAGACAATTGAATTAAGAAGATCAACTTAGAACAATAACCTTGCCTCTAATGGCCTAAACCCACCATGATCACCTTCATCATCACCACTTAGAATTCATCAAGGAAACCACATGAAAAACATCACATAATCATCATATAAACATAATCGAATGCTACCCACTAGACTGGGATCACAATCAAGCCTTACCCACAATGCAATCACAACTCTATCCAAATTGGGGTCTTTTGGATTCACAATTGAGAGACATCTAAGGGGGCAGAATCCATCGATATATAAGCTTCACATACCTTAGATTAGAGCCTTAAAACCAGCATGAAACCTTGGTGAATTTTGTCCTAGAATTTGCCTCCAATTTCACTTCTTCTTCGATGGTGTTATTAAGAGAGTTTTAGAGAGGGAGAAGTTTTGATTTGTAGTCTAACGTCTAAATGGCTCTTTTATTGTTTAAATATACTAAATATACCTAAAACCACCTTAAATAACCACACATGCATTTATTTGGAGGTGGGGTGAATTTCCCAATTCACCCTTAGCCATGTCGAGACACCTGCAGGAAAAGTTGAAGGCTCAATCGATGACTGCTAGCGACGGACCGTCGATGGAACGATGGCACCGTCCTGCAGGTCTGTCGTTCGTGACAGATATCACACTTTTTGGGGACTTAGATCCCACACCTAAGTGTGGAGAAACGTCCACCATCGACTTGGCGTACATCAGAGCACGAGGCATCGATGGCAGGCATGTTTGACGCTGCTAATGCAGTGTTTTGCCAGCCTTTGGGTCCTCCTCAAGGACCCATTTGAGTGGTCCTTGGGGAGTCGTACCCGGGCATTTCGACCCTAAACACGACCATATACATTCTAAACCACTCTGTTATCATTTTAGACTCCAACCAATACTTAAAACCCCATGAAACATACTAAGGCACACTAGCACATACACACGACTAATTATCAGACGTCTTGGTCGTCCTTGGATGTTTGACCTCCAAACTCTTCTAAAATCCTCAAACTAACTTCTAATACAATAATATACCCTTTTCAAACCTTATAAGCTCATGACACACATGTTAGGCTCTATTTTGACCTAATTCATTTTGGGGTCCTTATAATATCCCCCACTTGAGAAACATTTGTCCTCGAATGACACCTTCTTAAACACTTCTTAAAGGACCAACTCTAGACTAGCAGCCCATCGTGTATGCATTATTTCTAAATGCACATATCCAACCATGGAAAAATTCAATTCCAAGATAGACATGTCTAATGCAACTTTACATGCATGAAGGAAATATGCTTACTAACATCCAAGGAGAAACTAACATCTCCTAGCTATGACATGCTCAACATATTTCATGGAGCCTAGAATGCTCATTGACCCAATTATGTCACAACATGAGACAAATCCATACAACTAGGTCAATTTTAACAAGGTCTACCCACCTTCATAACATTCAATGAAAACCATAGCAACATGTAATCATATAAAGACCTTATGTGAAGGGCTCATTATCCGCCACTTGGGAGTAAGCCACACATGCCTCTCTAACATGAAATTATCATTATTAGGAAAACATCATAACCAACAAGGCAAATCAAAATCATAAAATTTCTAGAAATTTTCATAAATCATTAAAGTAACACATACCCGAAAGGGATATAACGAGATCACTCTTGATCACTGATCTTAGGCATATTTATATGGCTAAGTAGTCAATGATTACCCATATTTTAGAGTTGTTTAAAAATGATCTTTAGTTATTAGCTTGATTTTGTGATTGATTGAGCTCTCACACATATAATTAGTAATTTCAGGAACTCTCGGAGTAAATGGAGCTGGAGCGAAGAAAAACAAGGAAAAGGGACTGATGTGAAAAAATAACTAAGTGTGGAAGTATCCAGGCGAGGCGACTGGTAGGAACGCCGCGCCAAGGCCTATTACTCAGAGACAATGTTGAGGCGCTCTGCAAGGCGCATCACACCAATTCCTGTCGTTCAAAGATATTTCTAAGGCGCGATTGAGGCGCACCGCGCCAAGAGGAGAATTCTCCAGAATGATCTAGTCGCGATGGAGGCGCGCCTCCCCAAGAGAAATCCGACTTTTCCAAGTTTTCAATATTAATTAGGAGTTCAAATTCAACTAGGATTTGTATTAAACTTTATCTACTATTATAAATAGATCCTAGGGCTGCTACTTTGAGCGTTCAATCTTTGTTGAGTGTGTAAGGGCAAGAATCAAGTTTTTAGTCATCTTTAACTCTTCTATCTTTATGGATTTGTTTATGAACAATTATCTTTTGTTGATCAATATGAGCTTGAGTAGCTAAACACCCTAATTCTGGGGCTGCAGCTACGAATTGATTGTTGATTATGTGAAGCTTTGTGAATTAATCTTCGGTTGTCAATTCAAATTACTTTTTACATGGGAGGCAACCCATGACTACTATGAAATAGATAGGTAGTTGTTTTTTAAATTTTAATATTTAGAGTATAGGTAGTAACGTAAAAAATTTTGTTATTTGAAACTTAATATGTAATAGTTAAAAAAAAGTTGAATGTTGGTGCCCGCTGTCAGGAGCGAAGCCTGGCTCACTGGCAAGAGCGTCGTGCCAAGGCCTGGCGGACTTAGGCACTTCTCAGGTGCACCGCAAGCGCGCCGCGCCTCTACGTGCCTAGGCTGGCGCACTGGCAAGCGCGCCGCGCCAAGGCATGGCGGACTGAGGCACTTCTCAGGCGCGCTAGCTGGCGCGCCACGCCTCTATCGCGCCAACACACAGTGTTTCAAAAATTACGGGTTTAACCCAGAATTAACCTGACCCACCCTTCATTAAAAACCCAAACTACCCCATTCAACCCCTATTCCCACGATCCCAACTCCCCAAAACCCCCAAATTCCCTTCTTCTTCTTCCCCTAACTCTTCCCCTTTTCCCATTAACAACCTTTAAATCCCCCCATTAAATTCTAACCACCTCTTTCTCTCCCTCCATCACTGTATAATCTTCCCTTCTCCCCTTTCTTTCTTCCATTCCATAACCCATCTTTTCTTTTTTTTCCCACATTCCATCCGACCCCCGACCCCCGACCCCCTCCCCATTTATCACTTTTCCTTGCTTTTTCCTTTGTTTCACAGATTGGGATGACTCCTAAGATGAAAAATGCAATGGGTTCAAAGCGCAGTAGGAAGGGTGAAGCATCTGGGTCCGCTAGTGGTCGGGAACCGGTGCAAAAGTTTGGGAAGAAGGTTGTTGAGCGGTATGGTTGGGAGTGGTTCGAATGCCAGCTGGAAGCTAAATACATGGGCAATGAGTACGTCAATAAGGTAAGGCTACAATCTCAATTTTTGGAAATATATCAAACTGTCAATGTTGGGTTTGAGATTTATTTATGACAACACCAGAGATTGTAATATGACATTGGTGCGTGAATTTTATTCTAATTGGTTGACTCGATCTAAGTATAAGACTGTACCGGTGAGGGGGAAGGACATCCATCCAGTTTCTGCGTAGTCATGCCATTGAAGAAGAGGAGTTAGACATAACTGTTGAGAGGCACCCGGATCTGACGGGTAAGTTAGTGGATGTCACGCGCACAAAGGAGCTTGACACATCTCATGGGCCAGTTTTGTCTGCTCCTGATAGGCAACTCAGGGATGATAGCGTGATGGCCCACATGTTTGGGATGGCCGAGTTGCAACTACGCATTATGGGCCGCCCAGTTACTGATGATGAGATGGAGACTCTGGCGGAGCGCTATTCCTTGATCGATAGCGCTACATATTTGTGTAAGACTGGCCCCGCATTTTCTGAGTCGGTGGATGATGATGAGCATACTGCTGATGAGGCCATGGATGATGAGGACGATGATGCAGCTGGTGATGAGGCGAATGCCTTAATGGCGTTCGACCAAGGCAACAACGATACCTAGAGGCTTCAGGAAGTACTCTTACCATTTCACTTTGTTTTGTTTTTACACTGAGGACAATGTTTATCTTTAAGTGTGGGGTGGGGGTATATTTTATATGTATATAGTTGTTTACCGCTTTATCGAGTTTAGTTTAGTCTTTAGTTAGTTGTTTTTCTTTTGGGTTCCTCAAAGTTTATTTTCGGTACTTTAATTGAGGACTGTCCCTCTGAACCGTATAGGACTAGTTTATCGCTTTATTGAGTCTTAGAGTCATCATAGGAGTGATTGTTCCCAATTATAGATGGATGACGACCGTCTTAAGGGAAAATTAGTCACATAGAGGAGTAGGATGAACAAAACAAACCGTGGTCTTTGGAAGCTATATCGTAACAACTTAGCCAAACTTCATGGGTAGTTATACTTGGAATAAATGCAATGACTTGTTGACCTTGTAATTAGCATATGTTCTTAAGTTTGACTTAACTGAAATATGGGCTTAATTGAGTAGTAATACCTTAATGCAAGTTGTCTGAATATGTTTATGATATATCCGTATATGTGTCATGATGCCACGTGTGGTGAGAATTGATTAGTTCTTTTCTTGATTGAATATATAGAACTTGCCTTGTGTGTGTTGAATGAGTAGCAAGTAGGACTTAAGGAATGTGATTGAGGCCATTTTTTGAAATAGCCAATTCTTGACTCTAATTGTATGCCTACCCTGAAATTGTCCCTTTGTAAAGCCCCATTGAGCCTTTAAGCCTTATTCATTTTTTTAGTCACATGATAAGTCAAAACCCCTTTGTTGATACCAAATGTTTTGATCCTCGCAAAAACCTTAATGCACTATGTTAAGAAAAAGGGTTGAATAACTACGGGAAATTGGTACAGTTTATGGGAAAAGAAAATCCTAAGTTGGCCCTGGTCCTTAGGGACAATGTGCACCTCAACTAAAATTGAGGGTGGCTAATCTAGGATAATGCTCGAAACATTGGCCCTGATCCTAGCAAGGATAATGTGCACCTTATTCGGATGAAAATCTAGAGTTTGGGTGGCTAGTGCAAAAGCAGTGATTAAAAAAATTATAATAATAAGGGAAAATATGGAGCGAAACAGGGCACTTAATCATGAAAGGTGTATTAGAGAAAAGGAATAGTTGAAGGAAGGTGTGTGTTAAAGGAGAACATGTGCATTAGGGAGGAGTAGTCACTATAACGAATTCTGAATAATCCCTCCATTACCTAAAACCGACATTACAACCAAATGAAAGTCCTCTTGATTCCTTGAAAAGTACATTGTGAAAGTTAAGATACACTAGGGACAAGCTTATGGCATATTGAGGAAAGTAAGAACTTCACTTGTGAGTGTGAGTTGATGGTTTTGAAAGAAAGAGGCCTTGATATAGAGATATGATTTAAGAGAAAGGCTTTACTAAATATATAAACAAGAGAGGGAATTCATAACATATAGAAGGTTATCTATCAATGTGTTGGTGTGAGTTTGCATTAGCCCATAAAAGAGTCTTTCTTTGAGCATGTGTTGTACTTGCTATGTTTTGTGAAAAACAGTTGCATCCAAAGTATACTACATGTTCATGATTAAAAAATTTTGGTTGAGTGTAGGGAAAGCAATAAAAGCCAAGGGGTGGTGAAATAGAGTTGATAGTTTAAAGATTGTTTGAGGACAAACAAACGTATAAGTGTGGGGTGGTGATCTCTGGCATATTTATATGCCTAAGTAGTCAATGATTGCCCATATTTTAGAGTTTTTTAAATATGATCTTTAGCTATTAGCTTGATTTTGTGATTGATTGAGCTCTCACACATATGATTAGTAATTTTAGGAACTCTCGGAGTAAATGGAGCAGGAGAGAAGAAAAACAAGGAAAAGGGACTGATGTGCAAAAAAGACTGACTGTGGAAGTAACCAGGCGAGGCGCACTGGCAGGCGCACCGCGCCAAGGCATGTCACTCAGAAACAGTGTTGAGGCGCTCTGCACAGCGCACCGCGCCAAGTCCTGCCATTCAGAGATATTGCTGAGGCGCGCCGCGCCAAGAGGAGAATTCTCCAAAATGAGCTAGGGGCGATGGAGGCGCGCCGCCCCAAGTGAAATTCGATTTTTCCTAGTTTTAAATATTAATTAGGAGTTCTAATTCAACTAGGATTTGTATTAAACTTTATCTACTATTATAAATAGATCCTAGGGCTGCTATTTTGAGCGTTCGATCTTTGTTGACTGTGTAAGGGCAAGAATCAAGTTTGTAATCATCTTTAACTCTTCTATCTTTACGGATTTATTTATGAACAATTATCTTTTGTTGATCAATATGAGCTTGAGTAGCTAAACACCCTAATTCTGGGGCTTCAACTACGAATTGATTGTTGATTATGTGAAGCTTTGTGAATTAATCTTCGGTTGTCAATTCAAATTACTTTTATATTCTTGCTTTACTATTTCTTGACTGGCCATCTTGGAATAAATCTAGTGTCTAAACTTGAATTGACCATAAAAGAGGTTAGATAGACCAGAGAATATAGAGAGTTCGGTCAGCCCATTAAATTGAGGCGATTAGTGTTCAGGAGTGACGCCCAAAAGACGAACACCTTGCTTGGATACAAAATAGGATGAAATATAAATGCTCGCCAGTTATTTTATTTATCCCCGCTCAACTATGTAGTTAGATAGATAACTGGGGTAGGCGACGAGAGGTGGTTAACCCGGATCATACTATTAACCCTATAAACCAGTAATTTGACAACTGAAGTTAGTTCTAAGCTGATCGTATGATACATGATATTCGTTATACGCTGTAGCTCTGGAATTGCTTTTAATCTTGCATGAAACATTACATCAAAGTCGTTCACAATTGTTTACTTTAAATCAAATCCATAATAATTTTAGTTAGTCAGAAACCATTCAACTTGCGAAGTAGTTACTTTTATTTTTTTTAGTTGTGGATATAAGTTGATCATAAGTCCCTTGGTAACGATAACTCATTTCAAAAGAAACTATATTACTTGCGCAACCGCGTTCACTTGCGTGTGCAATTGGGAGAAACAATCACCCTTGGATCAGAGAGCCTAGAACCTATTCCTCTTTGGAGGACCATCTTTCACATCACTAGGAGCAACTTGCTTGCCTTCCCTCATGTTAGCCTTTGCCTTAGGGCAATCCTTCCTCATGTGGCCACTATCACCACACCCATAACAACCATCATGTTTCTTACCACACCTAGGGCAAGTAGGTCGTGAATACTTACTGCTCTTCCCTTGAGTCCTAGGGTTAGACATACCCTCTTCCTCATACCTAGGAGCACTAGAATAACCTTGTCCGAAAAACATTTGTCGATTCTTATAACGACATTGTCCATAGGACCCATCATTGTCCATTCTACTTCTCTTTCTCTCCTTCTTATGTTTGGATTCCTCTATTGTTGGGCAAACACCATTAGATGGGAGATATCCATATCATCAACAAGTATTTTCATATGACACTCTTCTTCCACTAGTTTGGACACCCCGTCATGAATCGATTCATCAAGTCTCTAGGGTTTGCTACCAAGCTTGGAGCATACTTAGAAAAAAGAGTGAACTTCAAGGCATACTCTTTAACACTCAAATTGCCTTGCTTGAGGTTTATGAATTCCTCAAATTTAGACTCCCTCAATTCCCTAGGAAATAACCTATCAAGGAAATCCGACTTAAAAGTCTCTCACTCTATGGGACCTGCCCTTACCGGCCTAGAATCTTTCCATTGCTCATACCAAACGTGAGCTACATCTTTCAATTGATATGAGGCTAGCTCCGCTTTCTCCCTAGAAGTCAATCCCATAATATCAAGAGTCATATAAACCTCATCTAGGATCCCATTTGGATCATCCTCCACCTTGGAGACACTAAATTCCGAAGGGTTCATTCTCAAGAAATTCCTAATAATATAGGCACTCATCCCCCCTATAAGGTTGTGATTGCATTGTGGGTAAGGCTTGATTGTGATCCCAATCTAGTGGGTAGCATTAAATTATGTTTATATGATTATTATGTGATGTTTTCATATGGTTTCCTTGATGAATTCTAAGTAGTGATGATGAAGGTGATCATGGTGGGTTTAGGCCATTAGAGGCAAGGTTGTGGTTCTAACTTGATCTTCCTAATTCAATTGTCTTGAATACTATTTGATCATGATAGGATCACCTAGATATGAATTGAACTAGGCCTAATTGATTAAGGAGGATCTTGACTTGTAAAGTTGGAATTGAACCTATGTGATCAAGTATGACTAGATTTACCTTCTAATGATCAAATTGAATGAATTAACTTGTACTTGGATATGGATCATGATAGAATGAAGTTAGATTTGATTACAGGGCTTGTATGTCATTGTTGTTAGGGCTTTGGGGGTGAAGTCAATATGAGGGGATTGTGATGATGTTCTCTTTCTCTTTTACACTTAGACATGAACAAGATAGGGGAAGAAAGTTCTCTCACATAGATGGATTTAGGTTGACCTAAGAACCCAAAATGAATCAAGGCATGGTAGACTAATTGACTTGGTAAGATAAGACCAAGGTGTGATAGCTTGAGATGGTAGATCTCATGGAAGCTTGAGATGGTAAATCTCAAAGAGGCTTGAGTTGAAACACTCATGGTAGCTTGAGATTGTGAATCTCAAGGAGGATTGAGTTGAAATACCCATTGTAGCTTGAGGTGATGAATCTCATGGTAGCTTGGGATGGAGGAAGTAATCTCTCCTATGTTCAGCTTGATCTTGTGTTGCAAGGATGCTTGATAATGTTAGCTTGACTTGGTTAGAGCCAAAACCATTTCATGTCAGCTTTACGAGAAAGACATATACTAATGTTAGCTTGATTTGCATGCAAGGTGCATTTTATGGAACAACTTGAGATAAGTTTCTCATGGTAGCTTAGGGTTGAGGATTCATGCTCCCATATGGTTAGCTTGCATTTACATGATTGGTTGCATGGTGGTTAGGTTGGTAATATTATATCCTTCATTTGTTAGCTTGGATTGTATGTTAAGATGTTTTCCTTGGTAGTAAGTCTATTGTGTTAGCATGATAAGCTTAATAGACAAGAATGCGAGATAAATTAGCTTGGATTAGGATATCCTAGAGGAGTACTTAGTATGGATGGTAGTATGGGATGTCATTCATACATGGCACAAGTATGACTTGAAGCTACCTATGACATGACCACTTTGTGATGTATGCTTAGCTTGGATAGTTGCTATAGTTTCCTTCCATGACATGATTGACTTAAGATGTTAGTTCCTTGTCAATATGAAATAGGTCTGCTAGAGACTCCAAAAATAAAATGAAATGGAATAGGGTGACTTCAACATATGCTTAGTATATGAGGTAGAATGGGATGCCTCACATGCATTGCACAAGTGTGCCTTGAGGTGATCTAGGGGCATAGTGTTCATATGTCATGAAGAACTTAGGTCTTAATTATGAGAGTGGATTATGATCAAGAATGACCAAAGAGAGGTACTTAGATTTGGTAGTAGTATGGGGTGCTACCTTAGCCTTGCACAAGTATACTTGGAGGTGGCTTATGAAGTAGTCTACTTGAGTAATAAGGATAATGGTTAAGGTATGAACTTACATATGCTTTATGATGCTTTATAATGCTTACGATATTCATGTTATGTTTATGTTATTCTTTTGTGATTATGTCTATTGTTGACTAACCCTTTGAGATACCTTATGTTTGGTATGATAGTTTCCATACTTGGTACATTTCGTACTAACGCATATTCTGCCTACATTCTAATCCAATGTAGGTTGTTGAGAAGATTGAGTTGCTTTGAAGGGTAGAGTTTCCAAGGCTTTCAAGGAGTGAAGATTGATGAGTCATCATTGCATCCGAGGACACCACCCTATGTTATCTTTTATGTTCTTTACTATGTTTAGACTTTTATGGGTTGTGCCCCAAGACATTTGTACTCATGTTGTCATAGATTGTTTTTGAGACATATGTTAGAAAGGCTTCCGTTTTATGAAATGACTTCCGCACTATGTTTTTAAGAAAAAGTTTTAATTTCGTGCTACTTTTCATATATATATATATATGCAATGAAAGATATCTAAGGGCTTGTACAAGACCTCAGAGAGGTCAAGTATGCCATATTACTTCTAGGGAGTGCTCCCCGATCGTGACGTCTTTGATAGACACAAGTTTTATGCACTTTCAATTTGGTTGAGGTTGTTCTCAGTTGGTGATTCTCTCTTCTTGTTAGGCGATCAATAATGTTTACTTTGTTCTTCTTTTTGTATTTTTGGCCACTTTCAACATCAGTCTTTGCCTTGTTCAAATTGACTTCATAGTTGCAAATCATAAACATTATATCAGAAAAGGACAAAATTAGGCATTGAAGACACTATTTATTGAGCTAAATAGACCTTAAATGAGTGCAAATCTACCACACATAAACGATGAAGGAGGATATGGAGATGAAAGGTTACAAATATAGTGGAGATTATCTTCATAATTGAGGGAAATAATGAAAATAACTAGTGAGATTTTATTAAATTAAAGTAGTGGACATTTAAAACAAATAAGAGTTGTTTTAGAAATTTTTTGAATAAATTGGAGTGAAAATGTGAAATCAAATTTTTGTGTTTTTCAAATTTCAAAATTAACTTGAAATTGATTTTCATTTTTAAAAAATATTTTTGTGGCCAAACAAGTTTGTCTCGAGATCAACTCCGAAAAGAAGTTTTTTTTGAAATCAAGAGTTTTCTATGTGCAAATTCCAAGTTGAAACTCACAGAATTGATTAAACTAAAATTTCCAATAAAATATAATAATAGATTTATATGTGAATATGATTTTTTTTTAAAATTATAAATATTTTTTAATAATTAAGATGGTATAGATAAGTATTACTTTTGCAAGAGGGATATTTATTAATTTAAATATTTAATTATTTTTAAAAATAAAAATCATCATTATTTGGTAACCTTTCACCTCCGTAACCTTTCACCTCCATAACTTTCTTCATTGTCCCGTTCAAAATGGTTTTTATGTTATATCAATTTTTGTAAGAGTAAACACATAAAAGAAATTCACTCAATTTGAAAGAACAACTTACTTTAGCACTTAAACTACATGAATAATTAAATATCCCCTTAATAACTTTCAAGTGAATTAAGTATTTCCTAAGGGGTGATGTGGCAGAGCTAGTGGACCTACTCTCCTAAAAGCGAGTGAAAAAATAAAAATAAAAAAAATAACTCAACTATAAAATTGAACACATGACATATTTTTATGGCTAGTATATAACTAAAATTTTAAATATTTTTTATAAATTAATTTTTGAAAAAATAAGTGAAATTTCTATTTATAGGTAAATGAAATTTGTGAGTTTCATTTTCTAAAAAATATTTTCATCCTTTTTTCCTCTCTTTATTTTATTGACTTCCCGAAATATTTTATTCTCCATTGACGCACTCTTACATCTTTCTTCCTTCATACATTTCGTTCTTCATCTTTATACCCACCTCTACACCCTACTTCCATTCCACCGGCCGTTTAGTAATTTACAAAATCGAAAATCAATATCATATTATTGACGTCAATTTTCCAAATATAAACTTTATCGTTCTTTGAGTGACTCATTTTAATTTATGTTAGTTGTGATGGATTAAATCTCGGTCTGTTAACTTTCTTACACAAATATCATTTTTCATTTGAATTGTCAAAAAATAAAATGACTTTCAAAAAATCCATTCTTGCTAGGACAAAATTTGTGGGAATTTGTTGGGGGTGTGGGGCTAGGAAGAAGGTTCTAAGAAGAAACAGATAATATGTTTTTTTTTTAAAAAAAAAAGGTGAATTGTAAAGGAAAAAACAACCATTAAAGGATGAAAATTGACGGAACTAGAAATGTTAAAAATGAATGAAGAAGTAATAGAGGAGGAGTAGAAGAGAAATTTTTTAGGAATTCGAGCCCACTTGTCAAAAATATTTGAATTAATGAAAACGGAACAATATTTGAATTAATGAAAATAGGGTCAGCATTTAAAACTTTGATTTTAGAAAATAATGTTTGTAGTTAATTAATTAATTAAGTAGAAAAGGAGTAGTTTTAGAAGTCGGGTCCACTTGTTAAAAAGTATCTAAAATTAATGAAAATGACTACATATTTTAAATTTTATTTAAGAAAAATGCATTTTTAGAATTAATTAATTATGTAATAAATTTTAAAAAGTTTTTTGAAAAAAGTGAATAAACAAATAAATAAATAAATTTAATGATGTGATGTTTACATTATTGTGATGTGGTGCATACTGTGATGTGGTGGGTGAGAGTGGTATTATACTCTCAGGGTGGTACTTCATTTATTCGAAAGTTTGTCTGTTCCACTTTTCGATTTCTTTCTTTTGTCCATAGCGCATTGCTCATGATACCCATATATTGACTATTCTGTTTGGTACGGTGGATCTTCAATCATTGCCTCGATGGTGCTACGAGGACCTACCCTTACAAGCTATTCTTCGAGCACGACC
This sequence comes from Solanum sitiens, assembly GCA_016801875.1. Lineage (NCBI taxonomy): Eukaryota > Viridiplantae > Streptophyta > Magnoliopsida > Solanales > Solanaceae > Solanum > Solanum sitiens. The sequence goes on from JABWTJ010000063.1 coordinate 1,012,454, forward strand.
CTTATCGGTAGGTAGGTCATCGGCTGGTACTCCATCTCCCTCTCCATCTCCTACAGGTACATCTCATCAGATATCTTCCATGAAGATCAGAGATTCTAGCAGTGAGCAGTCAAATGTTGCGGTCTGTACACCTCCATTGACTCAGCATTATGTGCATCATGGTGTATCACCTACACCTACACCTAGTGCTACACCAAATGAGACGTCTGCTCTAGCATCGGGACAAAGGGACGAGATTGACTGAGTCATGAGCTGGATGGGTCATCGTAAGTTTATTTTATCATCTATTTGTTACTTTATTTTACTTATTGGAGCATCTTTAATATATTATTCATGGACTAACATGTTTATTATTTGTTTTGCAGGTGGCATCCTGCAAAGGATGCTGCTCGAGCTTTAAAAGACTCTGTGAGAAGACCTTTTACACAGACTTATCACTCTTGGAGTAAGATCCCAAACAATATACGTCAGGCGATGTTTAATAAGTTTAAGGTAAATAATTTTTCAATCAAGTTTAATAATTTAAGTATACTTTAGTTTTTTATTATCTAACAATCAATATTTATTTTTTCAGATCATGTGTACTTGGATATCGAGGTTTAATATGGTCATTGCGATCACATTTGAGAAGAGGGCATCCGTGAGACTTTCTAGCTAGCTAATGAAAGTCCGGGATACTGATCAGTGTCCGAGATGAATGTTGCCTCATGTTTTTGATGAATTGCGTCAATATTTGGAACACAGATAAGTTCAAGGCGATGTCCCAACAAGCCAAAAAGGCCAGAGGCAGTCTTACGGGTGGCTCATTGGGAGGTGTAAATAGTGTTGGAATAATTACAAGATAATGGTAAGTTCTAATTCAAGATCTTAAATAAATAATTAGTTGATTAATATAGTTATAATATAAAATTCATTTTTATTTATAGAAAAAAAGAAATAGGGTGCACTCCCCTTGCACTGGAGTTTTTCAAGAAGACTCCTCTGAAGAAGAAAGAAAATGAGTCAGATCTATATGTATGGGTTGAGGAAAGGAGAGAACGAACTTTTGTATACATATATATATATATATATATATATATATATATATATATATATATATATATATATTATGAATGAAAATCTAGATGATTCGGTCCAAATGACACCTTAACTGTCCACTCAAAGTTGGACGGAAAAAATAGTTGCGGGAAATACAAGGATAGAGTCTATGGTCGAGGCTTTCGAAATGATGTACAACGACTCTTGTCAGGATTAAAAGCTATTGAATTATCACGTCAATTCGAGACAGTTGGCGGTGTTCAGATCAATGTGTCGGCACAAATAGAAAAACTGAGAACATCACCGAAAGAGTCTGAGCGAAAAAGAGTAGCTAAAGAAGAAAGCATGAGTGCGGCAATTCAGCAAATCAAAGAATAAGTGTTGAACCTCGCTCGTTGACCTACATCTACATCGTCGCCCCGTCGAGGGCACTAATGATGACAGTGATGAGGAGGATCATTACATTGACTGTACTCCTTGATTATCTTCTATTGCTTTAGTTTATGAACTTTTTTTTCATTTTGAAATTAAATGACTTTATAAGTTTTTGAATTGTGATTTAGATATTTTTGAGTATTGATTTAAGTTTGTTGTTTTATATATCTTGTGTGGGATGTTTATAATGTATTTTGTTTGACTGAGCTGGTTAAATTTGAATTGAATTGATTTTAATTTGCAGATGGACAGCAGAAACGGGCCTATAAAAAAATGGAAAAAAATGACGAACAGGGTGGCTTTATCTGTCGCTTTTGTGCATTATTTTTTTCACATAAACCTAGAAAAGCGACAGACACGGTCCTTTAGTCTGGCACTTTTCTGGGTCTTTCAAAAATTTAATTTTCAGAAACGCGACTGACATGGTCCTTTAGTTCGTCACTTTTCTGGGATTTTCAAAATTTAAATTTCTAGAAAAGCGATGGACTGTGTCGCTTTTTCGAAATTAAAAAAATGAAAATATAAAAAAATCAACGTTGTCTGTCGCGTATCAAAAAAATATTTTCTGAAAAAGAACGATAAAGAGATGCAATTTGTCGCTTTTTGGAAAGTATAGATCCAAAAAATGGCAAACATGACTGCGTCGCTTTTCCGTTGAATTTGACCAAACAAGCGTCGCAATCCGTCGTTTTTTGATAGTTTTTTAGTAGTGAAACTCTAAGTCTCTCAATCCTTGTCTTCATCACTAAATATAACATTACAGTCACCCCAACAAACCAAGGTGCACTCACATTTACACTAATGGTAGTGCTGTAAATATCATCCCATCAGCTTGTAATTCATGATCATCGCACTTATCATAAAACCAATTATATGAGACTGAAAATTTTCTTGAAAAATTAATTGCAAAGAGAATTATTGGTCAGAATGAGAGATGATCTCGCACAAACACTCATATCTTCCCATTTGATTATAGTTTGCATACTGCATCCCCAACCTTCTTTTTGTATTTGTGGATTTGTCTTGTATGGTGGAATGGTTCCATTAAAGCTAAAATGGAAAATTTATGAAACCTATGCAACATGTGCATTCTGTAGAATTTCATATTCATTTACTACTTCCTTTGACTGACCTTTTAGGTTTCTACATTCCATCTTGATTGCTGCGTCTATATTCCTTACCCTCTCCCTTATCAATCTCTTGAGTCTTGCAACTACTATATACTCTGTGTGTGCTATTATGCATCTATATTACTTTCTGCATGTATTAATCCTCATGATCTATAGGCAAACTAGTCTTATTAGGTGATTTAGGAATTTATTTAATGATGTACAATCAACTGCTGGTCAGCCCATCTAGACCGACTAGAAGCTGAAAAAGCTTTTACACACTACACCAAAAAAGAACTTTAGCCGCAATTTATTAATGACAATAGATTAATTGTCGTCAAATATGTACTTTTAGTAGTATTTATAAATGTCTCTAAAATCTATAGAGACATTGAAATAATGCCGGTAAATTCTTTTAGTGTTCATATTTATTGTCGTTAAAAAACTATTTTTGTAATAGTGACAGTGGTGACAATCGGAGTATAGTAATTTGGGTGGCCAGAGTTCGACGGTGGCGTATAAAGTATTATATCATGAATTTTAAATTATCTTAGTAGCATGTTGATTCTAATAGAGGATATTAACATTATTTTTTATCAAAAATATAGAAGAGAGTAATACTAATAAATTAATTAGAAACGGTGCTAGCAGAAAAAAGTTTGAAAAACAGAATTATTTGTGGGGACTGGGGACCTACAATACCACTTGTCAAGCATGTGAGCCTCACACACCTTTTGTTGATCGTGCGCAAAATTTTCCACTTGTATAATAAAAAATATTTCACTTGTATAAATTAATAAGTAAAGATTGAATAATAAATAGGGTTAAATATTTGGAGTTAGGATACATCAAAAAGAAAAAAGAAAGTTATCAATAATGGGCCATCAAAAAAGAGATTTACAGCAGCTCAGAGTTACAATTTAAATACTTATTGATATTTTTTTCCAACAATGTAAAAGTACATTTATAAAATCAATCAAGTACATCATCATATACAAACCGCACAGTTAAGTCTGAAATGACCATATTTTCCTTGGTTAGACGTAGCCATGTTGTTCATGACCTTCTTGCTAGCCTCTTATACCATATAGAATATTCTAAGGCAAGCAACACATATTTGATTAGTTTAGGGACTAATTATCTATCTTTCATTGTGTTTTTAATATTACAATTTCAGCATATTTCAGTCCATAAATACATATGTTTAGTGCATCTAAATATATGTATTTCCGATGTATGCTAGTAAGATACATCTAATTATGTGTATCCAAAATAATGTAACTGAAATGCATCAATTTAGGAACAAATTATGCATATAACAATGCAGAGTAGTATCACTAGTCCAAAAATATATTTAAAACGTTTTGGAATTCTACCCATTTTCTTGAGTATCAAAATTTTATTCACTGCTTCTTCATGAAATTTCTTCTCAAATTCTTTCCTAAATGTATTTGACTCCAAATGTGGTACACAATTAATAAATAACGGGATAATAGATAATTACTATAAAGTATAGTTTTAATTAGTAGATATAATTTGTATCTATATCTAATTATGTAGTTTTCCTTTGAAGAGTTTGTTTATATCACTTTAGATGGCTTTTTAGAATTATTTATTTTTCTTTAAAAAAATCTATGATAATTGTTGTTAATTATTTATAATTTTCTTTAAATTATCATTCAGTTATTATAGTAAAATACATTTTCACATGATAATAAATGTGTAAGAAGAACAAGTAGGTTAGTTAAGAAATGTGTTGTAAAAATAAATTTCAAATGATAGAAAGGGAAAACGAAGAAAAAAGAAGGTATTTTTTCAAAAAATTATCCTGAGTTTTACAAGAAAGAAAATTAATAGGAGGAAACGTGTTAGTAGTATTGATAAACGTTCAACTACACCTCATTCAATACTAGATATAGGTGATCGTAATCTAATATAAATCCAACATAGAGTTGGGGTCGATCCACAGGGAGTGATACAAGTTAGAATTCAAGTACGAAGTTATAATGTGTTCTAAACGATTGTAGGAATAGAAATTATTGAAATCATTCAATTTAAATCTAAGGGGTAGATAACAAGTGTCAAATGGGGGATTAAAGTTTGTCAATTAACAACTATAGCAACACAATGGGGGAAATCAAGTACATAAGCGACACTAGGAGATGTGATCGAGTGATTGCCAATTTCGCTACACGGACGGTTATTAATTACCAATGTTTACTGAACCTTAGTGGGTAGGCTAGGGTTTAGATGTAACAACCATCTCTTGATCAACTACCACGAATCAAGTGAGTTCTCTCGAACCTCAACAAGCATCAAACTATGAACAACCCACAACCTTGATTTACCTAATCTCTCGAGCTAGGTAGGTAGGATCGAATTAAGATTCACTCTCTCGAGTTGAACCCACTACAACTCAATTACTACAATCATCAATGGATAATCTTAATGATAAAACCTCTTTCTCCAGCAAACATAGAACCCTAAAATAGAATTGCATTCTTCAACTACAATTCAAAAATTAAACTTTAAGTACTCATCAACCCACTTCAAAACAACAATGAAATCAGTAATCACTGATACACATAATCTAATTAAGGCAATTAATCACATAATCACACTTTAAGACTGAGGTTTTTAGCCACACATCATAAAAAGTAAGAAATCAATACCAACTACGTTCTTAATAATCTGGATATCACAATCCACGTCTTTATAGTGATCCAAAATGCTAAATATAAACAACCCAACTCAAAATCTACTACAAAACTCCTCAACTAAGCAAAAACAACGTTTTGGTGAAAAGCTCTGAGTCTATCAATGATAGGATGCCCTCATCTCTTTTTTAAAAAATCAATTTATATGCTTTCAGAATTTGGCCTTCAGGGTCATTCGGTGAAATAAGTCGCGTTTCGCGAACATGTCGTCAATTCACCAAATGCCTCTAGCTATCGCCTTTTTATCTTTAGTTCTCACCACTTTTATACTGTAACTTTTGAGTGGTCTGAGGATTGTGAGTTGACCTTTCTGAACCTCAAGGAGTTGCCTGACTACTGTTCCTATATTGACTCTTCCACTTAAGAATGAGGGATTCACGGTCTATTATGGCACATTCAGTGTTAGTTTACGTTGTGTCTTGATGAATCAGGGGTGGGGTTATTGCTTATATGTTGAGGCATCTTAGGATATATGAGTGCAACTACCACCACTCATGACTTGGAGTTGGCGGCGGTAGTTTTGAAGCTTAAAATTTGGAGGCACTACATGTATGTAGTTCGTCGTGAGATCTACATTTATCAAAGGAGCCTTTAGTATATCATGAGATAGAAGGATCTTCATTCGAGGCAGCGTCGTTGGATTAATCTTCTAAAGGACTATGACATGTATATTCTTTACCATCCAAGAAGGGAGAATGTGATAGTGGACGTCTTTGAGTCGTAAGATAGTAAGTCGGGTAGTCTAGCCTTTTTATATACTGTGGAGCGACCTTTAGCTTTGAACATTCTGTCTTTACCAAATCAGATGGTTATATTGGATATCTCAAATTCTAGGTGTGTTTTAGCCTATGTGGGAGTTTAGTCTTCTCTTTTTTATCAGACCGGCAGCCGACAGTTTGTGGATGAGGCCTTGGTGGCACTTCGAGACTAAAGTATTAGGGTGATTCCGGTCAGGTTAGCTTAGAGCAGATAGGGTGTTGAGGCTCGCGAGCCGTATTTTTGTTTCGATAGTTAGGGGTTTGATACAACTAATACTGCGTGAGGCCCATGATTCTAGATATTATATTCATCCAGGCACTTCTTCCCACTGAGTTTGGAGTTTGGAGGTCAGTGGGTTCACTTCTTCCCTTTTGGTAGAGTTTGCGTACAATAACAACTATCATTCTAGCACTCAGATGGTCCCATTTGAGAACTTATATACATGGATTCCATCAACTAAGTTATTATTTCACCAATATATATTACCATCCATCTCAGAATCTCAACTTTTATAAATCAAAACGATAATTAACATATACAAATCATAATAGTTATATCAAGATTAAGAATATAAGTACATTTAACAATTTAGAGAATATTTTTTTGTCAGTCTATCTAAAACAACTATCTTTACTCGCCTATCAATCAGTGGAGATGCACATTCAAGTGCATGGGTGCTTGAGCACCCATTACATTTGGAGACAACACTAATATAATTTGTATGAATATGTAAATTGAGCACCCATTTTGGTACAAACTTCAAATTACAAATAGTTGAGCACCCATAACTAAAAAATTCTGGATCCGCCACTGCGTTCAATATATACATAATGCACTAGCACAAAAAGTTGGACCTTACCATTTCCATTATCAAGATAAGTTGTATATAATCTTGTGCAACAATCTTACCGATGTTATGTCCAATTTCTATCTTAGATTGTGAACAAAAAACTTTATACTTATAAGAACCGATGATTTAATCATTTGTGTATAAGCTAAACTCTATACACTAAATCATCTACTATATACGTAAACATACACCATAAACGAATATAAGATCTATTAAAATTGAATAAATAATTATTCTATAATAAATACTAGATCTAAACATATGATTAATAGTATATATCCCAACAATATTTGCGTTAAATTTCCAAAATAAACTCACAAACCATTTTAACAAACATACAACAATTCACCTTAATTCCCATCTAATATTTCTATCACATAAACTTATTATTTTGTCAATCATTGCCTACTCATTAGCCAACCACTAACTTGTCTTCACTTAGCCCCGAAACCCCAATACGTTTGACTCACATTGAATTAAAAGAGAACATTAATTACTCGGTCAATCCAATTCTTAAATTCATACAAGATTTCATTCATCCCATAATTAATTAGCTAAAAGCAATTACGACAATTTGCACTACCGATTCTCTCATGTACATCCACGTAGGTAAAGTTTCTGCCTCACTTTCTTTTCTAAATTAATTATTTATTAAAATTGATAAATCCACTAACTTATTTTTAACACACCAGCCAAGTGGTATATAGTCTTTAATAAATTTTAGGCTTGACCCATCATTATTAACTAAATTATCTTATTAAAATTTACCATCAATTAATCAACTATATTAAGTTGGCTATTTAAAATACTATTATACTTAATAAAAATATTAAAATATATTTCAATCAAATTCTTTTTGGTCCCATTTTTAAAAAGCATCAACAAGGTCTCTCGTAGTAACACACTTAGATTTTTGCATATGGAGATATTACTTGAAAATGATCTAATTAGAGTGTAACTATCCGCTATGAAATGTTTGCATTGTCTTTGGTGCTAAAAATACTACATTATGAAATAGACTATGTGGTTATATGTAACTTTCTTCCAAAATTAAGTTTTCCTAATGATTGATATTAGCTTGTGCGATAGAGAAGTTTTCCAAGTGTTTATTCCCTTTACTACATATAACAAAAAGTATTAATAAGATAGAAAAATATTTTATTCTGATAAACGCTTGTCAATCTTTTGTCAAGTATGTAATTGTAGTCACTTAAAATTTATTAAATATAAATTTATAAAGTTGTTCGGATTATATTAAATTAATGAATATATTAGTCCAAATAAATATTATGAATTAATATAATTGATTTAATATTTTAAATTCAGATAAATATGAATTTAATTAAAGCCCGCTCCATAAAGTTCATATGATATTTCACTTAAATCTGATTTCAGAAAAAACAGAACCAAGAATTCTAAACAAGAAGCTAGAGAAAGCTCGTAGATCAAAAGCCATAAATTTCTCGACAAGTTCAAGAATTCAAGTGTTCAAGATCAAGATCAAGATCAAGACCGCTGAATTCAAGATCATCTCCAAGCCCTTGAATTCAACTAGAAAGTCAAGATCAAGATAAAGTTCAAGTCCAAGATCAAGTTCAAGAACGATCAAGATCAAGACCATCGGATTCAAGATCAAGCTCCAAGCCCTTGAATTCAATTAGAAAGTCAAGATCAAGATAAAGTTCAAGATAAAGTTCAAGTCAAGATAAAGTTCAAGTCCAAGATCAAGTTCAATAACGATCAAGATCAAGACCGCCAGATTCAAGATCAAGATCCAAGCCCTTGAATTCAACTACAAAGTCAAGGTCAAGATAAAGTTCAAGTCCAAGATCAAGTTCAAGAACGATCAAGATCAAGACCACTGAATTCAAGATCAAGCTCCAAGCCCTTGAATTCAACTAGAAAGTCAAGATCAAGATCAAGTTCAAGTTCAAGAACGATCAAGATCAAGACCACCGAATTCAGGATCAAGCTCCAACCCCTTGAATTCAACTAGAAAGTCAAGATCAACATAAAGTTCAAGTCAAGATCAAGATCAAGTTCAAGTCCAAGAAGAAGTCAGGATCAAGTTCAAGAACAGTTCAAGATCAAGACCACCGAATTCAAGATCAAGATCCAAGCCTTTGAATTCAACTACAAAGTCAAGATCAAGATAAAGTTCAAGTCCAAGATCAAAATCAAGTCCAAGTTCAAGTTCAAGTCCAAGATCAAGATCAAGATAAATCCCAAGTTCAAGATCAAGCTTTAAGCCCTTGAATTTATATTTAAAAGGCGAATTCAAAGGAATCATAGAGATTGTAACACTCGGGCTTGAAATAATAAATTGATTGTTGCTATAATCTTCCGTTCTTAATTATTATTTTTTTGACGCGAATTTTATTGTCTACAGTAATCATAACAGGACTCAAAGAAGAAGACTCGATTAATCCATGCCAAAACATAACCTTAATTTGGTTCCTTATTGGTAATTGGCTTACCTTCAAATGATATATAGTCTTGCAGAATTAGCATATCAAGTAGTAAATAATAACATATCCTGAATTAAACTTCGGTCCATGCCTTGCACGGGCATGCCTTATCCAGTTTAACTGAATTCTTGGAATTTTTTGTGGCAGTTCTTTTTCTAAGGATATTAAGAACAAAAAATATTCAATTATTATAAAAGTTAATAAACTCATAGTTGAGTGGTTTTATAGGTAAAATATTCATAGTTGAGTGACTTTGAGATTATTAAAAAAGGTTAAGTGATTTTCTATTATAAGAATCTCTAGTTGATGGACTTTGAAATTAAAAAAAAATGTTGAATGACTCTTTGTAAAAATAATTGTTAATTGGGTTGACTTATTTACTTATTATCGTAACAGCTTAACGATAAACGAACTAACGAACACATATTTAACTAATGATTTTTTAATAACCTTGAAAAGTTATCTCTAACAAAGTATAATTGCTATGAACAAACCTTTCTAGGAAATATTATATTTATTATCGAACTTCAATTGTCACGATTTCGACCATCGTAATTGACACCCACACTAATCCTTCGGTGGGAGAACTATTACTACAATCTAACTAAGAAACCTTAAACAAAATACTACACATTTAAAGATACGAAAGAAGGTTTAAATGTCTAAGAAAGGAAAATTAGGAAGTTCCCATAAACTTTAACAAAAGTGTAACAAACCAAAATGTGGAAATAATGCCTAGAACTCGAAAGTGTTGGGAAAACGCGAACAAGCACAAAAATATATATGGTAAAAGTAATGGAAATAAAATGGGAAAATAATGACACCAAGAATTTTACGTGGAAACCCTTCTGAATAAGGGAAAAAACCACGGGCCAAGAGGAGCAACTGATATTACTATTGTAAGGAATTTTACACTGTGTAGTCACGAATGAAATACTCAAAGTAACTACTACACACTCAAAAGGAACAACACTCTTTTGGTTTCCGTCTTACTAAAATATCGCTCACACTCTATTTTTCTTCATAGAATATTTTCTTGTATAGTCTATAGAATACCTCACTTTGCTCTCAAAATGGTTTTTCTCTCTAACTTGGTGTGTTCTACAAATGAGCAAGAATGCCCTATTTATAGAAGAATAAAACCATGCCTATGTCACTAATGACATAGGTAAATATAGCAAAGTCAAAAATGGGTTGCAAATCTTACCAATTTGCCAACTACCAAGTCTTAATTTTCAACTCTTATCACTATTCCTTTTTAACAATTTCTTGTACCAATTGAATAGCTAAAGTTGACCAAAAAATGGGATGGATTCAACAAATCTCCCCCTCCAGTCCCATTTACTGGAAGAAGGTATCTTCATCTTCTTTAGAGAGAGCTCATACCCACAAGTTCTTTGCATAAATCGAACTTGTCTTTCGGTATCGTCTTGGTCAGCATATCTGCAGGATTTTCACTTGTGTGGATCTTTTTGACGTGAAATGATTCACTCTCCACTTCCTCACGAATCCAATGATATCTGACGTCGATGTGTTTTGTTCTTGCATGGTACATGGAGTTCTTGCTCAAGTCTATTGCACTTTGGCTGTCACAATAGACAATATACTCCATTTGATTCAAACCAAGCTCTTGAAGAAATCGCTTTAGCCATATCATCTCCTTGCCGGCTTCAGTAGCCGCAATATACTCAGCTTCAGTTGTAGATAGTGCAACACACTTCTGCAACTTTGACTGCCATGGTATAACTCCCCCTGAAAAAGTAAACAAATATCCAGTAGTGGATTTTCTGTTATCAAGGTCACCTGCCATATCAGAATCTGTATAGCCTTTCAAGATTGGATTTGATGCTCCAAAACACAAACATTCATCTGAGCTTCCTCTAAGATACCTGAGTATCCACTTCACAGCTTCCCAATGCTCTTTTCCCAGATTTTCGAGAAATCTGCTCACAACACCAACTGCGTGAGCAATACCAGGTCTAGTGCACACCATTGCATACATTAGACTTCCAACGACGGAGGAATATGGAACTTTGGCCATGTTCTCTTTTTCCTCCCTAGCTGTAGGACACATCTTCTTGCTCAACTTCATATGACCAGCAAGAGGTGTACTAACAGGCTTAGCATTCTTCATATTGAAGATCTCCAGTACACGTTCAATGTACTTCTTCTGGGACAAATAAATCTTCCTTTTATCTCTAAGACGAGTAATTCTCATGCCTTTGATTTGTTTGGCATGACCCAAGTCTTTCATAGAAAAAGACTTACACAACTCTTTCTTCAGCTCGTCAATCTTGAAAGTATTCTTGCCCACAATCAACATATCATCCACATACAACAGGAGGATGATAAAATCATTGTCAGAAAATTTTTGTACAAATACGCAATGATCTGAAGAAGTCTTCTTATAGCCTTGCTCCCCCATAACAGATTCAAACTTTTTGTACCACTGTCTAGGAGCTTGTTTTAGGCCATAAAGACTCTTTTTGAGTTTGCACACAAAATTTTCTTTACCTTCTACTTTGAAGCCCTCAGGTTGTTCCATATAAATCTCTTCTTCTAGGTCACCGTGAAGGAAAACCGTCTTCACATCCATCTACTCAATCTCTAAATTAAGACTAGCAGCCAAACCTAGAACTGTGCGAATCGAGGACATTTTCACAACAGGAGAAAATATTTTGTCAAAGTCAATACCTTTCCTTTGACCGAATCCCTTAACAACCAATCTAGCTTTGTACCTGGGCTTCAAGTTGTGTTCTTCAACTTTAACTTTGAACACCCACTTGTTCTTCAAAGCTCTCATGCCCTTGGGCAATTTTACCAACTCATAAGTGTAGTTCTCATGCAAAGACTTCATCTCATCTTGCATGGCTTCAATCCATTGATCCTTGTGCTCATCTTCCATGGCCTCCTCATAACATTCAGGTTCTCCCCCGTCAGTGAGTAACGCATACTCATTGGATGAATAACGGGAGGAAGGAAACCGCTGTCTTGTAGACCTCCGAAGCGGAATATTTGATTCGTCCATAACTTCATGAGCAACAGGATCATCAATAACAATATCATTGTTATTATCCACATCAACATGTTGATTTGATACATGATTCTGGGCGTCACCATGATTATCAAGCCCAACAACATCATGCACACTTGTGTGAGGAACGTCATCATGATGAATTATACCATCAAAACTTGAAGATTCTACCTTCTCCGCTTTGTCAATATCTTCAATTGTTTGATTCTCCATGAAAATAATATCACGGCTTCTCACAAGTTTCTTTTCAATTGGATCATATAGCCTGTAACCAAATTCATCTAGGCCATATCCAATGAAGATGCATTGCCTTGTCTTGGCATCTAACTTTGACCTCTCATCTTTTGGCACATGTACAAAAGCTTTGCAACCAAATACTCTCAAATGGTCATAGGAAACATCCTTTCCAAACCAAACACTATTTGGTACATCACTTTGCAAAGCAATATGAGGAGATAGATTAATAACATGTGCAGCGGTCAATAAAGCCTCACCCCAAAATGAGTTCGGCAACTTTGCTTCAGAAAGCAAACATCTAACTCTTTCCATCAAGGTCCTGTTCATCCTCTCAGCCAAACCATTAAGCTGAGGAGTTTTGGGAGGAGTCTTCTGGTGTCTAATACCTTGATGCTTGCAGTATTCGTCAAATGGTCCACAATATTCACCACCATTATCAGTATGAATGCATTTCAGTTTCTTTCCAGTTTCTCTTTCAACTGAAGCCTGAAACTGCTTGAAGACACCTAACACTTGGTCTTTAGTCTTCAAGACATAGACCCAAAGTTTTCTCGAGCAATTATCAATGAAAGTGACAAAGTAGAGTGCACCACCTATTGTCTTTGTCTTCATTGGACCACATAAATCAGAGTACACCAACTCAAGCAACTCTGTCTTTCTCGAAGGAGGGTAGGACTTAAAGGAAACTCTATTTTGTTTACCAGCCAAGCAGTGCTCACACTTTTCTAATTTAGCACTTTTGAAATTTGACAATAATTTCTTCTTGGCTAGAACATTAAGTCCTTTCTCGCTGATGTGGCTAAGCCTCTTGTGCCATAATGTTGAAGAGCTATCGCTCTCAATCGCATTCACCATATCAACACAAACAGAGGCCGTAGTTCAGTATAGACCACGACGTTTGTTACCACGAGCCACAACCAAGGAACCCTTGATGAGCTTCCATTTTCCATCACCGTTGGTACTAACATATCCTTCATCATCTAAAACACCAACAGAAATTAGGTGCAGACGAACATCAGGAGCATGTTTCACATTGTTCAAAACTAGTTTAGTTCTAACACTAGTTTCTAAACAAATTGTACCAATACCAACCACCCTAGAAACAGTCTCATTACCCATACTCAAGGTTCCAAAATCACCAGGAGTATAGGAAGAGAAAAAATCATTCCTTGATGTCACATGAGATGCGGCACCAGTGTCCACAACCCAGCTTGACTCATCACAAGCAATATTTATCATGTTTGCATCAAGAACGGTAACAAGATCTTCGGTGGTGACGGTGGATAGGCAATTTTCATTGCCATCTTCTTTAGTTTCCTCTTTGTTTTTGTTTTCCCTCTTCAACTTCCTGCAGAACTTCTTTGTGTGCCCTTTCATGCCACAATGATAGCACTCAATATCCTTAAGTCTGCCTTTGGATTTGCTCCTATTTTGTTCTCTATTCTGAGAACCACGAGTTTTGTTTCTCCCTAGGGGCCAGTTATCAGGACATCCAGTGAAGAAGAACCTAGAGATTTTCTTCTCATCTCTTCGTTCAAGACACTACTCTTGGCTGAATCCATAGAGATCACACCATCTGGAGCAGAATTTGACAATGACGTTGTAAATGTTTCCCAAGAGTCTGGTAGGGAACCAAGTAGAAGCAAGCCTTGAATTTCTTCATCAAATTTGATGCCCATAGCAGATAATTGGTTCATAATCCCCTGAAAATTATTCAGATGATCTGTCATCGGAGAACCATCATGATACTTCAAACTCAACATCTGCTTTATTAAGAACATTTTGTTGTTGCCAGTCTTCCGAGCATACAAACTTTCAAGATGCTCCCATAGGGTTCGAGCATGTGTTTCCCCAGAAATATGGTTCAACACATTATCGTCGACCCATTTCCTAATGAATCCACAAACCTGTCTGATACCACAGAGCATACTCGGATAAAACCTTGGCTCTGATACCAGTTTGTTGGGAAAACGCGAACAAGCACAAAAATATATATGGTAAAAGTAATGGAAATAAAATGGGAAAATAACGACACCAGGAATTTTACGTGGAAACCCTTCTGAATAAGGGAAAAAACCACGGGCCAAGAGGAGCAACTGATATTACTATGGTAAGGAATTTTACACTGTGTAGTCACGAATACAATACTCAAAGTAACTACTACACACTCAAAAGGAACAACACTCTTTTGGTTTCCGTCTTACTAAAATATCGCTCACACTCTATTTTTCTTCACAGACTATTTTCTTGTATAGTCTATGGAATACCTCACTTTGCTCTCAAAATGGTTTTTCTCTCTAACTTGGTGTGTTCTACAAATGAGCAAGAATGCTCTATTTATAGAAGGATAAAACCATGCCTATGTCACTAATGACATAGGTAAATATAGCAAAGTCAAAAATGGGTTGCAAATCTTACCAATTTGCCAACAACCAAGTCTTAATTTTCAACTCTTATCACTATTCCTTTTTAACAATTACTTGTACCAATTGAATAGCTAAAGTTGACCAAAAAATGGGATGGATTCAACAGAAAGTCAATGTACCAAAACTTTAACAAGGAACTATAAGTCTAAGGAAATGGGTACAACCCAAATTAAACATAGGAAAATCTAAGTACTTGTCTAAGTCCGAAGATGTAAACATAAACAAAAGAGAACTCATGGAAGCCTCGAAGAACTGGCTCAACCTTAAATTCGAGTCGATCACTGATCTTCTAAACGAGGTATGTCAGTAGCTGCATGAAGATGTCATGTACTCAACAAAGAAATGCAAGTGCAGTGATGTACACAACCACAGTTTACTGGTAGGATCACACGACTATTCCATTAAGTGAAACATATGCAAATAACCACAACATAATAAAACATGCATATATAGAACAAATATAATATTAGTCATCATTTTAAGAAAATACTTCGATTCCACATTCTCAAGAGTACACAAATATGTCAATTCAATGGTCCTCTCATAGAACCCAAACCCAAATTGTTAGTGTACCGGTACGTGGTAACCGATCCAAGCTAGTGTTCTGGATGTGACATATGATCCAATATATTCGCTGCAACGTTGCTCCCGATCCAAGTCAGTGTGTTGGAACGTAACACTCGATCCATTCAACAAACCACAATCATAATCACAATGTACATTCTCATAATCATTCAATCAAGAGGTTCATGACATATAGTTATTCGTTCATACTCATTCACATAGGGTGTGGTGTGCTCAATAATACAACATTCACATACATACATGCAATACAATGAAACAATTACAAACATATATCACACAAACATAAAATCACATCACCTACCTCGAACAAAGCTTGAATCCCTTAAGAAACTTGATTATTCCCTTTACGGATTCTTTCAACTTGTTCTTGGTCTACAAACAATCAATATAATACGAGGAGCAACAAACAATACCTAATTACCCAGATTATAATCAATAACATAAGCCCTAGGTCAAACCCTTGATCCCCATACCCAAATTAGGGCTTTTCCATCATAATTCCCGGGTCAAAACCCTCCTCCATCAATAATTACCCAGGAAACTAAGTTCTATGATCAAAACATGGATTCGGAGAGCGAAAACCTTATCTTTAACCTTAAGAATAGTGAAAAGCTGTCAAGAGAACACCTGGGGTCCGTTCCTTAGCTCAAAAAGCTAAAACTTGTAGAATAAAATGTTTTTGGGGTTTATTTTTGACTTAAGTTGCGAATGTCCCGCCATAATGGTCCTCACCCCGCTATAGAGGTCTCGCCTGGCAGAATAAACCTCTCCCTAGAGGCTTGTTCAGAAACAAAATTTCATAATTAGAGTCTCAAACCCCCATTTCTACACACTTTCGTCTCATGATCCTTAGAAAATATCCGTTCACGCTAAGATTAGTTTCGAAAGTTTTACTCGCCTGAATTCAATTTCATAAAATCGACGAGTTCCTTAACGTCTTAGTTATCTACTCAGATGACAGAATTCATAATTAGATCTCACAATTCTTACCAAATTTCCCTAGACCTCACTACCTCTGATTTCATCCAAATTTAAATTAGGTTGGGAAATTTCAAGATACTACGAAAAAGTTTTTCGGTCAAAAAAAAATTCGTTGGCGTTTCTTTAACGACGGGAACATGTCATTACAATAGATACCAATTTATCCGTCACTCATCCCCGAGTGACAAACTAGGAAAAACAGACTAAGGTTATAGTAGAGTAGTGCCTAAATCAACCAACAACTAGGAATACTTATCTCGCATGTCCTTCTTGGTTTCCCAAGTAGCTTCCTTAACTGGAAGATGCTTCCACTGAACTTTCACGGACTTAATCTTCTTGTTCCTCATCTTTCGGACATCATGATCAAGAATTGCAATTGATTTCTCCTCATATTGAAGGTCTTTGTCTAACAACACTATGTCCCATTTTATAATGTAATCCCCATCACCATGATATCCCTTCATCATGGACACATGAAATACCGGTTGAACCCCCGATAGGTTGGGAGGTAAAGTAAATTTATAAGTCATTGACCCTACACAGTAAAAAAACCTCAAAGGTACCAATGTATTGCAGATTAAGCTTGCCTTTCTTATCAAATCCCATTACCCCTTTCGTGGGTAATACTTTAAGAAGAACCTTCCTACCAGTATGAAATTTCATGTCTCTTACCTTATGGTCTGCATACTTTTTCTGTCTACTGTGAGCCGTTAAAAGATTAGTTTGAATACTCCTCACTTTATCTTGAGCATCCTTCACTAAATCAACCCCCAAAGGATTTAAATCTCCAGCCTCAAACCATCCTATGGGTGATCTACATCCTCTCCCATAGAGTGCCTCAAATGGTGAAATATCTATGCTGGAGTGATAATTATAATTATAGGAGAACTCACACAACGGTAGAAACTTATCACAATGCCCTCCAAAGTCAACATGTCTTCTAACACTTGAATAGTCCTCTACGGACCGTCTGACCATCTGCGGATGGAAAGTTGTACTAAAGGTGAGTTGTGTGCCCAATTCATCATGTAATTTCCTCCAATGTTTGGATGTAAACTACGTACCGCGGTCTACGATTATAGAAAAGGGCACCCTGTGCAGCCTTACTATCTTTTTCACATACACCTTAGCAATTGTTGCTCATTATAATCTATTTTTACCGAAATAAAATGGTCTTACTTAGTCAATATGTCAACCACTACCCAAATAGAATCAAACCTTCCAATGTCTTGGGAAGACAAACCATGAAGTACATAGCTATTCTTTCCCACTTCCATTTCGGAATTGACATTTTTTGAAGCAAATCGACAGGACTTTGATGCTCATAATTCACTTGTTGGCAATTTTGACAGTTAGATACAAACTCTGTTATATCCTTCTTCATGCTAGGCCATCGATAAAGTTGTGTCCAATATCGGTACATCTCGGTCACACCCGGATGAATGGAATATCGCGAACCATGGGATTCTGTCAACAATTTCTAAATCAAGTCATATACTCGGAGAGCATAAATACTTCCTTTAAAATTGAGAACACCCCGCACATCAAGAGTGGTCTCTTGTGCCTTACCAGACATTGTCTTTTTCCTAAGCTCACTCAAACTGTCATCCTCAAATTGTTTGGTCTTGATCTTCTCAATGAATGTAGCCCTTACTTGAATGCTAGCTAACACCCCACCGTACTCTGAGATGCCCAACTGTATGAACTTAGACTCCAAGGTCTGAATTTTATTATACAAAGATCGCTTGGATACACTCAAACAAGGATCTACCAATACTTACCGCCTTCCGACGTAGTGCGTCTTCCACCATATTCGCCTTACCCGGATGGTATTGAATGGTGACATAATAATCCTTAAGTAATTTAATCCACCTTTTCTATCTCAAATTCAGATCCTTTGAAGTGAACACATGTTGTAGACTGAGATGATCAGTAAACATCTCGCACTTAACACCACAAAGATAATGCCGCCAGATCTTAAGGGCAAACACTATCGCTGCCAACTCCAAATCATGTGTTGGATAATTCATCTCATGCACCTTCAACTGAAGTAACACATAAGTTATGACATTCTTATCCTGCATCAACACATCAACAAACCCTAATGTGAAGAGTCACAATAAACTAAAAAATCCTTACCTTCAACCGATAGTGCTAGAATAGGTGTGGTGGTCAAAACAGTCTTAAGCTATTGAAATCTCTCCTCGTATTTTTTAGTCCATTCAAATGGTATCTCATTTTTTATCAAATTTTCAAGTGCATGGCAATAGAAGCAAAGTTCTTTACAAATCGACAATAGTATCTAGCGAGCCCCATAAAACTTCTAACTTTAGTCACAGAGTTAGGCCACACCCAATTCTTAACCGTTTTAATATTTTGGGAATCTAACATTACCCCTTCTTTTGAAATTACATGTCCTGAAAAGGCAACCGAAGTCAACCAAAATTTACACTTAGAAAGTTTCATACAACTTTTGTTTCCCAAGAAGACCAAGAACAATACGAAGATGCTCGGCATGCTCTTCTTCACTTTTCAAATAAACCAAAATATTATCAATAAAGACTATAATAAACGAATCAAGAAATGGTTTAAACACCATTCATCGAACTCATAAAAGTTACAGGCGCATTTTTCAATCCAAACTACATGATTAGAAACCCTTAGTGCCCATAGCGTGTCCTAAACGACGTCTTGGGAACATCCTCGAGCCTAATCTCTAACTGATGGTAGCCAGATTAAATCAATCTTCGAGAAAATTGTTGCACCTTGCAATTGGTCAAAAGATCATCTATCTGAGGCAATGGATATTTATTCTGAATGGTGACCCTATTCAATTGACGATAGTCTATATATACACCTTCAAATACTACCATTTTTTTTCTTAACAAAAAGACATGAGCACCCCATGGTGAAGCACTAACATGAATAAATCCTTTATCAAAAAGTTCTTGGATTTTAACCTTAAGCTCTCTTAATTCTTTCGGAGGTATACGATACGGACGGATGGAAATAGGGTGGGTACCAGGTTCCAAATCAATGTAGAAATCTATATCTCTATCCAAAGGCATACCAGGCAAACTAGTAGGAAACACTTCCCTAAATTCTAACACCACATGGATGGACTCAATAGAGGGATTACTCAACCTCAACATCCCGAATATGGGCCAAATAAGTCAAATAGCCCCGCCTTACCAGTTTCTTAGCCCGAATGTAGGATATGATCTTAGCTTGCTTAGGCTTGTACAACCCTTCCCACTCTAACTTTTCCCTTCCCAGAATTTCTAGATTCACAGACTTGGTAATTACAACTAAGCACAACATAATAGGGAGACAACCAAGTCATGCCTAAGATCACATCAAAGTCAGTTATATCCAAATTCACGAAATCAACCCAAGTTTGAAGACTCATAAATAACATAGGACAAGCATGATAGATAGGAGTGACTATGACAGACTCTCCAACTAGGGTCGAAACATGGATGGGGGCATCAAGTATATCACAAATCATATCAAATTCCAAGGTAAACTGAACGGTCACATACAAATAAGTAGAACCTAGATCAAATAACACATTAGCCATCCGGTCACAGACAAGAATAGTACAGGTGATCACTATGTCAGACGCCTTCGCCTTGCCCGGAAAGGCATAACACTAAGCCTTATCATCATGATGGGAGACATCCCTGCCTAGCTGCACAGTACCTCTTCATGCTTTACCATTTCCCCTACCTCCACGGCCTCGCTGATTTCTTCCTCACGCACCTTGTGGAAGCCCTCAACCATTATTATCATTTCATGCGGGTACCACTGCTCTAGACTACTGATGCGCAGAATCCATCATGCGCAGGTGGGGAAAATCTCTCCTTATATAACCAGGTTCCCCACAGTTATAACAAGTGCGATCAAAAGATGTGCTACTGCCCGTTGAATGTGTGACTCCCTGACTATTCTGAATCAAATTTTAAGGTGGAGTTCTCGAGTAATTACCTGTAAAAGCGGGCATAGAGGACTGAATTTTTCAGGCTGCAAGTGTCGGCCTCCCTGAACCTCTGGATTAAGAATCTTGAAAGTTATCTGAATTCTTGGTCTTCTTAGCCAATGCCTTAGCCTTGACCGTTCACCTCACCCCCTCCACTTTCTTCACAAAATCTATTACTTCATTGAAGTTTTTTCCTATAGAGGTCATATGATCAGACAATACCTGCAACTTAGAATTTAGTCCCTTAACAAACACTACAACAAATATGATATATAGCTACGAAATTATTAGTTACGATATCAAATTCGTCATCAATTGTTGCTTTTAGTGACAAAATTTACTTTTCATGCTTAAATATATGAGACACATACTTTAGTGACGAAACATAAAAATTCGTAGTAAAGTTTTGTCCACTAATGTTTCCCACCAAAAAATTAATTGGCACCATTTTTTATGTAGTGTTAGTCACGAATTTAAAGTTATCGCTGACACATTATTTTGTCACTAATAATATATCTAATTCATGACAAATTATTTTTGTGTCAAAATTTATTAACTTTTGCACACACAAAAAAATCATCTAAAACATATGTTGTTACAATATCGACAAATTAGAGTTCGTAGTTAAATATTATAAGTTTTAGCTGTAAAAATTTAGATTTAATTATTACATTTATTTTCGTCACTAATAATATAAATAATTGGTGACATATTTTATTGTCTCTAATCAATCTGTGATTTAGTGATGATAAAAAATTGTCACAAAATATGTAAGGTGTTAAATAACGACAACTTAAAATTAGTAGTGAATAATTCAACTATTTGCTACGAAAAAATTCATGGCTGAATTCAATTTTTTTCTACAATTGTTTATAATTACAAGTGACAACTTACAAAAGAAATAATAGAATTGCTTCATAAGAAATAGAGATAGTCCATTCGTCAATTGTCGAGAGAAAATATTAAAACCAACGCATTCGGACGATTTTGTAAAAATAAAAATGTTCAATACATCAATTTTCTTAAATTACACAATTATAAAATGCATCATTTGAAAAGTATAATCCAGGTTATAAATATTGTGAGTGGGATACTACTCTACCACTAGATTGCTAATATTTGTTGGTTTCACACTTTTATTTTTTATTTAATACACATTCATTGATAAAGACGATAAAAAAAAAATATCTCAAGTTTTTGTGTTTTTTTTGTGTGTCTATTGATTTGTGATTGATAAACTGCATAGACTAAGTCGATCTATTTGCTTTTGTCTATAAATATGTACATATATAATTGTAATTCCATATACATATATGTAGATCAACTATACAAAGATAACATCGACTTACAAACATAGACTTCTCAAAGTTGTAAAATATTTCATGAAATTCTATTAACGTTTTTCATCAGTGTCAAAATTGAAGTAAAAAGTAAAATCAATCAACCAACTAGAATTTCGAATATATTATGATGAAGTATTATAGTTATGGGTATCGATGTTTTATTTCAAAACAATTGATTCACTGATCAAATTGAACCGATTATTTAATTTTTTTAATAAAATCAAAAGTTTAATCTTTTTATAAATTTATAATTGTACTGAATAATTTTTAAATTTATAAAAATAAATAAATAAATAAAATGACAAAATCGTACTACATATATTTGAAGATATTTTAAAAAAATATATAGTTTAATTTAAATATAATATACATTTGAATGAATTTTGGGTAGTAAATTTCATGCATTTGTGTATGAGTATAAATAATCATATAATATATTATTTCTATAAAATTTAAATTTAAAAGAAGTGAATGAAGTAAAGATAAAATAAAAATGAGAGACAAGAGAGAGTTGGTAAGATGGTAAGCACTCTTCACTTTCATTCTCAAGGTTGTGAGTTTGATTCCCAAAAAAGCATAAGGTGCGAGCTTCTGACCAGGGGTTGAAAAAATAGAGATGCGAGATACATGGATACATGTATATCATAGAAAAATTAACCATTTTTATAATGATAAATTTATCCCTAGTTAAGAACAAAATAAATTTTTGTATAAACTATAGTCATTAGTAACGAAATTAGATTTTGTACAACTATGAAACACATATAACTTTAGACAATTGATGTCGTCACTGATTGAAGTAAACTAATTAGCGACGGTATAATTTTGCCGATAGTAATAACATTTTTAGTGACAAAGCATACTATTAACTACAAAAAAAATTCTTTTTACGACAAATGTCACAAATGTTAAGTATTTAGGGACGATTTTTCTTGTTATAGTTAAAATAATACTATCAGTGACGAAGCACTAAATCGTCTTTGTATACTTATAGAGACACACATTTAGTGACAACTGAGTGAAGAACTAATTTTCATCTCACAAGATTTTTAGTGACGAAATATGATTTATAAATGATGAAATAATTTGTCCCTGATAATCAAATTTATTGTAGTGAAAAAGGCGGATCCTCTCCTTCTCAGTAGTCACAAATTGCGTAGCATATCTAGACAAAGCATGTAACTTAGCCTCATAAGCAGCCATAGACATACCATCTTTCTCCAAAGCCATGAAATCATCCTTCTTACGATCCCTCAAGGTCCGAGACACATATTTTACCAAAAACAGAGAATGAAACTGGGTACAATGGGTAAAACTAAAAATTTGCATTCCACATAAAATCTTCACCACTGCTTAGCCTCACCTTGAAGTTGAAAAGTCACAGACTCTACTCCATGCTGATGGACCATTCCCAACTTATGAAGACTCTCATAACAATCTAGGATGAACTCATAGGCGTCCTTACTCTCATAACCATGAAATACAGGCGGTTTCAATTTCAAGAACTTAGTCAACATCTCATGCTCATAAGCAGTCAAACAGGACCCAACAAAGGACGGAAGAAGGCCTCAGTACGTACGGTTCACCCCACCTTGGGAGCAATCCTACGGTTCACCCCACCTTGGGAGCAATGATAGCGATAGGGGGATTGGCGGAATATTGAGTTTCTTGAATAGAGAAAATTACTCCAGGACCAACCATTCCTTTCAGGAATGACATAATCTGCTGAGTTAACGAATACTTGTAGTCTCAGCCTGCACTTCTTTCTGTTGTCCAACATTCTTCTCATTCTCAACCTCACCATTCTCTTCTATCTCTTTATGATGCGCAGGAGGATTCTTATTTCTGGGATCATTTTCAATCAGAACTCCATCCCTAGTCGGCGCTACCCTTCCTCGGCATCTGCCCCTTGCTCGTCCTCTACCCCTTCCTGGACCGTGACCTCTCACTGCGTATTCCTTAGTTGGCGCATTAACAGGAGATACGGGCCAGACACCATTGAACCTAGTGTGAACCATCTGGAGACAGAAGAGTGAAAGAGCTTAGATACCAATTCAGATTGCCACATACCAATTGGAATCAAGTTATAGCACGGAAGGAGACAAGAAAAAATAAAGAGATTTTCTAAAGTCCTATAGCCTCTCGAAGAAAAGTGCAGACGTATCCATACCGTTCTCAAGACTCTACTAGACTCGTTTTGGTACATCTAGATCAATGAACCTAGACTCTAATACCAACTTTGTCACGGCCCTCACAATCTTGATTGGCACCCACACTAACCCTCCGGTGGAAGAACCATTACTACAACCTAACTACGCAACCTTAACAAAAATACTACACATTTAAAAATATGGAAGCAGGTTTAAATGTCTAAGAAAGGAAAATAAGGAATTTCCCATAAACTCCAACAAAAGTCTAACAAGTAAATGCAGAAATAATATGTGGAACTTGAAAGTCAATGTACCAAAAATCTAACAAGGAACCATAAGTCTAAGGAAATGGGTACAACCCAATTAAACATAGGAAAATCTAAGTACTAGTCTAAGTCCGAAGATGTGGACATAAACAAAAAAGAACTCATGGCAGCCTGGAAGAACTGGCTCAGCCTTAAATTTTAAATTTGAGTCGATCATTGATCTTCTAAACAAGGTATGTCAGTAGTCGCATGAAGATGCTCTGTACTCAACAAAGAAAGTGCAAGTGCAATATCAGTGCACAACCACAGTGTACTGGTAGGATCACACGCTTATTCCATTAAGTGAAACATGTGCATATAACCATAACATTATAAAACAGGCATATACAATATTAATCATCATTTCAAGAAAACATGTTAATTCCAAAATCTCAAGAGTAAATATGTCGAAGTCAATGGTCCTCTCATGAAATTGAAAACCAAACTGTACCGGTACATGGTAACCGATCCAAGTTAGTGTGCCGGATATGACACTCGATCTCATATATGCACCGAAACGTGATGCGCGATCCAAGTTAGTGTGTTGGAATGTTAACACCCGATCCATTCGACATAACAGAATCACAATCACAATGTACATTCTTATAATCATACAATCAAGAGGTGATTCATGGCATATAGTTATTCGTTCATACTCATTTATATACGGTGTGATCAATAATGCAACATTCGCACACATACATGCAATACAATGAATCAATTACAAACATATCACATAAACATGAAATCACAACCATCACCTACCTCGAAAAAAGCTTGAACCCCCTAAGA
The DNA here is from genome assembly GCA_016801875.1 of Solanum sitiens. NCBI lineage: Eukaryota > Viridiplantae > Streptophyta > Magnoliopsida > Solanales > Solanaceae > Solanum > Solanum sitiens. The sequence goes on from JABWTJ010000063.1 coordinate 1,037,662, forward strand.
AACTTGAGTCTTTCCTTTCCGGATTTTTTTCGCTTGTTCTTGGTCTACAAATAATCAACATAATGCGAGGATCAATAAAGAAGACCTAATTACTCGAATTATAATCAATACTATCAATCATATGTCAAATCCTTGATCCTCATACCGAGATTAGGGCTTTTTCCACCAGAATTCTCAGATCAAAATCCTCCACCATCGATAATTAACCAAGAAATTAAGTTCTACGGATCAAAACATGGATTCGGGAATTGAAAACCTTACCTTTAGCTTCAAGAATGGTGAAAAATTGTCAAGAAAACACCTAGGGTTGTTCCTTAGCTTTCAAAGTCAAAACTTGCAAAACAAAACATTTTTGAGGTTTATTTCTAACTTAAGTCGCGACTGCCCCGCCACAACGGTCCTCACCCCTCTATAGCGGCCCTGCCCTAGTAGAATAAATCCCGCCCTGGCGGCTTGCGCGGAGACAGAACATCTTAATTAGAGTCTCAAACCCTCATATCACAACACACTTTCATCCCAAAACACTCAGAAAATATTCATTCACGCTAAGATCAGTTTCAGGAGTTCTACTTGCCCGAATTAAATTCCTTAAAATCGTACGGGATTCTATCTACCCATACGATCAAATTCATAATTAGATCTCTCATTTATTACCAGATTTTCCTAGACCTTGCTGAATTTGATTGTGTCCAAAACTGGACTAGGTAGGAAATTTTAAAATACTACAAAAAAAAATTCCGACCCAAAAAATTTTCCCGTTAACTTTCCAATAACGACGAAAACAATTCGTTACATCAATTCAATAAAAAGTAAAAACGAACATAATTTTATTCTTATTTCAAAATGATGTGACATTTTACTATAGAAATGCTTCGACAAAAATATATTATTTAGCATATCAAACAATATCTAATCACATGATTTCGACGAAGAATACACCAATGATTAATTTATAATATCAAGAAATGCTTTAAATTAAAGGCTTAAGTCATGTGAGGCCCCTTAAAGTTGTCCGCATAATTCACTTAGACACCTCAACTAAAGCTTGTACCTAGTGAACACTTCTACCATTCCAAATTTGAACCATTTGAACATTTTTTGCCTATGTGGCACATTGTTTGTAATCCACACCCTATAGGTGCGTGAAGGTATTAAATTGAGCCCTTTTTTTGGAAAAAAACTATTATTTCTTCTTCATCTTCTTTGGCATTCCTTCCTCCATCACACCGCCAATTTGCCGCTATCGCCGCAGCTACACACTCCTTTTTCTTCCTCTTATTTTCTTCGGATACTTAACTTCTTTTACCTCGATTGTTGTTATATTATTGGCCCCATTGTCATCCATATTAGGATTGGTTGGACCACCATTGAAACCACCATTATCACCGTCATTTTCATCATGTTTAATTTGTAAAGGGCTTTAAGTTTAGAGTTTGTCTCTTTGCTGTTAATTTAGTAATTTGGTGTTAAATTGATATCTAGTTGTTTGAATTTATTGGAGGATTTTTCTATTTATTATTTACTTTGCTCAATTTTTTATTGAAGTTTTTTTGTTTGTTCTGAATGTGTTGTTTTGACTTTAAATTGATGTATATTGGTCTAATGTAATGATGTTTCTTCATCCAGAAAGTTAATCGATTATGAAATACAAACAAATTCAAAATAAATCCATTTTTCGACAATGACAATGGAAACTTATGAATTTTTCGGCAATATTTTTTCCCCCATCTTTCTCTATCTAAAAAATGAGACAAAAAAAAAAGTTATAATTTAAAAAAAAAAGGCTGATGGAAAGGAAGATTTGTCGGGTTGGAGATGACACTGTACAGGGAGAGGGAGGGTCGCCATTAGTGGGGTGCTATTGTAGTGGGAAATGTATGTTTTGGGCTTCAGTGGAAGGCAGGGGAAATGGGTGGTTTAAGTTTAAGTTTTTTTTTCATTTTTTTTTACTTTAAAATAATTTTCTTTTTCTTTACTTTATAATATAATGTTTAAATAATTTTTTGGATTAAAAAATAACACATGTCATTATTTAATTAGTCAAATTGACATGTCAGCGGGAGTGCATTTCACACATCCTCTACTTTTAGTTTATCCTCAAAAAAATGTTCAAATGGTCCAAATTCAGAATGGTAAAGGTGTTCAATAGGTATAAGGTTTAGTTAAGATGTCTAAGTGAATTATACGGACAATTTTAAGGTGCGACATATGACTTAACCTTAAATCGTTCCATCAAAAAAAATAAGTACACGTGTAAGTGAAACAGAGGATAGTCCCCAATGATAATATTAACTAATATGATAAATAATAATGGAGTCATGTCATATAGACATATGCCATTTTTATTTTAGCTAAGTCAAGTCTCCACCAAATTACATCCATTTTCCTTTCACTACGTACTATTTTCTATCTCTCCTCATTTAGAAGTGGGAGTTGGAATAGACTAACACAGAATCAAAGAGTTGTACTAAAAATTAAGAAAATCATACCATTATATTATATTATTACTATGTTTTTATTTTTTTAATTATATATAAGGCAATAAGAAGTACAGACACAGCTCCATAGAGTTGTACCAATAGCATCGAAAATTGTACTACACTATTGAGCCCTATTCAATGATAAATAAGCATGTGTACTACATGTGTCCTGCTTCCTCCTATTTTCAATTATTTTGATTTAGTTCTTTGGTCAGTTTTCATATTTTCTGTCATTCTCCCCATTTTCACTCTTGGGAGAAGGAGAAGAAGAGACCTACAAATTGAGGTGTTACATTTTCGTAGAGGGAGAGCAAATTGATGGAAAATTAGAGGTGAGTGATTTTACTCCTGAGTTAGTGATGAAATTTCACATTCGACTAGAAATTTGGAGGTAATTTTTCATTCCAAAGGTAAATTTCTAGGCGTTCCTTTCAGTTTTTGGGTTTAGTGATTTTTTGTGATGAGATATTGATTTCTAATTTAGTAAAGTCAAAATTGTCTTTTAACTTTTTACGTGTTTTTTGTTTGGGAATTGGAAAAAGTTAACAGGAATCCTATTACTACGAAATGGGTGCAACAAGAAAGAAAAAGGATGAAGTAAAGCTCAGCAGAAATCTTCTGAGCTTTGAGCACTCAACTGATTTTGCATATATGTCTACTCATTTTCTATTTCGACTCAATTTTTTAACTGTACATTTTATAAGGAATAATTCAATTAGAATACAAAAAGGCTCTGTAAGCAAAATTCTCAAAGGTTAGTACTATATGGAAGCTGATAGTCATTTCTGGCGATTTCCCTCCCCTGTTTTTCTCCGCAAATTTGTCTCATTGTTCTGCATGCTACTATGCTGCTAAAATTTGGGGGCATTTCTCATTGACACTTCTCTAAGAGGTCTCAACAGTTCTGAGATCGTTTTTGAAAGAGTTGGTTTTGGTTCTTGTGGAATCAAACTAAATGGAAGATGAATTAACAAGAATATTTGGTAGGAAGATAATTAGTACAAAAAAAAAGTCAAAGATTGTATCTTGGTAGGTGAAATTTAGGCAAACCATAAAATGGTTTCATATTCTTAACCTTGACAATTTTTACACATAGTGATGTCATGGATGACATCAATAGGATGAATTTATTCCTATAAATAGGTAGCTCTTAATTCATTTTCAAATCATCCTCTCACTTGCCTTCTCACCTTCTAAGGCATTTGTGTTCTCTCTCTTGTAGTATTTCACTTGTATCTTTGTAGAGTGAAATAAATATTGGTGCAGTTGTTCTTTGGTGGACGTAGGATCATTTTGATCCGAACCACGTTAAATATTGTTGTTCTTCCTTGTTCTTTAGTTTCTCGTTTCCGCTAACAATTGGTATCAGAGCCAAGGTTCTGTCTGAGTATGCTCTGTGGTTGCAGCACAGTCTGAACTTCCACATCAGAAAAGGATTACTTTGGTTTTCTGTAGTTCCAAATACATTATAGTAGAAAAGGAAGAACAAGTAAAAGAATGAGTTCCATGAAGTTTGAAATTGATAGATTTAGTGGGCGCAACAACTTCAATATCTGGAAAATCCAGATGATAGCGTTACTGCGGAGGGAAGGTTCAATCCATGCTATTGACGGAAAGTACCCCGATAAGATATCGGATTCCGACAAGGAAAAGATTGAAGGAGATGCATTGAGTGCAATCCAACTGTCCCTTGCACCTAACGTACTTTGTGAAGTGAGTACAAGTACCGAAGAGACGGCGAAAGAGTTATGGGAAAAGCTGGAAGGGCTTTACCAGGACCAGTCAGTGACAACAAGGATGTTGTTACAACGGCGTCTTCATACATTTAAGATGGATTCAGGTACTTTGTTGCAAGACCATCTAGATGCGTTCAATAAACTTGTGATGGACTTACAAACTGCTGGAATTAAAAAGGACGAGGAGACGCTTGCATGTTCTTTGCTATTTTCATTGACTTCAAAATATCGTGATATTGAGAATTCAATGATGTATAGCAAACAACCTATTAAACTTGAGCAAGTGCGGCAAGCACTAAACTCTTGTGATGTGCGGATGCATTTTGAAGGAGACAAAAGTGACGAAGCTAGTGGACTCTTTGTAAGAGGTCGTACTAGCCAACAGGGAAGGAGCAAATCGAAGTACAGATCAAAGTCTCGTGTGAACAAAAAGAATGCGGAATGTTGGGGCTGTCACAAGAAGGGGCACTTTGAACGAGATTGCCCTATGTCGAAGTCCAAAGAAAAGGCGAGTGCATCCATTGTTGAGCAAGTACATGATAATGATGATGATTATGTACTAACAACATCATGCAATAGTGGAGTCTATGACAACAAATGGGTCTTAGACTCTGGTTGTACTCTGCATATGACATTCCGAAAAGATTGGTTCAGCAGCTATGAAACAAGCAGAGGAACTGTATTAATGGGCAATAATGCAACTTGTAAAATAGTTGGCATTGGTTCAGTTCATGTTCGCTGCCATGATGGAATCGTGAGGACTATTACAGAAGTCCGTCATGTTCCTGATCTAAAGAAGAATTTGATCTCCCTGGGTACTTTAGATAAACAAGGCTATAAGTACATGAGTGAAGGAGGAACTATGAAAGTGACTAAAGGGTCTTTAGTCATGTTGAAGGCCAAGCTGGAGGATGGCCTCTACACACTTGCGGGAAGCACCATTATTGGCTCTGTAAATGCATCTACAGTGCAGTTATCTAATGATGACAAGGCAAAATTATGGCACATGAGACTAGGCCATATGAGCGCACGAGGATTGGAGATGTTGAGCAACCGCAACCTTTTAAATGGTGAGAAGATCAGCACACTTGAATTTTGTGAGCACTGCGTCTTAGGGAAGCAGAAAAAGGTCAGCTTCAGCACTGGCAAGCACAAGACGGGAGGGGTGCTAGACTACATCCATTCAGATTTATGGGGTCCCTCTAAGCTTCCATCGAAGGGAGGAAAGAGGTATCTTCTCACATTCATTGATGATTTTTCACGAAAGGTTTGGGTGCGTTTCCTGAAGACAAAAGGTGATGCTTTTGAAGCATTTAAAGAGTGGAAGATTTTGGTTGAAAATCAAATGGAGAGGAAAATCAAGTATCTTCGCACGGACAATGGCTTGGAGTTTTGCAGTGAAGAGTTCAATGATTTCTGCAAGGTTCATGGGATCGCAAGACATAAGACGGTCAGGCACACACCACAGCAGAATGGAGTTGCCGAGATAATGAACAGAACTCTTCTTGAGAAGGCTCGTTGTATGCTCTTACAAGCTAAGATGTCCAAAGTATTTTGGCCTGAAGCAGTTCATACTGCTTCTCATATTGTCAATCGGTCTCCAGCATCAGCGATTGACTTTAAGATTCCGAATGAGGTCTGGTCAGGTGTACCCTCTAACTATTCATACTTGCGAATATTTGGGTGTCCAGCTTATTATCATGTTAATGAAGGTAAGCTTGAACCAAGGGCTAAAAAGGCCATATTCGTAGGGTATGTAGATAGAGTAAAAGGGTACAAACTATGGTGTTTGTCTTTACTCAAATTTGTAGTTAGTAGAGATGTTACCTTTGATGAACCTCTATACTTGATCCTCGTAAAGTTTCTGTGGAGTTATCTAGAAACGAGAATAACGAGCAGGTGGAACTACCGGTGGAGCTTACCAAGGAACGAGATCAAGAGACTCAAATTGATGAGTCAAAAGATGCATATCTTAAAGAACTTGCTTCCAATGAACCATACACAATTGCGAAGGGAAGGGACAAAAGGCAGATACGGAAACCGGAACGTCTTATAGAGCAAGAAAATCTGATTGCACATGCGTTCGTAGCTGCAGAAGAAGAGATTAAGGATCTCGAGCCCTCTTCGTATGTTGAAGCAACTTCTTGCAAAGATGCTGCACAATGGCAGTTAGCCATGATGGAAGAGATGGAGTCTCTTCACAAAAATGAGACATGGGTCTTAGTTAAAAGGCCAAAGGGGATGAGGACAGTTGGATGCAAATGGGTCTACAGAAAGAAAGAAGGTATTCAAGAAGTGGAAGATGCTAGGTTCAAGGCGAGATTGGTTGCAAAGGGTTTCAGTCAGAAGGAGGGAATTGACTACAATGAGATCTTTTCTCCAGTCGTGAAACATAGCTCAATTCGCGTGCTATTAGCATTGGTTGCACAATTTGATTTAGAGCTTCAACAGCTTGATGTCAAAACCGCTTTCTTACATGGTGATCTAGAAGAAACAATCTATATGGATCAGCCTGAAGGTTTTCTAGCTGAAGGAAAAGAAGACCATGTATGTCAACTGAAGAAGTCTTTGTATGGTTTGAAGCAATCCCCTAGACAGTGGTACAAGAGGTTTGATGCATTCATGACTACACATGGATTTTCGAGGAGTGCATTTGATAGTTGTGTGTATCACAAGAAGATGTCTGGTAACTCTATGATTTATCTATTGTTGTATGTTGATGATATGCTTATTGCGGCTAACAACATCACAGAGATAAATATTTTGAAGAAACTGTTGAGCAAGGAATTTGACATGAAGGATCTAGGAGTTGCAAAGAAAATCCTTGGAATGGAAATTTCAAGAGAAAATGGTGTTGTACATCTTTCTCAGAAGAGGTACATCCGAAAAGTTCTTGAAAGATTCAATATGCATATGAGCAAGCCTGTAAGTACACCTTTAGCTTCTCATTTCAAGCTTTCAGAGTTACAAATGCCTCAATCTATGGATGAGGTGGAGCATATGTCAAAGGTTCCTTATGCGAGTGCAGTTGGTAGCATTATGTATGCTATGGTATGCACACGTCCAGATATTGCCCAATCTGTAAGTGTGGTAAGCAAGTACATGGCAAATCCAGGAAAAAGGCACTGGGAAGCTGTCAAATGGATATTGAGATATCTCAAAGGAGCTCCTGATGTTGGCCTAACCTTCCGGAAAAGTGAAGGTATTTCAATTCTCGGTTATGTTGATTCTGACTATGCAGGGGATCTTGATCGAAGGAGGTCCACAACTGGATACATCTTTACTCTCGTTGGCAGTGCCGTTAGTTGGAAATCGACTTTACAGTCGATTGTCGCTTTGTCTACAACAGAGGCAGAATATATGGCAGCAACGGAGGCAGTGAAAGAAGCTATCTGGTTGAAAGGTTTGGTGGCAGAATTGAGTTCAGTTCAGCTTAAATCAATTCTAAAATGTGATAGTCAAAGTGCTATTCATTTGATTAAAAATCAAAGATTTCATGAGCGCACCAAACACATTGATGTCAGATTTCATTTTATTCGAGATGTCGTAGAAAAGGGAGCTATCAAGGTTGAGAAGGTTATCACAGACGATAACGCTGCAGACATGTTGACCAAAATAGTCCCGCTTGCCAAGTTTGCACACTGCAAGGACTTGGCGGGAGTATGCATCAATTGATGCAACTCTAAGAGAACAACTGCTAGGTGGAGCTGGTATGTTCAACAAAGGTTTGATTCTTCTTGTTTCTTACAATGGGATTGCCCAGGAAGCTTAGAAGTTTTGGCCGGAGTTGTTTATACGCATGCTTGGAACACAAACCAAGGTGGAGATTGAAAGAGTTGGTTTTGGTTCTTGTGGAATCAAACTAAATGGAAGATGAATTAACATGAATATTTGGTAGGAAGATAATTAGTACAAAAGAAAAGTCAAAGATTGTATCTTGGTAGGTGAAATTTAGGCAAACCATAAAATGGTTTCATATTCTTAACCTTGACAATTTTGACACATAGTGATGTCATGGATGACATCAATAGGATGAATTTATTCCTATAAATAGGTAGCTCTTAATTCATTTTCAAATCATCCTCTCACTTGCCTTCTCACCTTCTAAGGCATTTGTGTTCTCTCTCTTATAGTATTTCACTTGTATCTTTGTAGAGTGAAATAAATATTGGTGCAGTTGTTCTTTGGTGGACGTAGGATCATTTTGATCCGAACCACGTTAAATATTGTTGTTCTTCCTTATTCTTTAGTTTCACGTTTCCGCTAACAGTTTTACTACTGAATTTAGAGTTTTATATAAGACGCCTGATTTTGTTAAGACTATACTTGAAGTTTCTGCACAATTTATCTCGCTTGTGCCTTGTTAATTCTTCTTTTGGACATACATATACATTTGTTTGAGCAAAGTGTTTCTAAGCATTAGTTATATCTCTAGAGCATATATTTTGGATGTGTGTGCTGGTATGGGTTTTAATATCCTTTGGTCCAAATAGCTCGCCTGAATGTATTCTTTTATACTTTTGCTTTGCTTGGTATTATTATAAACGAAATAACCAAATTGGGACAGAGGAGAACATTTTCCAAGCTAACATATAAAGAGTAGAGTACTAGCTAATACAAATATTGTGCTTGACAGAGTATAAACAAAAGATATCGACTCAAAGATTCATATATCATGATAAAACTATCGTCCAAATATAATAATTGGGGATTTAGAGTTACTGAACCCTTTAATTCATATTGTTGGAGTGCTAATATTAACATAATATGAGCTCTTCCTTGTCATAATCTGTTCATTGGGTGCCACTGCATCTCTTATCTATTCAATAACAATATCTACTACTGGTTGTTGGATATCTGGTCAAAACAGGCCCAAAAGAGGTTTAGTATGGTCGTGTAGTTTCATAAACTTACCAACTGTCAGTCTTTCCTACGACATGACATAATCTAAATTTTAGTCGTTGTATTAGAGCTTAGATAGATCTTCGTTTAAGATAGAATGTCATTTTTAAGCATATCTAAATTTAACGCCTGAACATCGTGCTCTAACATAATGAAAAAATTAGGAGAATTGTTGAGTGTAGCTTCTACAATTGTTGAATGTAACTTCTGATGGTTTTTTTTACAAAAGGTAGCAAAAGCTTATGTTATAACTAGATAGATGATTTTAATAAGATTTCATTTCTTCCTTGTTTATAATTTCATGTGTTTTTTCTCCCTTCTCCATTCTTACTCATCTGTTTTGTGAGAAATTGTTCATTTCATTGTATGAGAGTAAAGTTAACTATAAGACTTTCCTCTTGATAACAGAGAGAAAGAAGAAAACAAAAGGAAAGCATATTGAGACCAGACAACATTACCATAGACAGAAAATGCAAAGTGTTTATTGATATCCCTTATACCTATGTTGTTCGGACTCTTTAAAAATGTTGAAGGGTACGTGCCGGATCCTCCAAAAATAGTATATTTTTTAAGGATCCCACACCAATGCGACAACACTTTTTGAAAGTTCAAGCAACTTAGTCTCATACTACTAACAATGTTCTTTTTTCTTTTGAAATTTCCAAAACATTTTGATATATTGGACAACCACTTGATAGGTACATCATCATGATTAAAAGAAAATTCAAAAAGATACTTTATGTTTCTTCTACTGAATAACCTTGATAAAGTAAATACTATGCACTGGAACTTATACATATATGTTGAGATCCTCAACTAAAGAATTGTCAAGTGTAGTCCTAATACTATTGTTAAATGACCAGTCATTTATTGTACATTTATATTGCAAGAGAAGCTTGAAGAAACTTTTGATCCATAGTAGTTTTTTGGAGTTGCCTCATTGAATTTTGTGAGAGAATACTTTCGTGGCAAGTATCATCCAATATACTACATTTTGTTGGACAAAATGATAATCACACCCAGGATAATGTCCAAACTAAATAGCAATAGGAAGAGAGTAACAACGACACCAAATATTAAAATGGGTAAATATGATACCCGAATAAGTAATAAAATAATATTGATGAAAAACTTGGTAGTGTCAAAAGACTACTACTCAACACTCTTTTATTTCTTACAACTCACAATAATATTATTTGCACACTATTTTCTCACAAACTAAGAAGTAGTTTGTGGATTACTCTCTCTACTTTCTATTGCTTCTCTATTTTGGTGTGTCTTCAATTGTTCAATTACTACTCTATTTATAGAGTTTTTTGAACACTTGTTTACATCATTAATGACATAATGTGATAGCCAATTTCAACAAAAAAAATTGGCTGCCTAACTCTACCAAACTAATACCAAACTTATACCAAACTTTGACTACCTACTTCCACAAATGTGGCTACCAACTTTCACATTGGTGGCTACCAATTTTCAGATTTGTGGCTAGTAATTTCAACAAGTATGGCTGCAAAATTAATTGCTGCCAAGATTTTATTTCCAAAAATCTCTCCCTTAATTTTGATTTTTCTTCTTTACTCCAAGGCTTGATCTCAATCTCTGAAAATCTTCAAACTTGAGAGGCTTTGTAAAAATATCCGCAACTTGATCATGAGATTTCACATACTTGAGCTCTACCTCTTTCTTGGTAATGCATTCTCGGATAAAGTGATACCTTGTGTCTATGTGCTTGCTTCGATCATGATACACTGGATTCTTTGCTAGTGCTTGTGCAGATTTGTTATCAACACAAATCATTGTGGCTTCAATTTGTGACAAATTGAGTTCCTTCAATAACCGTCTCAACCAAATAGCATGACATGTACATGATGTCGCTGCCACATATTCAGCTTCACAAGTCGAGAGAGTAACAATTGATTATTTCTTTGAACTCCAAGAAATAACACAATCACCCAAGAAAAACACAAAATCAGATGTGCTTTTTCTATCATCAACATCTCCCGCATAATCACTATCACAATATCCCACAAGATTAAAATTATCGGAAGAAGAATAAAATAGCCCAAGGTCGATTGTACCTTTTAGGTAGCGAAGAATTCTTTTAGCGACCTTCAAGTGAGTGGAGGTAGGAGCTTCCATGAATCGACTTACTACTCCAACTGCAAAGACTATATCTGGTCTCGTACATGTCAAGTACCTCAGACTTCCTACGAGACTTTTGAACAAAGTGGAATCCACTTCTTCTCCATCATCAAATTTTGACAATTTTGTTCCACTTTCCATTGGGGTGTTCACAGGGTTGCAATCAAACATGTTGAACTTCTTCAAAATCTCCTTTGTATAGCTTTCTTGAGATATGAAGATGCCTTCCTCCATTTGCTTGACTTCTAGGCCCAAGTAATATGACATGAGCCCTATGTCTGTCATGTCAAACTCAAGGGACATAGCTTTCTTGAAAGCTTCAAATAAAACTGGGTTGTTACCCGTTAGAATGAGATCATCAACATAAAGACAAACAAGCAGAATATCTCCATTAGTATGAACTTTAATATAAAGAGCATATTCATGGAGACAACGAGTAAACCCATTGTCTTGAAAGTATTTGTCAATGCGACTATTCCAAGCTCGTGGAGCTTGCTTCAACCCATATAAGGCTTTCTTCAACCTCAACACCTTATCTTCATGATTTTTAACCACAAAACCCAATGGTTGCTCAACATAGACTTCTTCTTCAAGATATCCATTCAAGAATGCCGATTTGACATCTAGTTGATGGATCTTCCACTTCATTTGCGCCGCTAAAGAGATCAATAGACGGATTGTCTCCATGCGGGCAACAGGCGCATAAACTTCTTCATAGTCGATGCCATGCCTTTGTTTGTAGCCTTTAGCCACAAGTCTTGCCTTGTATCTTTCTACTTCTCCATGGGCATTTTTCTTCATCTTGTATACCCATTTGACTCCAATTGCTCGATGGTCCTTTGGAAGAGTTGTCAACTCCCAAGTGTTGTTCTTCTCTATTGATTGGATCTCTTCCTCCATGGCTTTTCTCCACCTTTTGTCAGTAACAGCTTCATCAAAATTCATTGGTTCACTATCAGCAAAAAGACAACACAAAAAATCAAAATTAGTAATTTCTTCTGTGTCATCATAGAGTTCTTGAATGTTCCTCATCCTATGTGGTCTTTCACTTGAACTCTCTTGAGAAGATGGAGATGCAATATTTGCTGGTGAAGGAGGCGGGGTTGCATCCTGTGCCATGGTCTCCTGTTCTTCTTCATCTCCGAAGTATGGAAGAAAATCATATGTTTTTTCTTCTGGAGCCTCCCAATTCCATGATGCTTCTTCATCAAATTCAACATCACGACTCACCACCACCTTGTTATTGCTTGGATTGTACAATTTGTAGCCTTTTGAACTTGCGTCATAGCCAACAAACACATACTTGACACTCCGATCGTCAAGTTTAGCTCTCCCTTGATGTGGAACATGAGCATATGCTATGCTCCCAAAGATTCTCAAGTGCTTAACACTTGGCTTTCTTCCGCTCCATGCTTCTTGAGGTGTTTGATCTCATACATTTTTTGTTGGAGACCTGTTGCTCAAATAAGCTGCACAAGAAATAGCCTCGGCCCAAAATTCTTTTGGTAGATGTTTAGCTTTCAACATACATCTAGCCATATTAAGAATTGTTCTATTCTTTCTTTCTGCAACTCCATTTTGTTGTGGCGAGTAAGGTACCGTTAGAGGGCGACGAATTCCATGAGATTGACAAAAGTCATTAAATTCTTTTGAAGTGAATTCGCCTCCTCTATCAGACCTTAATGCTTTTATTTCATAGCCACTTTTTTTTCTACAAGTGCTTTGAAATTTTTAAAGGTAACAAAAACTTCAGATTTTTGCTTCAAGAAGTATACCCAAGTCTTTCTACTGAAATCATCAATAAAGAGCAAGAAATATTTTCTTTTACCAAAAGAAGGTAAATCGATTGGACCACACATATCGGTGTGAACAAGTTGGAGTGGCTTACTTGTTCTTGATGTAGTCTCCTTTGGGAAACTCCTCCTTGCATGTTTTCCAAGAAGACAAGCTTCACACAATTGATTTGGATGGTTGATTTGCGGTATCCCATCAATCATGTTCTTGTCTCCCATTGATTTGAGCGCTTTAAAGTTCAAGTGCCCAAATCTCATATGCCAACACCATGAGTCATCTTGCACATTAGCCTTCAAACACTTTGCATCGATATTTTGAAGATTCAAAGGAAACAACCTATTCTTTGCCATATGAACTTTAGCAATTAAGTTGTTACTTGAATCTCTTAGCCAAAGATGCATATTTTTCATATGAATATCATATTCTTTTTCAAGAAGTTGACCCAAACTCAAAATATTACTTTTCAATTTTGGCACATAATAAACATTGGTAATCAATTTATGACCACCATCCTTACAGGATATCAGAATCGTACCTATCCCTTCAATTTGGATCTTTGAGGTATCGCCAAAAGACACATTACCTTTCACGGTCTTCTTTATCTCCACAAATTTATCTTTCTGGACACACATATGATTGCTTGCTCCATTGTCAAGATACCATGAGCAGCAATCATCTTTATCTTCTTCTTTGAGTGTTAATAACAGTGTTGACTCATCTTCATCTTTGTTGTTGTCAACAAGATTAACTTTCTCTTCAACATTACTACGACATTCCCAAGAGTAATGTCCCATTTTATGACAGTTATAACACTCAATTTTAGATTTGTCATACCTCATTTCATTTGTACCTTGATAAGCTCCACGTCCTCTGCCTCCTCGTTGACCACGACCACGACCTTTGAATGACTGGTGACCTTTATCTTCATTGTTGAAATAATTGGTGTAACTTCTTCCTCTTCCACGACCTCCACGGCCTCCACGGCCTCTCCATTGTCCATTTCCTTTGTAACTTTTCTCACCTTCAAATCCTTTGAAGGATGCATGAGTTTTAAGAAGTTGCTCTAGTGGCTCTTCTTTTCTCCTTTTCATTTTCTCTTCATGGGCTAGTAAAGAACCTTCCAATTGTTCTACCGTCATAGAGTCTAGATCTTTAGACTCCTCAATAGCACACACCACATAATCAAATTTAGGTGTTAAAGAACGAAGGATCTTTTCTACCACACGCACATCATCTACTTCCTCTCCGTATCTTCTTAGTTGATTTACAACAGCCATCAATCTTGAGCAGAAATCCGAAATGGATTCGGATTCTTTCATCATTAAAACTTCAAACTCAGCCCTTAGAGTTTGAAGTTTTATCTTCTTTACTTTATCAACTCCTTGGAGAGAATTTTGTAAAATCTCCCACGCCTCTTTTGAGGTGGTTGCATCAGCCACCTTCTCAAACATGCCATCATCCAAACATTGATGGATAAGAGTGAGGGCCTGTTGATCTTTCTTTCTTGTCTTTAACAAGACCTCCTTTTCATTTGAGGGCAAAGTTTCCTCATTTGCGGGTTTTGTATACCCTTTGTCTACAATATCCCAAACATCTTGAGAGCCAAGAATAGCTTTCATTCGTAGACACCATTTTTCATAATTTTCTCTTGTGAGACGGGGGTATTGAAAGGACAACGGACTATTATTTGTCATGGCTCTGATACCACGTTGTTGGACAAAATGATAATCACACCCAGGATAATGTCCAAACTAAATAGCAATAGGAAGAGAGTAACAACAACACCAAATATTAAAATGGGTAAATATGATACCCGAATAAGTAATACAATAATATTGATGAAAAACTTGGTAGTGTCAAAAGACTACTACTCAACACTCTTTTATTTCTTACAACTCACAATAATATTATTTGCACACTATTTTCTCACAAACTAAGAAGTAGTTTGTGGATTACTCTCTCTACTTTCTATTGCTTCTCTATTTTGGTGTGTCTTCAAGTGTTCAATTACTACTCTATTTATAGAGTTTTTTGAACACTTGTTTACATCATTAATGACATAATGTGATAGCCAATTTCAACAAAAAAATTGGCTGCCTAACTCTACCAAACTAATACCAAACTTATACCAAACTTTGACTACCTACTTCCACAAATGTGGCTACCAACTTTCACATTGGTGGCTACCAATTTTTACATTTGTGGCTAGTAATTTCAACAAGTATGGCTGCAAAATTAATTGCTGCCAAGATTTTATTTCCACACATTTAACTTGGATCAATATTAATGTCTATTTATAGTGTGCTCAATGTTTATCTTTCTTTCTACGATCTCGACTTTTTGGTGTAAATGTGTACCTTTGTTTATAATAATTTGTGAAGTGATAAAAAAAAGTATTCATAGAAGCAGAACTATTTTTTTGTTTATAACTAAGAGTTGAATAGATGGAATAACTTCATGCTTCCTTCCGAGTAAATTGGGGATAATTTTGACAGTACAATCTTCATTCCTTTTTTTACAACTAATACAGCTGTGTTCATACCCTCTTTAGTACAATTTTTTTATTGCTTTTTGTACAATGAATATAATGGTGTTCGCACTCCTTATGTCTTATTTTAAAGAGAGAGTAATGTATATTTTGATGTCTTTATATGTTCTCGATAACTGTGTGGCGTTTTGAAGTGTGATTGTGTGTCTTTACATCTGGTGAATTGTGACCTTGAAGGAAAAGAAACACTAATATAAATCAAACTTATTTAGTCGAAGAAATATTTTACTATGTGGTGTATAATATATATGGAAGTGAAGTATGACGTATTACTATGAAGAGTAATTTCATTAATCGTGACTCGGCTAATCATTATAGGGAACTACTCTTTGGGCTTACAACCCAGAAGGTGTGCTTTAAGATAGAGTTGCTATATTCTTTATAGTAACATAAAATATGATTTTGGAACTTTACTATTGTATTTTACATAATTTGATTATTGGCCAGAAGATCGTAGTTATGAAATAATGATTTAAAATGACTGTTGGGGAGCATTTTTAACACGGAAGGAATTTTCAAGTTCTTTTGTTATGTTTTTTGATGATAAAAGAAAGTACATCAAGTTATGTGCTTACCTCTCATGTTGTTATCGCTTCTGCAGGGTTTATCCCTTGCCTCAATAATGTTCGCTCCTCGGGGACAACTAAATTTCATAGAGGCACTGACTGGGTAGGCAAAACAAGTGGAATTACATAGCCATAGCATTTCGCTTGCATATGTTTTCTTATTGTAGGTAGCAAAGCTGAAATATTTCACCTTTCTATATTTAGGTGTCGAATGAACAGTGTACTGGTCTGTCTCATTTACGGAAAAGAAGATCTATGGGTGACGCCTATTTAAGATTTACAAGTGTTGAAGAAACCTTACCCTGATACAAGAATCAGGTTCTTATAATTCTGTCGCAACACAATAAAACAAAGATTTATCGTGGAAATCTTCCTAACTCAAGGAAGGGAAAAACCACACCGAAGTTTTATATTAATTCAAGATTTACAACTCAATTAATCAATGGATCTAAACTTCTACCCTTTTCGATTAACTATAATCGAAAACTCCCCACTTACCAAGAAGTCAAACTCGCCTCTTGTTTACAAAAACTCTCAACTCTTCTTAACTCTAACCACCCAAGAAGTCAAACACACTTCTTGTTTACAATTCTCACCACCTCTCTCCCAAGAAGTCAAACCCACTTCTTGTTACAATTCTCTCAAGACTCTACTCCCAATAAGTCAAACTCACTTCTTGTTACATAATCTACGAATTATGACAACTCAATAATAAACCTAGAACAAATCAAAAAAGACTAATAACCCTAGACTTTAATTGATCAGATAAAAATTCAACATTCAATAGTTCAGTGTGGAACAGATTTAGTGAACCTGGTCCTTACGTTGCTGTGATGAAGGTGAACCTGGTCCTTACGTTGCTGTGACGAAGGCCTGCATTTTTTCTCCAGTAACTACTGCTCTCAAGATGATATATTTCGTGAATATGCAATAGCTTATGTTCTGGCTTTGCTGGAAAATTCTCTCGATTTGTGTTTATGCAAAGACGCTCTTTCCTTCAACTTCTTGATCCTTTTATAGAGTTTGATTTGCCTTCAACTTCTACAAGGAAAGGAATTACAAATCCTTTTCCTTTTCGAATTTGTCTATATTCACTTCTTTTCTTAGACTTGAATTGTAACTTCTTTATTTCTTTTCTTATTTGACTTGAATTGTAACTTCTTTATTTCTTTTCTTTTTGACTTGAATTGCTACTTTTTTATTTCTTTCCTTCTTTATTTCTTTCCATATTTGTTTCCTTCTTTTCCTTCTTTATTTCAGCACTTTTTCTTCTTGACCGCAATATTTTTTCTTCTTTGCCGCAATCTCTCCTAATTGCACATGTCATCTGCAGATAGAGTACACATACGACAACAAGTAGTGAACCATGCCTTCACTTTATCAATCATCAAAACTAGTTTATATGTTCTCCTACTTCCCAACATTTCCCCCCTTTTTAATGATGATAAACAATGATTTGTTACATATCAAGACTCTTTGTTAGTGATCAAAACTACAACTCTTTGTCATCCATCAAAACTACAAACTTCATGTTTTCTCATTCCCCAACAATTTCCCCCTTTTTGATGATGACAAACTATGCGTATTATGTCTATCCACATTATATAATTTCCCTCTTTTGGCATCATTGAAAATCAATAACCAAAGAACTCGATTAACATTCAATGAGTGCAATATCATTTTAACTCATGGCCACTTGGGCAACACTTTCAAGTACACTTCTGCTAACAATATAGTAAGTTAATCTGAGAATATTAGTCATCTTAAACTCACACACAATCAAGATCTTCAATGAGAAACTGAATAAACAAATATGTATGAGTTTAAGCCCTTAGAGCCCTAAATCAAAAGCATATGATATCATGAGTATGAGACAGACACAAGCACATCAACGAGTTAGAGAGTCTAAAAATTGAGGATAAGGGTTGGGACAATGATTACTAAAGTGAGGAAGAAAGGAATGTTTACTGTCATTAATAAAAAAAAAATCAGTATGCCCATTGTGCACCAGCTCCTTCATTTTGATCAGTTTCTTAGAATGTGAAATTTCATCAAGAGAAACATGAGGTACATCATCAAAAAAAAATTAAACTCTACTCCATAACATTTTCATTCCTCCATGATTTTTTTTTTATTGCCTTTTTCTTGATGACATTTTGAAGGAGTACCAACTACAAGTAAGAGATTCACCACATTTTGGTACACAAAGAGATGTGTTTATCAATAATGAAAGCAAGCAACAATTTATTTCTATGAGAATTGTTCCCCTGAGAGATAGACAGGTTATACACTTGGAATGGATGAAATAGCAATTTGGAGTTTGTGAACCTGGTTCAGAAGTGAGAGGTAAAGCAAAGTTCCCCCTCAAATAAAGCATGAGTGGCTTGAAGACTAAGGTTTTCATCATTAGAACGATTTGGGATTGAATGATGTTTATTGTCAAAGAGGGTTCTTGGTGTTTTTATAGGATTTGAATTTTTAATGATCGACCAGGTTCACTAGTGCTTATGTCTGATCTAAACTCAGGAAATTCATGCATTGAAAAAGGATGGTACATACCTGAGTATTACAGAGAAACCAGGTTTCCCCTTTTTGTGTTCCTCCATGATTTACTTAATGGTGTTAGCAAAAGAGTAGAAATAATATTCGCAGACCTTCTAAATATTGTTTAAGATGTGCCTGGAGTGTGTACCTGTTACAGTACGAGGTTGAGTTATCAGATATTCATTGTATAATTTCTCAAACATAAGATTATTCGTTTACTAGTCAATTACTAAAGGAAATCATGATAATGCATCAACTTGTTTCGATAAGACCATGTTTTGACTGATTTTTCTCAAGTTCTTCATATTCAAGGCCTTCATGAGTAATCGCATCATCATATTCTCCCAAATCAAATGAATCTCAAGCTGAGTCACAGAGAACCAACCCTTGTCAATTTTCAATACCTTCCAATGAATAACAAGGACCAGGTTCACACAACGAAGTTCCCCCTGAAGGTGTATCATACTCTAACTGTTTCGATTGCTCTATTATTCCCCCTATCTCTAAGACCATAGGTTAGTACAGTAATTCATCTTTCAGGTGCATCAATGATTGTTAGATATGAACCAGGTTCATATGCAATGTTCCCTAAATTTGCATCATCAAAGATGTTTGATATCATGTCACTTTCTTCAACATTTTTTTTTATCTTATTCTTTCATTTTTCTCATCCTTTTCAAGGACTAAACTGCCGCCTTGAAAATCAAAGAGCGAGAGGAAATTTTCTACCATTTTTAGCACCTGTTTGGAGCATGCATTATTCATGTACCAAGTTGACCTTTTCCCTCTCACCTTCACCTGAAACACTAGTCAAAGATTAGTCTTGGGAACTCAGATTAGCTTGGGCCCCTTTATGTGAGTAAAATGATGAATAAGATTTCTTCTAGTCTATAAAGGCAAATCAGAAAACCTTTTATCTGGAGCATTTTTATTTGAAAGCAGGTTCTTAGCCGTGTCAGTCTTTTTTTCCTTTTTGGTGAACTTAACATTTTTCTGAAAATTCTCAAATAGAGCTTTACATTGATTCTTTAAATGACCTGAGTTTCCACAATGAATGCATAAACTTTTAGACATGTGAATAATGTGTGCTACAAGATTATTTTGTTTTCTAAAACCTATCTCACTTCAACTAGTGGTTTGCCTTTCTTGAATCTGAGTTAAAATTTCAGAGGACATGGTCCATCTAAGATTTTGTTCCAGATCAAGTTTGGTATGATCCAGATTTTCTTGTAGCAACCTATTTTATCAGTTAAGGCCTGACAATTAATGTTTAACAATTTTATTTTTTCTTCCAAAGCTAATTGAAGTTCACTAGTAGAGTTTTTGCCCTTGTGACTTAAATTTAAGGTCTGAATCTGTTCTTTTAATTTATTTTGAAGACATTGATTATTTTTCTCAAGATTGTCGTTTTCTTCTCTTAAAGATGCATAGTTTTCAATCATTTGTTCTCTTTCAGAATTGATTGACTGATATGCATCTATAAGAGTACTCAATATGGACTCTAGTTCTTTTTTAAAATATGATTCAATATTTATTTTAATGTGATGAAAACTTACCTTGCTTTGTTTGTCATCTTCTTCATCATCTTCAGAATCTGTTTCAACAATGAGTGCAAGAAAATTATATTTATTTGATTGTTCTATTGCAAATAGTGATTGATTTTCGAACCCTCCATCCTAAGATTCTTCTTCTGATAAGTGCCCCATAGCGGCAAAGGCTCTTTTCATTGAAAGATCAACTTCTTGATTGGACATTCGTCTGTTTGTAGAAATATACTTATCATTCTTGATTTCCTTTTCTTTCTCCGAACTATTCCTCTTTTTCTCTAGAGCTTTTAATGGACAAAACTTGACAAAGTGATCCGGACTTCAACACTTGTGACATACTTTATCTATTGGATTTTCAGTGATTTTTTAGAGTTCCTTCCATGGAACACTTTTTCCTTTTTAACATTCTTGAGAACCTTTTGGTCATTAACGCAATGTTTTCATCCTCAAAATCTTCTGGTGTTGTGCCAGTAAGAACCAGGTTCTTCTCTTTTCTTTTGCCTCCAATTTCCTTTCCTTATTTTTTCTTGAGTTCATAGGTCATGAGATTTTCAATGAATTCATTCATAGCTAACTTATCTAGATCACGTACTTCAGTAATGGCTTCTATTTTGCTTTCCCAAGATTCTGGAAGAACACTCAAAAGTTTTCTGACTGCCTTCCCATTGGGAATTATTTCACCTAGTGAGTAAATTTCATTAATGATAGCAGTGAACCTGGTGTGCATCTCTTGGATTGTTTCATCTTCTGTCATTCGAAACAGTTCGTATTGTCTGTTCAAGTTATCTATTTTAAACTTTTTTACCTGAGTTGTTCCTTCATGTGCAGTTTGCAAAGTTTCCCATATTGCTTTTGCATCTTGACATGATGATATTCGATTGTATTCATCTGGACCTATTCCGCATATCAAGATCTTTTTTGATTTAGCATTGTTCTGAATTGAAAGTTTATCTGCAACATTCCATTCTTTCCTATCATTTGGTACTTGAGTGGTTTCATCAGTTCCATTCTTCATAGGTATGGTTGGACCGTCCAACACGACTCCCCATAGGTCTGAATTTTCTCCTAGTAAGTGATCCATCATGCGGTTCTTTCACCATCCATAATACTTTCCATTAAACAGTGGTGGTCGAGTTTGAGAACCTCCTTCTTGTGGTGTAGGTGGTGCATCCATTGATCCTTTTCAAGATGTTAGTCTTTTAATGAAAAGACCTGCTCCGATACCAATTGAAGAAACTTTACCCTGATACAAGAACCAGGTTCTTGTAATTCTGTCGCAACACAATAAAACAAAGATTTATCGTGGAAACCTTCCTAACTCAAGGAAGGGAAAAACCACACCGAAGTTTTATATTAATTCAAGATTTACAACTCAGTTAATCAATAAATCTAACTCTAAACTTCTATTCTTTTCGATTAACTATAATCGAAAACTCCCCACTAACCAAGAAGTCAAACTCGCTTCTTGTTTATATACACTCTCAACTCTTCTTAACTCTAACCACCCAAGAAGTCAAACTTACTTCTTGTTTACAATTCTCACAACCTCTCTCCCAAGAAGTCAAACCCACTTCCTGTTACAATTCACTCAAGACTCTACTCCCACAAAGTCAAACCAGTTCTTGTTACACAATCTAGGAATTATTACAACTCAATAATAAACGTAGAACAAATCAACAAAGACTAATAACCCTAGACTTTAATTGATCAGACTTCAACATTCAATAGTTCAGTGTGGAACAGATTTAGTGAACCTGGTCCTTACGTTGCTGTTGTTTACAACCCCACTCTATTCAAATAGGGCGAAACGTCGCAGTGACTCAAACAATAATTAATTGATTCAATTTTAAAAGAATTTTAAGAATAAACGAGTTTTAAAAAAGAGTCGCCACCTAATTTTAGGAAAAAAACTAGGAAACCAATTAACAAATTAACTTAAAAGATAATCTACGAAACCAAATTGATTCTAGGTAAGGGGTTCAAATTATTCCGAAGGGAAGGTATTAGGCATCCTTCGAATCCACAAATGTGGGTCCCGACTGAATTCACTTTTTTTTCAAATTGAGAAGGAATATAAAATAATGTACAAGTATAATAAACATTCAATATGCACAAATAATAAAATAAAAAAATATAAGAAACGGACTAAAGTTTGCCTAACGTCAATATATACAAAATAATGAATAAAAAGTATGATTCGAACTACATTCGAATAATTTGAAGGAGAAGCACCTCCGGGTACCTGTAAAGACACTTAGTAAAAGAGTTAGTACCAAATAAATATAAATAAAAGTGAATAACTCAAATAATAACTTAAAAATAAAAATCCGTCTTATTAACATGGGAGGCCTTGAAAATCGACGGTAATTTCTTCATCAGCCAATTTCAATATATAAAATATATAATCTTAAACTAAAATTCCGTCTTTTTAAAATGGGGAGGCCTCCAAAACCGACGGAGAGATATTTTCATTGGCCATTTTAACAAGTAAATAATATAGATTTAACTAAATTTCCGTCTTTTAAAATGGGAAGGCCTCTAAAACCGACGGAGAGATTTTTTTCATTGGCCAATTTTAATAAATAAAATATATGAACTTAACTAAATTTCCGTCTTTTAATATGGAAAGGCCTCCAAAATCGACGGAGAGTTTTTTCATTGGCCAAATTTAACTTGTCAAACACAAAATTAATATAAACTAATCAATGTTAAAGACAAAGCAATATCCAACAAACCATAATTCTTAAGAGAAAGTACAAATTAAATCCAAGCAAATTAAAATAACAAGACTACAAATAGAATGGAGCGACAATTATTAAATGAAACAGATACAAGTCATTAAAGAAAAATTAACAAACTAACAATATAATACAAAAGGAAAAAATTAAAATAAAATAATAAGATAGCAAAAGTAGAGAAACAGTAAGGTAATACAATAATAATGAAAAGAACGGATCAATAATAATAATAATAATAATAATAATAATAATAATAATAATAATAATAATAATAATAATAAAAATAATAATAATAAAAAAAAAATACCTATGCACAATAATGAAACTAAAATCAAAGATGAGCAAAACTGAAATAAGTGGACATCAACTCAAAAATAATAATAAAAGAACAAGCAAACTTTAAACTAAAAAACTAAAAAGAAGTATAATTACTTAACAATCAAATAATAACAACGTAATAATTAAGTAATATTAATACAGTAACAATGATTTCGGTAACTTAAACATTAATGCAATCAATTTAATAAATCCAAAATAATCACACATGAAAAAAGTTAGAAACATAAAAGTTAAGAAAAAATGGAAATCCATAAGCATGAATAAATGGGAAAATAAATAAATAAACGGATAAATAAGACAACCACATATGTGTATATCAACAACACAGTCAATATTTTAAAAGAACAAAAGACATAAATAATTGCAAGTACCAATAAATAAATGGAATAAAACAGAGCAACAATAAAAACTTAAATAGTTTAATAGTGAAGCAAAATGGAGAAGATGAATTCCAAATGAAAAATACTTACTAGAAAATGATATAGCATCATTTGAGTTTGAACCTCCACCTAAAATGGAGTTGTCGTTTTGTTGTTCAGCATAGCTTGGAGCGAAAGTGATATTGTTGTGTTTATTCGCCGGTGATGGAGCTACGCCGGAGAGGAGAGAGAGAAGAGCTGGACAGAGTGCCTACAAAAATAAATCGAAATCGTGAAAAGAAAAGAGGAAAAGGGACTGGACATATTTTGTTGTATTTCCGATGACCATTTCACCGGAAAAGGTAGAAAACAAAGAGGGTTTTGGTCTGTTTTTCTAGTGGATTTTGTGGTGAGCTTGTTTCATTTTAGGTCGCTTCAGGTGAGGGAGGAGGTCTGGTTCCTTGGGGTTTTGGATGGCTATTGTTTGCTGGCGGATTTCGGGGGTTTCGGGTGGTTGTTTGGCTGGAAAAATGGTCATTTGTTGTTGTTGGCAAGAACTGCTGGAAGCAGCAGCAAAGAGAAGCAATGTTGAGTCCGGTGATTGCCGGAAAAAGAAGAAAATGAATGGGGTTTTGGTGGGTTTTTCTTTATGAGCTTTTGGTGGCTGAAACTGAAGGTTGCTCGCTGGAAAAGAAGAAAAAATGAAAAGGGAGTTTTGGGTTTGCAGGCAGCGATGCGGTGGTCTGGAAATAGGAAAAATGGGGAGGGAGAATGGTCTGAGATTTCTGATTGTTGTTTGCTGGAGAAGGAGGAGAAAATGGGACGATATGAGCAGCGTGGGTTGGGGTCAGGCGTAAGTGAAGTGAGGAGAGAAGAGGAGGACGACCAGTGGGGGTTGGGTGGTGACTGACCGGAAAGTTTGCTGGAAAGTTCCGGCAATGAACAGTAAAATAAAATAAAAATAAAGATAAAGTAAATTATTCTGAAAATTGAACCCCAATTTTAAAATTTATTCCACCACCCCCTATTTTGACCTAGTTAATAACTTAAATAAGAAAACACAAAATGGGCTCAAATGATGGGCTTAGCATTGTGGCCCAAAATTATCTAAATAGAATCCCTAAATTTTCGTATTTGACTAAATTTTAGACTGTGCTAAATTCAACATAAATATTAACAAATGTAACAAATAAAATGAAATTTTAAAATAACATAATGAACGTAACTAATGACATGTGAAATGCAATTTAAAAATTAACTAACAAAAATCCTAAATTTTGATAAATAAAGATAGTTATCGATAAACTTATTTAAAATTATATAAAAAATTATTTTAAGCTATTAAATAAATAAAACTTCAAAATTATGAATTTTTTAAAATGTTAGGCCAAAATTGGGTGCCAATAGCTGTCCCTTTCGTTGTGTATGATTGATAAAAGAAATCGTGGACAACGAAAATTGACAAACCCAATTTTGACCAAATACACGACCTTTCTAGAGAAATGCGGTGGAAATATAGTGGAAGTCAATCCCGAACTCGCATCTAAAAGGTTCCATGCTTCGTTGCGTCTTTGTTGAAGTAATTCGCACATGTGGCTCCTCTGAGAGTGCATCCTCTAGAATGTTCTAAAAAAAACAAAGATAAAACTCATTATTATAGGCAAAACTAAAAGAAAAAGGGTAGCATCTCTTATGATACGATAAATGGAGATAAATACAGGTCCCTTGG
The DNA here is from genome assembly GCA_016801875.1 of Solanum sitiens. Lineage (NCBI taxonomy): Eukaryota > Viridiplantae > Streptophyta > Magnoliopsida > Solanales > Solanaceae > Solanum > Solanum sitiens. The sequence continues at coordinate 1,063,092 of JABWTJ010000063.1, forward strand.
TAGGACGAATGAAGATGATGATCAATCTGTAGGATTTGGAAAGTATGTCCATCGGTAGGACGAATGAAAAAAAGGATGATCCATCAATAGTATTTTGAATGTATGTCCATCGGTAAGACAAATGAAAAGATTATCCATCGGTAGGATTTTGAATGCATGTCCATCGGTAGGACAAAATGCAAACATCTTTCAACGCAAGTCTCCACCGACTTGAACGTTGAATAGATAGGGTGCACAACCTTCACCTCCGAATAGATGCGTCTTAAATGCAAATATCTTTCAACGCAAGTTTCCACCGACTTGAACGTTGAAAATATATGGTACACATCCTTCACCTCCGAATAGATGCGTCTTAAATGCAAATATCTTTCAACGCAAGTTTCCACCGACTCGAACGTTGAAAATATATGGTGCACATTCTTCACCTTTGAATAGATGCGTCTTAAACGCAAATATCTTTCAACGCAAGTTTCCACCGACTTGAACGTTGAAAGATATGGTGCACATCCTTCACCTCCGATTAGATGCGTCTTAAATGCAAATATCGTTCAACGCAAGTTTCCACCGACTTGAACGTTGAAAATATATGGTACACATCCTTCACCTCCGAATAGATGCTTCTTAAATACAAATATCTTTCAACGCAAGTTTCCACCGACTTGAACGTTGAAAATATATGGTACACATCCTTCACCTCCGAATAGATGCGTCTTAAATGCAAATATCTTTCAACGTAAGTTTCCACCGACTTGAACGTTGAAAAGATATGGTGCATATCCTTCACCTCCGAATAGATGCGACTTAAATGCAAATATATTCTTGGCGATGTATAAACTTTTAGAGGGATGGAATCTTCTCGCGATGCATAAAATTTGCGAGGGATAAAATCTTCTCGCGATGCATAAATTCCGCAAGGTATGAAATCTTCTTGCGGTGTATAAAATTTTTGCGAGGGATGGAATCTTCTCGCGATGCATAAAATTTTGCAAGGGATGAAATCTTCTCACGATGTATAAATTCAGCAAGGTATGAAATCTTCTTGCGATGTATAAACTTTTGCGAGGGATGGAATCTTCTCGCGATGCATAAAATTTTGCGAGGGATGAAATCTTCTCGCGATGCATAAATTCCGCAAGGTATGAAATCTTCTTGCGGTGTATAAAATTTTTGCGAGGGATGGAATCTTCTCGCGATGCATAAAATTTTGCGATGGATGAAATCTTCTCGCGATGCATAATTTCCGCAAGGTATGAAATCTTCTTGCGATGTATAAAATTTTGCGAGGAATGAAATTTTCTCGCGATGTACAAATTTTGCGAGGGATGAAATCTTCTCGCGATGTATAAATTCAGCAAGGTATGAAATCTTCTTGCGATGTATAAACTTTTGCGAGGGATGGAATCTTCTCGCGATGCATAAAATTTTGCGATGGATGAAATCTTCTCGCGATGCATAAATTCCGCTAGGTATGAAATCTTCTTGCGGTGTATAAAATTTTGCGAGGAATGAAATTTTCTCTCGATGTACAAATTTTACGAGGGATGAAATCTTCTCGCTATGTATAAATTCAGCAAGGTATGAAATCTTCTTGCGATGTATAAACTTTTGCGAGGGATGGAATCTTCTCGCGATGCATAAAATTTTGCGAGGGATGAAATCTTCTCGCGATGCATAAATTCCGCTAGGTATGAAATCTTCTTGCGGTGTATAAAATTTTGCGATGAATGAAATTTTCTCGCGATGTACAAAATTTTGCGAGGGATGAAATCTTCTCGTGATGTATAAATTCAGCAAGGTATGAAATCTTCTTGCGATGTATAAACTTTTGCGAGGGATGGAATCTTCTCGCGATGCATAAAATTTTGCGAGGGATGAAATCTTCTCGCGATGCATAAATTCCGCTATGCATGAATATTGACTCTCGATGCATGATCTAATGATTTTCCACTGTTACAAGGTGGATGGCTCGATGTTTGTCCAACTGTAACGAGGTGGATGGCTCGGGAATTATTTTGAAAGTTTCATCTCCCCAATGCTTTCGCCTGTTCTTGTACTTGAAAAGAAACAATTAGTAGAAAAAAATATCGCCTTAGCTAGCGACTTAGTCAAGAAATCTTGAGAAAAGATTCTTTAAAAGCGAATATGTACAAAAGCCTGACAACTTTAACACATGTGAGCAATCAACATTTTAGTTTTGACCCTTTTATGTTTGTTGTGACTCAAGTTTTATTAAGGATTTGTACGAGGAGCTGCTGGCTTGCCATCACAACGCTGAAGATTTGCACGTTGACGTTGAGCTTCAAGCGCTAAATGATCTTTGTAGTTGCTATCAAGCTTCTCGCAGTACTTATCAGAATTTTGAGGTCTTCCTCAAAACTTCTGTCCCAGTTAGAATTTTGGCAAATCTCAAAATGATCTTCAATCTTGACTTGTTGGCGATAACACCTTTATTGTGAATTTTTGAGATATTTTCAAAAATTCTGTCCCAGTTTTTATTGTAAGGAGAAATAATAATCACACTGGGTATATGACCGAGCCGTCGTGGCGCCTACATATCCTGTTGAGGCAGGAATCAGGTCAAATGTAGTTCGAAATTTGTAGATGATGAATACTGCAAAGAATCTTAAAGAAGATCATCAGTAGAAAATGTACAATATGAACATGATGAAATAGGAAAATAATATTCCATGTGATATCCAAAGCCTAGAGATAAAAAAAATAAAAATAAAACATGTCACATTTTGGGACGGACAATCCATGAAGTAAAAATAGACTCTCACACATACAAGATTAACCCGATGACACTTTTTACAATGAACAACTCAAAAGGCAATTTCTTTTTTTTTTTTTATAAAATTGAAAGATTCTTAAAAAGGTTTTAAAATATTAAAGAATGAGTGTTTGCTCACTTTTTCTTTTCTTTTTGAAATATAAAGAATGTGATGAGATAGTCAAACCTTCACTACAATTGGTACCAACAGTTAAGATTGCAGGTAAATCTCTCATTTTTTATTTTTTTTTTATTTATTTATTATTATTTTTTTTAAGATTGAGTTTAAGGTAATTCCTACAGCTTCAAGTGGTACCTCCAATATACTTAAGGATCAACATGATCCGTTCATCTTGCTTCAAACAAAGGTTTTGAATTGTATCAATCCTCATGTTTCAAGTGCCCTCACGCAAAGGCTAGTCCTATTTCACACATATTTGAAACATTTGATTATAGGACATTTTTCAAAGTGCACTCACACTCACAAGAATATTCAACGCATACAACTGTGATACCATATGCTTGACCATTATGTAAATCTCCACTAATGTGAGAACATTTGGAATTAGATCATGTAGGGCTTGTCATTGGCTTGTAACGTAGGCTTAGGGATGGGTAGGATATTTATTTGGGATAAAAGTGACTTAATTCCTCCTTGAGCATCACACAGAATTTGTGCTCTTAATGATTGGTACGCTTTGTGTTAGATCCTCTTCATTGTTTTCCCCTCTTTCAACTTCTTTTGAATTCTCATTTTTGACTCTTTTTCCTTCTTCTTTTTTCTTCCTTTGTTTCGACTTCTTTTGAGTTCTCATTTTTTGGAACTTTTCCATTCTTCTCTTCTTCTTTTTTTTTACCCTCTTTGTTTTGACTTCTTTTGAGTCCTTATTTCTTGGAGCTTTTCTTTTATTTCACTCCTTTCTTATAAATTTTTCTCCTTTTTGTTGGAGTATTGTCCTTCCCACCTTTCATTGACCTTGTAAGGGTATTTTTGTCTTTCTTTATTTCTTTCACCTTTTCTTTCTTCCTTTATTTTTTTTTCTCTAGAAGTCTTTTGTTTTCTTGACTTTGGGAGACTCGATATTTTCGGAAATTTCAAACATGGATCTTCTCTTATAATTTGCACATTCTTGGTGCACTCAAGAAGGTTGGGCCAAGAGAGGATAGTGCTTGTAAGCACTTAAAAGGGTAGTGGTTAAGATGTGGTTGTCCAAAGAAAGGTTTCAGGCTCAAAGTGGGAAAACTAGGGATTAATGTAATTTGGTAGGCTTTGAAAGGCACAATCGGGTCAAAAAAGGCCTACAATCCTTTCTCAAACCAAACATTACTCAAGATTTCGCCTCGAAAAACATTCAGGTCAAGTTCTAGATCATCAGTGTAACACAATTGAACTTTGATCAAAAGCTCACCACACAATGCACATGAAACATAAGGTTAGTTTTATTCTTATCTTGATTGCATGCATGAGAATTTTCAAGCATCACAAAAGTACAGATAAGAGGTACCACGAGAATCTATAGTTCACCGCAAAGTCAGTCTTCTCCATCATATCGAATATATTTACATGCTCTTAACTACATAGGTCCCGACCGAGCTGAAGACATGACTCTTACATTATGTACAAGCTACTTTATTTTTTGAAAGAATGATTACCGAATCCGAGAAGGGCTGCCTACGTATCTCATTAAGATGAGAATCAGGTGTGCGTAGTTCATGCAAATATGAATTGAAAATATGCACAAACTAATTTTTTTTTTTTTGGAGAAGATAATACCGAATCCAAGAAGGGTTGCCTACGTATCCTATTAAAATGAGAATCAGATACGCGTAGTTCGTCTAGATATGGCATATAATAATTTAAAGATTTAGACAACTCAAAGAAATTTCTAGATCTAGCGCCACTAAAATTTGTAGTCATGAAGTGTTTTTTGACCCCCTTTTTTTTCGCACCAATATATTTTATAGCCTCTTAATCGTCAACATTTATATTGTCTATTGAATGTAACCTACGAATTTCTACAATAATGATTTGTTGTACTCTTTTTGGATGTTTTCTTGGACCTTTGTCTCCTCCCAATTTTCACGAGATCCAGACATTGTTATGACCATCCCCGACTGTTGTCGGGGACGATATTCCTACAAAAATATGAGAAATATGTGAGAGCAGGACCATCATGCCAAATAATAATAAAAATAGATGAATGCGACCTCATAGTCAAATACTCCCCTGATTTATTGTTTTGACTTGATATTAATGTCTTGTGAAATACAAGGACTCGAATTTCGATAATCCTCTTGTCTCTTGCGACTTCAGACAAATAATGATTTTTGAATTCGGACATAAATTAATTTTTCGCTGTGAAGAAGAACAACTCAAAATGTAAGAGTGTTAGTTCCTGTACATAACGGATAATGCAAAAACTCAAAATGTAAGAGTGTTAGTTCCTGTACATAACGGATAATGCAAAATATCACACAAGAATAAATCACATAAATACTGTTTTAATTAAAGACAAACTGAAATATATCATATAGCATACAAACAATTATTGCGCGTCCTATACAAATATGTGACCCTTTTATGCCTAGGGTAGGCCTATCGATTTGAAGGATGTATTACGCCCTTTGACAACTTTCCATTGTCTCCCAAAACACTTAGTACAATTTTATGAATAAATGAAATAGAATTTGAAGTAAGGGGAAAAAGAAAGAAAAAAAAATTCAAATATTAAATCCCACGCAGGGGTACCATCCTATTCTAAGCCTTTGTGAAAGGTACTCTCTCTTGAACTTGTTGTCATCTTCGACTGTCAACACTTTTGGATGGAATGATAGCTTGTGAAGAACCGGATTTGACAAAATAGACTATTAAAATAACTCTCTAATCAGATGGACCATGGTTTGTCAAATGTCGTATACATCCTTCAAATTACACACAATTATGATTGTCCATTTAGGCCGGAGGCCATTATGGACTGAAGGTGGTCTTTCTAATGGACCCAACACGCCTTGGGTGTTTGGATCGTCCTAGTTCAATGCGCTAAATTCGGGATTTGGTTTCGCTCTACGCTAGTCGACTAAGAGTTGGTTGTATTTAGAGTGGAAAAGGTAACTCAAACGGACTACTTGGGCTTGGACAGTTAACGATCGTTGACTATCAAGTAGCCAACTACACTCGTCAGGGTGCCCTGAGAAAATCTTGGTTAATGAACGACTGCGAACCCGCATAGTCGTCCTTTAGTGGAAATGAAATAATTGTCGTTTGACGGAAAATATTACGCCATGAATGCAATGATAATATACACACGATAAAATAAATAATGAATAAATACAATAAATAAATAAACAGCGAAATATAAAAATACAAGGTATAACATAATAATAAAACAAAAATTTCCTCAATTTGAAAAAAAATTAAATTCATATTGGTTGAAACCTCTATACTCCCCAGCAGAGTCGCCATTTTGTTTACATCCCCACTCTATTCAAATAGGGCGCAACGTCGCGGTGACTCAAAAAATAATGAATTGATTCAATTTTAAAAGAATTTTAAGAATAACCGAGTTTTAAAAAAAGAGTCGCCACCTAATTTTAGGAAAAAAACTAGGAAACCAATTAACAAATTAACTTAAAAGATAATCTATGAAACCAAATTGATTCTAGGTAAGGGGTTCAAATTATTCCGAAGGGAAGGTATTAGGCATCCTTCGGAATCCACAAATGTGTGTCCCGACTGAATTCACTTTTTTTTCAAATTGAGGAGGAATATAAAATAATGTACAAGTATAATAAACATTCAATATGCACAAATAATAAAATAAAAAACTATAAGAAACGGCCTAAAGTTTGCCTAAGGTCAATATATACAAAATAATGAATAAAAAGTATGATTCGAACTACATTCGAATAATTTGAAGGAGAAGCACCTCCGGGTACCTGTAAAGACACTTAGTAAAAGAGTTAGTACCAAATAAATATAAATAAAAGTGAATAACTCAAATAATAACTTAAAAATAAAAATCCGTCTTATTAACATGGGAGACCTTGGAAATCAACGGTAATTTCTTCATCAGCCAATTTCAATATATAAAATATATAATTTTAAACTAAAATTCCGTCTTTTTAAAATGGGGAGGCCTCCAAAACCGACGGAGAGATATTTTCATTGGCCATTTTAACAAGTAAATAATATAGATTTAACTAAATTTCCGTCTTTTAAAATGGGAAGGCCTCTAAAACCGACGGAGAAATTTTTTTCATTGGCCAATTTTAATAAATAAAATATATGAACTTAACTAAATTTCCGTCTTTTAATATGGAAAGGCCTCCAAAATCGAAAGAGAGTTTTTTCATTGGCCAAATTTAACTTGTCAAACACAAACTTAATATAAACTAATCAATGTTAAAGACAAAGCAATATCCAACAAACCATAATTCTTAAGAGAAAGTACAAAATCAATCCAAGCAAATTAAAATAACAAGACTACAAATAGAATGGAGCGACAATTATTAAATGAAACAGATACAAGTCATTAAAGAAAAATTAACAAACTAACAATACAAATACAAAAGGAAAAAATTAAAATAAAATAGTAAGATAGCAAAAGTAGAGAAACAGTAAGGTAATACAATAATAATGAAAAGAACGGATCAATAATAATAATAATAATAATAATAATAATAATAATAATAATAATAATAATAATAATAATAAAATACCTATGCACAATAATGAAACTAAAATCAAAGATGAGCAAAATTGAAATAAGTGGACATCAACTCAAAAATAATAATAAAAGAACAAGCAAACTTTAAACTAAAAAACTAAAAAGAAGTATAATTACTTAACAATCAAATAATAACAACGTAATAATTAAGTAATATTAATACAGTAACAATGATTTCGGTAACTTAAACATTAATGCAATCAATTTAATAAATCCAAAATAATCACACATGAAAAAAGTTAGAAACATAAAAGTTAAGAAAAAATGGAAATCCATAAGCATGAATAAATGGGAAAATAAATAAATAAACGGATAAATAAGACAACCACATATGTGTGTATCAACAACACAGTCAATATTTTAAAAGAACAAAAGACATAAATAATTGCAAGTACCAATAAATAAATGGAATAAAACAGAGCAACAATAAAAACTTAAATAGTTTAATAGTGAAGCAAAATGGAGAAGATGAATTCCAAATGAAAAATACTTACTAGAAAATGATATAGCATCATTTGAGTTTGAACCTCCACCTAAAATGGAGTTGTCGTTTTGTTGTTCAGCATAGCTTGGAGCGAAAGTGATATTGTTGTGTTTATTCGCCGGTGATGGAGCTACGCCGGAGAGGAAAGAGAGAAGAGCTGGACAGAGTGCCTACAAAAATAAATCGAAATCTTGAAAAGAAAAGAGGAAAAGGGACTGGACATATTTTGTTGTATTTCCGATGACCATTTCACCGGAAAAGGTAGAAAACAAAGAGGGTTTTGGTCTGTTTTTCTAGTGGGTTTTGTGGTGAGCTTGTTTCATTTTAGGTCGCTTCAGGTGAGGGGAGAGGTCTGGTTCCTTGGGGTTTTGGATGGCTATTGTTTGCTGGCGGATTTCGGGGGTTTCGGGTGGTTGTTTGGCTGGAAAAATGGTCATTTGTTGTTGTTGGCAAGAACTGCTGGAAGCAGCAGCAAAGAGAAGCAATGTTGAGTTCGTTGATTGCCGAAAAAAAGAAGAAAATGAACGGGGTTTTGGTGGGTTTTTTTTATGAGCTTTTGGTGGCTAAAACTGAAGGTTGCTCGCTGGAAAAGAAGAAAAAACGAAAAGGGAGTTTTGGGTTTGCAGGCAGCGATGCGGTGGTCTGGAAATGGAAAAAACGGGGAGGGAGAATGGTCTGAGATTTCTGATTGTTGTTTGCTGGAGAAGGAGGAGAAAATGGGACGATATGTGCAGCGTGGGTTGGGGTCAGGCGTAAGTGAAGTGAGGAGAGAAGAGGAGGACGACCAGTGAGGGTTGGGTGGTGACTGACCGGAAAGTTTGCCGGAAAGTTCCGGCGATGAACAGTAAAATAAAATAAAAATAAAGATAAAGTAAAATTATTCTGAAAATTGAACCCCAATTTTAAAATTTATTCCACCACCCCCTATTTTGACCTAGTTAATAACTTAAATAAGAAAACACAAAATGAGCTCAAATGATGGGCTTAGCATTGTGGCCCAAAATTATCTAAATAGAATTCCTAAATTTTCGTATTTGACTAAATTTTAGACCGTGTTAAATTCAACATAAATATTAGCAAATGTAACAAATAAAATGAAATTTTAAAATAACATAATGAACGTAACTAATGACATGTGAAATGCAATTTAAAAATTAACTAATAAAAATCCTAAATTTTGATAAATAAAGATAGTTATCGATAAACTTATTTAAAATTATATAAAAAAATTATCTTAAGCTATTAAATAAATAAAACTTCAAAATTACGAATTTTTTAAAATGTTAGGCCAAAATTGGGTGTCAACAGCTGTGATGAAGGTGAACCTGGTCCTTACGTTGCTGTGACGAATGCCTGCGTTTTTTCTCCAGTAACTACTGCTCTCAAGATGATATATTTCGTGAATATGCAATAGCTATCGTTCTGGCTTTGCTGAAAATTCTCTCGATTTGTGTTTATGCAAAGATGTTTTTTTCCTTCAACTTCTTGATCCTTTTATAGAGTTTGATTTGCCTTCAACTTCTACAAGGAAAGGAATTACAAATCCTTTTCCTTCTTGAATTTGTCTATATTCACTTCTTTTCTTATTTGACTTGAATTGTAACTTCTTTATTTCTTTTCTTTTTTGAATTGAATTGCTACTTTTTTATTTCTTTCCTTCTTTATTTATTTTCATATTTGTTTCCTTCTTTTCCTTCTTTATTTCTACACTTTTTCTTCTTGACCGCAATACTTTTTCTTCTTTGTCGCAATCTCTCATAATTGCACAGCTCATCTGCAGATAGAGTACACATACGACAACAAGTAGTGAACCATGCCTTCACTTTATCAATCATCAAAACTACTTTATATGTTCTCCTACTTCCCAACATTTTCCCCCTTTTTAATGATGATAAACAATGATTTGTTACATATCAAGACTCTTTGTTAGTGATCAAAACTACAACTCTTTGTCATCAATCAAAACTACAAACTTCATGTTTTCTCATTCCCTAACACAAGTGAAACGTTAGTTCCCTAAAGCTCCATATAATCATATTAGTCTCACCGCCCCCCTGATGAAGTCCAGAGGTACGCCATCTTACTTAGCTACACATATGCATTTGACATTCGATCTTGTACGTAAATGTGCTTTCTCATTGCTACCATCTCTTCACTTTGTGTTCAAACTATGTACACATATGCAAAAAAGTGTAAACATGATATAGGATTACCTCTTTATTAGAGCTTTCAATACTTTGTCTTTAATATACAAACGCTATTAGGATTTGCCCAATTTTTATTTTGGTGAAGTTGATTCTTTTAACAAGATGATATCTCTCATTTCAAGTTTGTTTTTGTGCCTTTAGTTTGCTTTGTGAAAGTTTGAAGTTGAAATATTGCAAATTTGTGACTGCATTGGGAGGTAGTGATTGTTTTTACATATAAAGAGGAAAGGAAGAATACAAAATTGTGTTCCCCTGCTCTTCTTAAAATTGCTCTTTCAACAGAAGTGAAAGGCTAAAAATAAAAATATTGCTAATAAAAGGAAATAGTTTCTTTTTGAAAGAAACTAAAAAGTAAAAGTAAATCCTTTTTTAAAAAATAATAAAATATAGAGAGAGTATTAAAAATGTACTATATATTAAACGAAAAAGGGTCAAAATTGCCCCTGAACTATGTGAAATAGATCACTTATACCCTTCGTTACATTTTGGGATCAAAAATACCCCCGCTGTTATCCTAAGAGACCAAAAATACCCTCAAGAGTTAACACCCCAATTTTTTAGTGACGTGGCATGCCACATAGGACTAATCCCTCCACCTAAGCGTTGCCAACTAGGATTATTACAAAAGAACTAGACCTTTAGTGGCGACAATAGTTGCCGCAAAAGCCCAAAAAATTGCCACTAAAGGTTATGAGTGATTTTTAGTGACGACTAATAGTAAAACCTATTTTTTCAATAAAAAAAATATGATAATTAATTTTCGATTGCAACCTAATTTTCTAAAATAAATAACTTACAATATTAATATTAAAAACACCCCATATTATCACGAAAAATCATGAAAATTACTTCTCGATTCACATCTCCTACTATATAATGCATCATTGTACATTTTATACATTTTCAGATAACATAAAAATAAAACAGTGTCTTCAAACTCCTACTTAATCGATATCATTTGCGTTTTTTTTAAAAAATAATGAAGAAAAAAAAGAAAATTAGAATTTAATGTTAAAAATTTTTAGTGACGATTTTTTGGGCTTTTGCGGCAACTATTGTCGCCACTAAAGGTCTAGTTCTTTTGTAATAATCCTAGTTGGCAACGCTTAGGTGGAGGGATTAGTCCTATGTGGCATGCCACGTCACTAAAAAATTGGGGTGTTAACTCTTGAGGGTATTTTTGGTCTCTTAGGATAACAGCGGAGGTATTTTTGATCCCAAAATGTAACGAAGGGTATAAGTGATCTATTTTACATAGTTCAGGGGCAATTTTGACCCTTTTCCGTATATTAAAAGAAAATACATTTTTTAAGTAAAAAAAAAATAAAAATTTGGAACTCACCATAGCTGCCTACCCATCAACACCGTACCTATCATTTCCTCAGTCTCACTGATTTCTTCCTCAATTAAGAGTTGTTGATAATAATGGAGGAGTACTCATATCATTTGTCATGCCATATGTTTTATTTTCTTTGTAATTTTTCAGTGAAATATTGTGCAAGGATCATGTATGCAGACCGACTGTCCTACCTTCATTAGTTACAAGGATGAGATGAAATTGAGAAAGAAGAATAAAAAAAATCAAGCAAATCACCTTTTTATCTATAGTGTTTTATACTCTGTATAACATTTGTGATATTTGTATTAGCGTTTAGACATGATACAAATATACTAAATTTGATTTATTGCAGAGTCCTCCCCTTGACCCTATGGGGGAGACAATACCACTATGGGTGCGTTTGGTATGGAGGAAAATATTTTCCTGGAAAACAAATAGATTTTGAATTTATTTCTCATGTTTGGTTTGAGAGTAGAAAATATTTTTCGAAAATGATTTTTAGTGTTTGATTTATGAATGAAAAATATTTTTGAGTGACATCTTTTATTTTTACTAGAGTAAAAAATAATTTATGAAATTGAAAATATTTTTTAAAATCAAAAGTATTATTCTTTTGGGGTGGGGTGGGAGTGGGGTGGGGGTAGTGAGTGGGGGCGGGGGAGGGGTTTGGAGTGAAAAAATAAAATTTGAAGTTGATAGTATTTTTAAAAAACAAAATTAATTTTATTGGGGGTTGGTCGGGGGGGGGGGGGGTAGGAATTTAAAAATAAAAATTTGAAGTTGAAAATATTTTTAAAAAGCAAAATTAATTTTTTGGGAAGGGGGTGAGGGTTGGGGGGGCAGGGATCGGGTGAAAAAATAAAATTTTGAAATTGAAAATATTTTTTTTAAAATTGATGTTTTACCCAAAAAAAAATGTAATTTAAAATCGGAGGAAAGTTTTGGAAAATGTTTTCCTTAATTTTTGAAGAGAAGTCATTTTTCTTAATTATGAGAAAAATGAGTTGATTTGGAAAATATTTTCCAAAACTTTTGTCCCGACCAAACATGGAAAATTGAATAACATTTTCCAGAAAATATTTTCATTTCATACCAATCACACTCTATGTTGCCATTCGAATTTGAATGCATGACCTGCTTGAAAGTGAGATAAGAATGAACTTTATACTCATTAACCAAGGTAATCAATTATTCAATTTTTTGGTAAACTATACGAAACTTTTTTATTTCTTCATCAAAAAGTAATATTTTATGATTACTTTAATTGGGATGCTACTTTGATTGTCAATGAGCTAGATTAACATATAACTTCTCAAAAGAAAAAGGTGTAGGGTATATTAATCTATTAGTTTATGATTAGGCATTTTCTTTATGAAGTTTTCAAAAATGGGAGTAAGTAGATGTTTCATTCCAGTGCAAAACATACGAAGAAATTGAAGCCTAAAATTTTAACTAATTAGAGACTTTGAAATTAGTCATATTAATTAGGATGTATCTGGATGCTTAGAACTTTATAATGAATACAACTCCGGCATTTAAGAGAATTTTCTTTTATTTTTTTAGGACAGATTTGACTTTTGATTTTGGGTCATTAAAAGATATTTGAGGACGAAGACTAGGTATTGTTTTGAAGAAAAAAAATATTTTAAAATTTTTCATGTGTCAATAATTTTTCAGTACAAGTTATGTTACAAATTGATATCTTTTACTTTGTCATGATATGTTTCTAATTATCCACTTCGAAACTTTGTAATTTATCATTGCATGTTAGATATTGCAGGAGAAAAAACAAACTCATCTTCAAAGTTTTCGTCAAGTATTTTGACATTTCAAGCAGAAGTTAGTTCTAGATATATGTAAACAGGATTGATTGTAATACAATTACAAGATATGTTTGATTTTTTTTCTTCGTTTATGTATGTTATAACTTTCAATGTTGTACATATTACTATAGTTCTGGCTGGAGCCTCTTCAGTCCCTTTATTATAGAAAGATTCAGCTAACTACTTGAAAATATAAAATGTTTGGGTCCGTGCTCAGCCAATCTAGTTCATACTAGATATATGAGTCCCTGTCAGTACGGGCTCAACATATGTTATTTATTTTATCGTAATTTATGTGACACATAAAATTTGAAGAGTCGTTCAATTTTTTTAGATATTTTTTAAGTAACTAATGGTAAATTATTGTGGCCTGTTGAATTTACATAATTTTAAAATAATATGTTATTCTCTTGGTTCCAACTTATGTGGCGCGAATGAAATTTAGAGGGTCAGTCAATTTTCTTATATTATTTTGAAATATTTTAAGTCGTGTATTTTACGTAAAAAAATTCATAATTTTTTTATTTATTACTATATCAATTTAACCTTTTTTGAATGTTTAATCAAACGATATTAGCAACATAAATATTTATGATTTACTCTGAGACACACATATAGAAATAAGCATTCACTTCATTTTCAAATAATATATGATACTTCTTCAATTTCAATGTAAATGAGACATATGAAATTAGAGACAAATCGTCAATTGCTAATTATTGTGATTTATTATATTTTTTATGTAGTTTTTAATAATATGTGTTATTTTATCTATTCATATGCATGTGACACTGATAAAATTTCAAGACTCAATTAAATAGTTTTTGATTTTTTTGATTATATTAATAAAAATTGTACTTCTAATATATTTTGCAGCTAAAATATAAGAAACTGAGCAATTAAATTACTAAAAGTTAATTTTCTACTGAATAAACAAAGTTATTTTTTAATTAAAAAAGAAGAAGTCATGAGATACAAATTAAGGTTGGGCAAACGGAACGGGATGTATCAGTATCGGTCCGGTATCGGTCCAGTTCGTTCCGGTTCGTCCCGATTCGATTGCCTACGGGACGGAACAGGAAATTCCGAATCGGGACACGGAACGAAAAGGAACCGAGGTTTGGTACCGGTGTACCGGTACCGATTTATCCCGGTTTCGGTCCGATCCGGTCTGATTAATTAATATTTAATTAATTTATATTATATATTTATTAATTAATTTATATTATATATTTATAAATTATAATTTATATTTTATATTAGATAATAAATACTACCCAAATAACCCAACTATCCCCTATTAGTATTACATTCGAGACTTAGTTGAAACAGAACCCTTTCTAGAAGGTGGTTGCATAAATTATGCACTCTACTAGTAGTTGTAAATTGAAATTGTAATTTATAATACAAATTTAAATAAATTAAATTGATATTTTTTAATTTGTGTAATTGTTTTATCCTTATTTTTATTTAATCTTTTAAAGTTACAAATTTAATTTATTTAAATTACAAGTTATAAATATTACTTATAAATTATAACATATTAATAAATAATAAGTAAGAACTTATAAACTTCAAAAGATTTAAATCTAGAAAACTTAATTAGACTTAACTTGCAAACTTAATAAGTAAAAGTTTTATAAAAAATATCTTTAAAATAACTTAATAAAAAATTACATTATAAATTTAAAAACTATTAATTTAAACTTAGAAAAATAAAAAAATATTCATATTTTCGTAATTCAAAAAAATCATTTTTTGAAATAACTAGATGTGTCATCCCGCTTATCCCATCCCGTTTCATTCCGGTCCATTCCGGTTCCATCCCGGTATATAGTGGAACGGGATGGAACCGAGTATCCATCCCGGTAATTTTGGTCCGGTTCATCCCGGTACCGATCAACGAACCGGTCAACTCGTCCCGTTCCGGTCCGATACCGATTCGTTCCGGTCCGGTGGTTCAAATCCGATCCGTTGCCCAGTCTTAATACAAATAAAGAGAATAGAAATGAAAATTGCTCAAGTGGGTCCGAATATTAAGAGGCATTTGGGTAATACATCTTTCGTCTATTTTTATTTATGACTTTATGCTTTTCGAAAGTCAATTTAACTAATTTTCAAAGTTAAATAAAATTACATAGTTTAATATTGTACACAAAAAATTTAGATATTCAAAAATTATATAAAAAGTATTATAGAAACAATGACAATTAAGTGGACCGAGAAAATAGTTAAAAAGAGATCAGAAAAAAGTAAAATAGAGAGATACAAGGGCCCACATGCATGGAAAACAACCCCCTTTTCAGTTGAAATAAAGAAAAAAATAACTTTTGAACTGACTTTTGTGTCTTACAAAATGGAAGTAACGTTCTAAGACAACAATGTACAATGTTATTTCAACAGAGAATTAAGACATTTTCAATATTGCCCCTGGCTATGGAAGCAAGAATGTCGATGAAGAGCTGCTTCCCAAGCCTCCTCTATATAATAGTAAAGTAAAGTAAAATATAGGCTGTAGAAAAGAGAAAACTATAATTAAAGAGTATAATTTAACACTCAAGATGAGCTACATATGAAAAATTAAGAAGAAAATCATAGTAAATTAAATGTGGTTGTTTGTTACGGATAAGAAATGCATATATTATAGTATAACTTATATAATGTTTGATAGGTAGATTAAAAATAATCCATCTGTTTAAAAAAGAATGTCCCTATTTCATTTTTAGTCTATTTCAAAAAGAATGACCCCTTTTCTTTTTTGGAAATACTTTAACTTTAACTTTCCACGTGGCATATTTAGTACCACAAGATTTAAGGGCATTTTGGTACATTTGACATAACTTTAATTTAAAATCATAATATTAAAAAGTCTTCTTTCTTTTTTTAAACTCCGTTCCAAGTCAAACTAGGTCATTCTTTTTTAAATGGAGGGAGTAAGTTATTTATGTATACAATTACTATGACGTTTGGTTGATAATTTAAGAACTCGCATAATTAATACAGTCGTTTGGTAGAGTGTATAAGAATAATGCAAATATAGTGTATTAGTAATACTTGTATTAGTTATGCTTGCATTAGTTATAACGAGATTTTTTATGCAATGTTTGGTTTGGTGTACTAAACATATTATGCATTACATAATTCTTTTAGAAAAAATATTTGTTTACAAAAAAATCCTCCACAAATACAGAGGAAATGATGTAAAAAAAAAGTTTTTAAGGGCAATTCTGTCTTTATTAATGTTAATGCATGCATTAGAACCCATTGCATTACTAATGCATAGAAATAGATGGTATTAGTAATACACTCTTCAATACACAATAGAGTGTATTACTAATACAAGCATTAGTTATGCATAAGTTAGAAAAGTGTACCAAACAAGATATTACTAATACATTAAGCTAATGCAAGCATTATTTTCTCTAATACACTCTACCAAACGACCATGTATTATATATACAAGATAGAAGATGAAAAAACTAATATATGTATAACTAATCTCCGTATAACTAATACGTACATAAAAGAACATATAGTTTCACTCATAACTAATTGTGAATGACGAAATTAAGCTAGCGTATTCGTTCATAGTTTCATAAATATTTTTGACAAGTCATTTTGGTTAAAGCTTTGGTGATATTTTACCATGCACTTGACCATAGAGTTTCAGAAAATTTGATTTTTAATGAAATGTGAGTTATACCCATAAATTATAAAAATACTCATTATATTATCATTTTGTGATGTACATATTTCATGAAAAGTCATAACAAGGAACACAGTTAATATAAATTTTGGAAAAAAAAGAAGAAGAAAACAAAATATTTATATAACTGTATAAATTTACAACTAACTAGGATTAAAATGCAGCCCAAAACTTATAAATAATGATAGATTTTTTTAGTATTGGAGAATTTAAATTGTTTGCCAAACAATATTTACCAAATTTTTCCCAATATATTTAAAAATATCTATGATCTAATGGGTCCTAAAAGATATTCTTAATACACATATCCAAAACCACCTCTCCTCGCTTTCCGAGTCCGAATAAAAATCTGTCCGGATGAACTTATAAAAACTAATTAACTCAAAAGTTAAAAGTTATAAGTAGATGGTATTCTATTTCTTACTTTTGATTTATTTTTAAATTATTTTAGCTTGAAAATGAATGCTTAAAATTATTGTATAACATTTTCGAACACCTCCAAAATTTAAAAACTACTTAAAAATAAAAACACATAAAAATAAGTTAATCCAAGCGAGTAATAAAGGTTGCCCGTACAAATGCAACCTATAAGAAGTAATAGAGATATTTAGAGATATCTAACAATAAATTCTTTGATGGCACAATAGACCTGAATATCATAGATCTTAAAAAATTATGTCAATCTTCACATGTCTTAATTCTAGAGTAAAAATACTTGATGTCTTTAATAAATTTTCTTTCAAAGGATGATAATCCTTCAAATAATTTTCGCACTAAAAAAGCTTCTTAGTGTGAAAAATAAATATAAGCTTAAGTCATACACAACCCCTTAAAGTTGTCTGCATCTTTCACTTGAACACCTTGACTAAGTCTTGTACCTATTGAACACCTCTAGTACTTTGAATTGATACCTATTAGATACTTTTTGAACAATCGGCCATAAATACTGAGTGTGTAAGATACACTCGCTATGACATAGCACTATGACAAATTAAATTCTGACACGTATCTGTTGAATCCCAAAAAATTATTCAAAAATATAATTCAATATGAATGAAGAAAAAATAAAAATATTTTTAAAAAAAAAAAATAAAATAAATTTTTGTAATCCCTGCACAATTCCCCCACCCCACCAAACCTTTCCCCTGCTATGCATGACCAACCCCCACCATCTCTTTCTCTTTTTTGTTTGTTGTTCTTCTTTACCATAGATTAACAATGGCAAATCGTTTCGATTAAAAAAAATTATTTTTTTAAATAGTTACCATTGTTACCAACCACCCAACTTCTTCCCTGGTATCTATCAGAACACTATTCTCCTTTTTCTTTTTCTTTTTCTAATCTTCTAAATCAATAATCTCAAATATAAATTCAATGGTGATCGAAGAGGTGAAGTGACTGTAGAAATAATAAGAAGAAGAAACGAAATATAGCATTGAAAGAGAAAAAACACAACCAAGTGTTGATGTTAATGATAAAGGTGATGGTAATTGTTGCTTAAAAGAGGAGGAAGGGATGGATGTATTGACTGCTATAATAACAAATCTGAAAAAATAAAATGATAATTATGGTAAAAGAAGAGAAAAAAATGAGGAAGTAAGAAGGGTGTTTATGTCAACAATGGCAGATGTGAGTGGTAAGGTGGAGAAGTGATGTCAACAAGTCCAATGAAGAAGAAATAGATTTTTAGTTTAAAAAATGTTAATTTTTTCACGCGCTTATCATTCGTGAATCACACCCAAAATGCCACCTAAGTAAAAAATATTTAATTGGTATCAATTCGCAGTACTAGAGGTGTTTAATAAGTACAAGGCTTAGTTGAGATGTTCAAGTAAAATATGCGGACAACTTTAAGGGGTTGTGTATGATTTAAGCCATAAATATATGTACAGATTGTATGCCCATATGCCAAATCCTCCAACCTATCTTAGATTAGTGAGGTTGCTACTAAACACTTCATCTCAACTCACGAAGAGTGTTCACCCCAAAACTCCCCTTTTTGACTTAACTTAGCTTCATTCATTCATTCAAGTGTGAGTGTGTGTACATGTGAGCACACCTTGCACATAAGCATCATTTAAGTTACATTTCATTCTATACATGCTTAGACCTTCATTCATCACATCACACACTTTACATGCTTCACATAATCATATAAGTCATTTAGGCATAATTCTTAGCATACTTTTCATAACAAGCTTCATCAAAAACACATTAACAAGAATAACTTCATTTCCATCTTTCTTCACGTAATATGCCTTTATGGCTCATTCACAATGCACAAATAACTGCACATTCATAGAATTCAAGTAAACACCGCCACCAAGAAGGTGGACCATACCACTCAAGAGAATTTCATAATTAAAGCTAAAGAACATAACCAACTTACCCTTTAATCCAAGTTTTAATCACCTATAATATTTTACTCAACATTTCATCATAATATAGCCCTTAGGGCAGTAGCTAAACAACACTATCAACCATAAGAAACCAAAGCTCAAAGACTAACAATTCATGCTCATTTGACCCATTTCTTAAGCCACAATTTGATGAAAAACTTTAACATGTTTTCATTGAAGTTTTATCATTTAAAATCATCAACTAACATTAGAAACATCATTTTTGAATCATTAAAAACGTTTTCATGCAAGACCCATATTTAGAGTTGAAGATAGAGGAAACTAGGGTTGAAAAACTCTTTTTGAAATCCTTTAGAAAGGGGCTCCTTGAATGGAAGAGAGTTCAAGGATGGATAACATACCTCACCTTGAAGAAAACCAATGATTTTTTATGAATAAACGTTCACCAACAGCCCCTTCTATCCCTTCTTGACTTCTAACTTTCATGGTGACTTGAGAGAGTCTTTTAAGAGGGAGGGGGTTTGGGTTTTAGGAAATGGAGTCTAAAATTAGGTCTTAGGGTTTGAAACATCTTAATATACCTAAATAACCCTAAAAATGACTTCCTAGGTTCATAAAAGACTTGGGGTGAATTTACCAAACACCCCAAGCCTTGGCAGAAAATTACAGCTTTTTGGACAGCACCATCGACGAATGCAAACCAACGGACCGTCTGTCCATCAATGGTCCGTTGGTGGGTCTCGTGGTTTTATACTTAGATCCATTTGGATCCTGGACAACCTACCTTGTAGGTCAAATCGACGGGGCAAGTCGACGGGCCGTTGGTTGGACCACTGGCCGTCGTTTGCCCTCGTTGGTGGACACTGCCAAGGCAGTTTGGGTCCTTCTCTTGGGCCCTTCTCTAGGGCCCCTTATGGGTCCTAGGTGGGGTCGTACCCAAACGTTGAACCCCTAAACTAATTCATCTAGGTCTTAGGAACAACCCACACCAATTTAAAGCAAATCGAACACATAAAACTCACTCAAACACACCAAGACACACAAGCACTTTCTAAGGCATATCTTCCGAACGTCATGGACGTTCTTGGACGTTTGACCTCCAAACTTCACACACTGCCTAAGAACATCAATATAACTTATTTTAGAACAAAATTAACTCTAGAAACATTCACGAAGCTCTAGTTAACCTTAGTTCATTTTAGGGTGTTAGACCTTCAACCTGTCACAAACATGAAAATGTGGCCTGAATCTACTAACCTCACAGTTGCACCACCAGAAATAAAAAGCATGCCTGGCAGTCCAGGTAAACTTAGAAAGAAGGAAGCTGGTGAAAGTAAAAAAATATGGAAAGCAACCTAGAAATGGACTACCATGACATGTAATAACTGTAATGTTAGAGGCCACAACAAGAGAGGATGTCCACAAAGGGTTAAGTCATCAGCAAGGGAAGAACCATCAAATACTGACAATGGAAAGGGAAAAACTTCAGGTTTAGGCAGATCAAAGGTAATATCTTTAACTTTATTTTGGTATGTGATATGAAACTCATATGTAATAATTACATTTATTTTTAAATATATGTATAGAAAGCACAAACAGAAGGTGAGCATTATACAAAGAGGTCAAGAGGAGGACCACCTGCAGCACCTAGTGCATCTCCAGGACCTGCAAAGAGGTCAAAAGGAAGACCACCTGCTGCAGCGCCTAGTGCATCTCAAGGACCTGCAAAGAGGTCAGGAGGAAGACCACCTACTGCACCTAATGCATCTGCAGCACCTACACAAGGTGCAAGAGGAAGACCACCTGCCACACCTAGTGCACCTAATACATCTGATCTGCATCAACTACAAAGAGTGCAAGAGGAAGACCATCTGCAGCACCTAGTGCACCTCCTACATGTCCATCACTTGATAATAGTAACAAAGGAAGAGGAAGGGGTAGGGGAAACACAACCTCATACAAAAGGCAAGCAGTCATTGGAATGGGTGTGTTTCAAGCTGAAAATGGATTCAAAGCTCTTAATGTAAGTGTTTTCTATTGATTGAATTACACTATTTTTTAATATTTAACTACAAACTCACTCAATAATTATTTCATACTTTGAATATAGCCTGGGATATCAAGTTGTAAGATCTTCTCTACTAGTACAACAAAGGTGAAAAAATTTGTTGATGTTACTGGTGATATTGGTTACAAACAAAGTAATGCACCAAAGTTGAAATGGAATGGAAAAGCAGTAATCTCAACAAGAAAACTTCAAGAAATGAGAGCGAAACAAAGAAAATCAAGAGGATGTAGTTCAAACAATCCAATCTAGGAAGTAATGATATTGCAGTACTGTTTTAAGTAGGCATGAAAACATTGCCCATTTTGAATGATGATGTACTAGTATTGAACATCAAATTCTAATTTTGTTTTTTGTTTTTGGTTTTTGATTGTAATTTGACCTTATGTAAGGCCTGTTTTACAATCAATTATGTCTATTAAAGTTCTTTTCTCTTACAAATCATGTTATGTTTATAGACACTAATATAGACACTCTTACAAATGGTGTTATGTCTATTAAAGGTCTATTTTACAATCGAAAAGATTTTCATGATACTGATATACAAAATTTCTCATATTACATATGACAATCAAAAGAGAGTTTCAACTCCTTTCACTACTCACTACTCACATATGTTATGGCAATTCAATTTGTTCAATACTTGAATGAACCCTACTTTGAAATAGGTTGTTGACGAACAAAGCAACAACACAAATCAAAATACATAAAATGACCTTCCAATCAAACGTACACCATTTCAAATTTATTCGTTTGAACCTCTTCTGTACTGTCAAATGATCAATTAGAACTTGTTGCTCATTGATTTGAATCTGTCTCTTCCAAACTTCATCTTTCAATTCTTTGATTTTGTTCACCAATTTTGGGAGGATAAATTGGGATCTTGGATCGATTTCTTCTCTATCTCTCCATCGAAAAAAATTACATGCAATTGTCCGATTGAAAAAATAAAAACAATATATTAACGTTATTAACATTCACATCAGCTAAAACAAACAAAATCAAAAAACTGAAGAAAAGTCCCATACACCATAGTAGACCAAAACTGTCTTCCGGGATTCGACTTCGACCAAGAAGTGGGCATATGCAACAAACTTTCATGTTTGCATCGTACTATGGTTTTGAGCATAGGGTCTGATTCTTCCTTGCATAGCTTATTCAATTTCACGTTTGACATTATTAACCTTAATTAACACAAAATGAAAACAACTCAAGCTGTCGAATTTGGAAAAAAATCAAGCTGAAATTCGAGAAAATTACAAACCCTAAATTCATTCTTAGTTGAAAGAGATACGACAACTTTTGTTAATAAGAGAAAATGATGGATGAAGAACAAACACTACAACATTTTAGGCCTACGGCCACACTAAATCTGAGCAACGCTTGTAAAGTGTTGCCTAAAATATTTTTGGGAACGCTTTTAAAGTGTAGCCTAAATTTTTTACTTTTGGCATCGATAATATTGGCAACATTTTAAAAGTGCACCCTTTAATGATATAGGCTACACTTTATAAGTGTTGTCGTAGTGTGAAATAAATGGCAACACCTATTTACATATATGGCCACACTTTTAAAGTGTACTATTTTTATAATTGAAAAAACAACACCTTAAAAGTGTGGCCTAAAACTTTTCAATAAAATATCATATTCCCTCCAACATTTTCAACTCTCCCTCCCATTTTTATTGGTCAAAAAAATAATTAGTAAAATATTAACAAAAAAAATTCCTCACGCGTTACTACTCTTTCTCTACACTTTTCTCGCTCTTCGTTCTTTCCTATGTCCAGAAATCAAGCGCAGCTTTACTCTTTCTCTCTCACTTTTCTCGCTCTTCATTCTGCCCTAGCTCCATAACTGAAGACCTGAAGAATTGAAGAACTGAGCCCCATAACTCGAATTTCATCAAGTCGAATTTCTCAAAGAGATGAAGAGCTGAAGATACAGAGGCGGGATGGAAAAAATGAAGAGTGAAAGCTGAAGAACTCAAGTACTGAGATTTTGTGAAGGTAAGAACTGATTTTGTACAACCGAGATTCCTCTTTATTCTTTAGTAATCTGTAGATCTGCAAATAGTCAATTGGTTGAACTTTTGTTTTGTGTTTAGAAGAAATTGATTACTTAGGGGTTCTTACAGCTAAAATTCAAAGTAGAGAAAGAAAGTGTCAAAAATCTGAACGTCAAGCGTAGTTAGTAGGTTTCAAGAAACATACATGTAAGCTAACAACATATCTGAAGTATTCTTCAATATGAGGCGCACCAGAAATATCTTTCTGCAATAAAAGCAGAGAATTATACTAGCAGTCGAAGGAAAGTTAGATTCTTGAAAGCTTTAAGAACACCAAGGTTTTTGTTTTTTTAGTAATTGGAGAACACCAGAATAGTAATAAACTATCAAAATCCTTACACATAGATAAACTAACTAGCATCCGAAAAGCACTTTACTTTAGCACCCATTGGTAGGAGTACTTTGAAGTTGTCACAATGTTAAATTGAATTCAATCCGCCAGCTGAACATCCAGACTGAATAGCCTAACATTAGAACTTGATTTGTGAGACAGTCAACAGTAAAGTGTTTGGGGGAATCATCTCGTTGTGAGTTTGACTTTCGTTCAAATCATGTCTGTATTTTCTGCTCTTTCATCTGTATTTTCTGCTAATGAGCATGATCCAGGTTTCTTCTAAGATGCATTAGTTCATTTATATCCTTAAATTGCTCATGAGTTTGGTGAACTATGTGGCAGCTAGTATTTTTTGGTTGTTTAGGTTCATTATTCATTTCGATGCAAATTTTCGAGTTCTTACTTGTTAGTTTGGGAGATTGATTGAGTCAATGCATATATTTAAGATGAATTAATAGGATTTGCTTTAATTGTTTTTAACATTTTGTTTAGTTGTGAATGTATCTGCAATATTATTTGATTTCTCCACTGCAATATCGTCAAAGGGGTTTAAATATAAGCATAAATCTTGGCTATTTCCTTCTTTTTTTTCCGAGTCACTGCCTCAACACAATAGATGTGTCTAATATCTATTCCATGTGTAAAGGGTGAGCTGCAATCTTCATGCTGCAGAATTAAAATAGATCAGCCTAACTTGTCCATGCCATATTGAACTTTTTTTGAATGCATGCACATCTCGATAACTGAAAAACAACTAATCTAGTTAATCAAACATTTTCAACATCTGCTGATTCTGGTACCATTTCATAGTATTTTTTTCTCCCATCTATCATTGAGGTCTGAACTGATGTTACCTTGCAAGTGGAAAATCTGAAGCCAAAGATGCACAAATCTGGAATTCACACCCTGCCTGCTAATGAAATTAACTTCCCGAATGCATGAGAGCTATATTAGATTACGAAAAATACCAGTCAAAGAGAAGCACATAATGAGAAAGGAAGCTTTGCAACCTTCTCTGTATGGTTTTACTTTCAAAGTGTCACCAGGTTCATGGGAATTTTCTTCTGCACTTCCTGATTGGTCCTCTTCTCTATTTTATGGAAAGTATCTGCAATATCTTTTTTTTTTTTTGCTTAAATGTGTGGCTTTACTAATATCTATTCCATGTTGCGATATTCTTGGTGTTGCTGAGCTCTGTTACGTGTTATGCCATCAATTTGTTTATTTTGTAATGGGTGATTGTCACATAGTTCTTAAATGTTGAATTTTTATTTTATCATGATGCATAACTAATCTCATTGATTCTTGTTATTTTACGAGGATCAACATGTGTTCCTGTGATATAATGTCTTTTTTGTTAATTGTTAAATTTCTTAATTTTGTGTTTTTTCTTGATGGAACAGATTTGTTTACTAGAGGAATTGATATTCAAGTAGTTAACATTGTTATCAATTCTGATTTCCCTAAGAACTCAGGAACGTATTTGCACAGGGTATGTATAACAGATCATTGATCTTGCTTATTGACTTATAGAATATTTTTGCTATTTCATCATTGGTAATTTGTTTTGCAGGTTGGACAATCAGGGAGATTTGTGAAGCTTGATTAGCTGTTAGCCTGGTTACTTTTGAGGATCACTTCACTTTGTATGTATTAATTAGGTTCATTTCATTTATACTACATCATTAAGCTCTATGTGTTGATTTCTGCTACTACTGATAGTATCTATCTGACTATGAGATATAGAATTGAACAAGAACTAGGAATAGAGAACAAGAAAATCCCTTCACAGATAGATCAAGCTATATATAAAGTCTTCTATGTTAGCTTCCCTTATTTTTCTGAATGATTATTTGATGAAGTAAATTGAGTTGTTTTGTAGTCCTGGTAGGTTTTGATTATAGGGTGAGTCATGGCAGTTAACTACAGTAGATAAGAAAACTAATAAGAACACGCTCCATATGGCAGATGCTACTTAACTGTGCAAAAATAGATGCCTAGCACTCTCCAACATTGTCTGATGGCACATATAACATTCATCAATGCATGTTTTTCCTAATGTAAAATGCAGTAAATTTTAGACTTAAAAGCTGGTTCAACTTGCTTGCTTTAGATCATTTTAATGGTTTTCTTCCATTTTTAGATTTTGGAAGGCTACATAACAATTGAAGTAAAATTAATAAACTCTTTAAAATCAGGTTTCCAGTAGACCTTACCAGAGGATTCAATTAAGCTTTGAACACTTCAAAATTCTTGAAAAATTTCCTTATTCTTGATTAGTTGATTAAATTTTGTCTATCCTATTAGTCACTTTCTTTCTTAATTCTTTCTATCCTATTAATTTTACTTATTTTTTCTTTGAAGCATAATCAACATTCAAAAATATTTTTGGAGGATTCAAAGTTTGATTTGGCATAACACAAGTGTCATGACTATGTAAGAAACTATTATCATCTCATAACACCTGATTTTGGTAACTTAATCATGAGTTTAATGATTGTTATTGAAATATCAAATATTGATATCTTCTTATAGGAATTCAAATATCCCATCCAAGGATTGGATGAATTTAGCAAGGTATAGCAAACCCTATATTGATGGTGTGGAATCATTCCTAGATTTTGCTTACTCTTCTGGAAATCCTCACGGAGACGAAATTCAGTGTCCATGTGCAAAATGTTGTAATATTCGTTGGACTCGAAGGAATGTAGTGTATGATCATCTAATATGCTATGGATTTGTTAAAGGTTATACTAGATGGATCAATCACGGAGAATGGGATATCAAGTTGAATGTTGAAGATGATATGGATTGCTCGCGTGATGATATTGATGGATTGTTGAATGATCAATTTAGAGATGTTGCACAGGCAGAAGGAGCTTATAATGGTCCAAATGAAGATGCCAAGAAATACTATAACTTAGTTGAAGAGGCAAGCCAAGAATTATATCCTGGTTGTACAGGATTCTCTAAATTATCATTCACACTTCGTTTATATTTGTTGAAGTGTCTACACGGGTGGAGCAATGAATCATTCACTTCTCTTTTAGAGTTATTAAAAGAGGCGATGCCCGAGTTGAACATTCCTCTCTCTTACAATAAAACCAAGTCTATGGTTAAGAATCTCGGCCTTGATTATGAGAAAATTGATGCATGTCCAAATGATTGCATGTTGTTTAGGAATGATCATAAGGATGATGATTTTTGTCATACTTGCGGAGCTTCACGATATATTAAAAATCCTGAAGTTGATGGTGAGGTTGAGTCTTCTAAAAAATCACATCGAGTTTCAGCAAAGACTTTGAGACACTTTCCATTAATTCCTAGACTCAAAAGGTTATTTATGTGCTCAAAGACGGCAGATTCTTTGAGGTGGCATGACGAGGAGTGTTCAAAAGATGGAAAGTTAAGGCATCCCGCTGATGGTCAAGCATGGATTGATTTTGATAGGTTGCATCCAGATTTGGCACTAGATTCTCTCAATGTGAGACTTGGATTAGCAAGTGATGGGTTCAATCCATTTCGAACCATGAGTATATCTCATAGCACATGGCCCGTTATGTTAATGACGTATAATCTTCCTCCTTGGATGTGCATGAAATCTGAATATTCTATACTTTCTTTACTTATACCTGGGCCACGATCACCTGGAAATGACATTGATGTTTACTTACAGCCATTGATAGATGACTTAAAATTGTTGTGGAATTCTGGGGTTGAAACATATGATGCTTCAAGAAATCAAACTTTTCAAATGCGAGCAGCTCTTATGTGGACAATCAGTGACTTTCCTGCATATGCTATGTTGTCTGGGTGGAGTACAAAAGGAAAGTTTGCTTGCCCTTGTTGTAACTATAACACTAATTCTCACTATCTTAAGCATAGTCGGAAAATGTGTTATATGGATCATCGTGTTTTTCTACAGATGGATCATCCATGGAGATCTAACAAAAGATCTTTCAATGGAAAAACTGAATTCAGGCCTCCTCCACCTTTATTAAAGGGAACTGATGTGCTTCATCACTTACAAGATTTTGAAAATGTGTTTGGAAAGAAGAGAAAGAGATCAAATGATGGCCCATGGAAAAAAAGGTCAATTTTTTTTGAATTACCTTACTGGCAGCACAACTTGTTACGCCATAACCTTGATGTAATGCACATAGAGAAGAACATAGTTGATAGCATTCTTGGAACTCTTTTGGATATTCCTGGCAAAACAAAGGATCATGCAAAAGACCGGTATGATTTGAAAGAGATGGGAATTAGAAAGAATCTTCATCCAAAAGATGCTGGAGATGATAAGAGAACAAAGTTTGCAAAAGCTTGTTTCTCAATGACAAATGGAGAGAAATCAGTTTTTTGTGGAGTTTTAAAGACAACCAAGCTACCTGATGGCAGTGCCTCCAATATATCTAGGTGTGTGCAACTAGATGAAAGGAAATTGTCTGGTTATAACACCCATGATGCTCATTTCTACTTGCTTCCAATACCCATTAAAAGCATCCTTCCAGATCATGTGGCTATTGCTTTGATTCGTTTATGTTCCTTCTTCCAGCGTTTGTGTCAAAAAGTTATCACATTGGAGGAATTAGATTGCTTAGAAGTAGAGATAAGGGAAATAATAAATCAGTTGCAACGAATTGTTCCTCCGTCATTTTTTGATATAATGATTCATCTGCCTTATTCATTTGGCGAATGAAGTGAGATTAGGTGATCCAGTTCAGAACCGATGGATGTATTCCACCGAAAGAGAAATGGGTACATTTAAATCATATATCTGCAACAGACGTTATCCAGAAGGTTGCATAGCAGAGGCACGTGTGGGAATAGACTGTATGAATTTATTTTCAAGATATCTGAATGGGGCTGTACAAACAAGATTTAATAGAAGAACCCGAAATAATGATGAATGTGACCCAACTGATGCAGAAACAGTAAGTTTGTTTCCTATAAAGGGTTGTCCTATAGGAGCAAAGAAAACTGACCCATTTGTTTTCGATAACAAATCACTAAGTCAGGCACATGCATAATTATTGGGAAATTGTGATGAGAGAGATTCAAGAATATATTAGGTACTTTACTTTAATATAGTATTTTCATTTGTATAATTAAGTTTTAACATATTTAATTTATTTATCATTTTAACAAAAAAATACATGTTGTGTAGAGAGCATATGCAAGAGGTTAATAATCATCCGCGAAGATCTAAATGGAGCAAGGCCAAGGATCATTGTCAAAACTTCTCTCAATGGTTTGAAACCCGTGCTTTGCAAGAGGATGTGCCTGATTTGATAAAACAATTGTCTAGAGGACCAAATGTTGTTGCTAAAAGATACTCTGTGTATCTCATCAATGGATATAGATTTCATATTAGGCAGCGTGATGCAAGACGCAAAACACAAAATAGTGGTGTTACACTTGTTGCCTCAACTACGAGCTTTGCAAGCTCAAAGGATAAGAACCCGATTGCTGCAGATTTGACTTATTATGGTAGAATAGTTGATATAGTTGAGTTAGACTATTATAGTCATTTTAAGGTTGTTCTCTTTAAGTGTGATTGGTATGAGGTTGAGAAAGATATGTATGGCCTAACTTATGTCTATTTTAACAAGAGATGCTCTCTGGAAGAGCCTTTTGTGCTTGCATCTCAAGTACATCAATGCTTCTATGTGCAAGATCCTTATGATCAAGATAGACATTATGTTATGAAGACTGTTCCAAGAGACTTGTTTAACATGAGTGATGAATTTGAATCTGATCTCCCACAAAATTATGAAAATGAGTTGTCTGAACACTTGACGGGACCATCCATACCACAAGATGATGGTGAAGTTCCCTTAATAAGGACTGATATACCAGAAACTGTTATTGATGTGCCTTCGGAGGAATTTGATACTCAACAACTTGAGGTCGAGTATGAAAATGAGTTTGATGATAAGTCTGAAGAAGAGTTTGAAGATGAGTCTGAAGAAGAGTGTGATGACGAGTCTGAAAATGAGTATGAAGATGATTCTGAAGAGGAGTCTGATGAATCTGAAGACGAGTTTGAAGATGACAGTACACCATGAGTATTCTTATTTTTATGATGACCATATAATGCTAACTCACCTTTTATGTTATTTAACTGTTTTTGTACAAACACCTTAAGATGTCTATGTATTATGTTGGCTTCTTTAATTTATGTAATTATTGTTTTGTTGATGAAGTTGTAATTCTAGCTTACTGTTATTTTATTTGACTGTATGTTGGCACAACTTGTATAACTAAGGTTAGTAATATCTGGAGTATGCATGTTACATTTATTAAATTACTTTCTGATTAGTAAATGTGAATTGTTGTTGTCATCTAAATTCTTATTTTTCCTATTACTATTAGGCATTAGACATTACAGGCAGCACAGTCAAGACAGTGAAGGCAACACAGTAAAATCAGTCCTCCGTATGTACTACTCCCTTAACTTTCTGGAAGCTAAAGATTAGTTCACTACTCGTTCTAATTAGCACAGTGAAATCAGTCATCTTCTCTTTGCGGGTTTACTTTTTCTATTTAACAATAACATGATTATTGTTTTGTAGGTTAACTTACTGTTGGGAAAGAAAATAAAGACATTAAAAGAAAGAGGAAATAATGAGTCAATCAGCAGCACTAAAGAAAAAGGGTTCGACTACGAACAAAGCTCAAAGCCCATTGAAGAATCTGAACTTTGATATGCAATACCGATCAAGTACTGAATTGGCTAACCAATTCAAGATTAAGAGAGAACAACTTGCTAACGAACGCAATGATAAAGCTAAGAAAGAGCATGTACCAATAGCGCATAAAAGAAAGAATTTTGAGGATTTCATTCTACAACAAGAAAAGAGTAAGTTTCTTGACATTAAATCAACAATTCAATCGTCTTCTAGAGAAGAGCTTGGTACCTCACATATAGTTTTTGGGAAAGGACAAACTAAGAAGAGATTATTTCAATCTGGAGAGTCCATTCAAGAGAAAAGAATTAAACTTCATATGCAAAACTTTAGG
Source organism: Solanum sitiens (assembly GCA_016801875.1). Lineage (NCBI taxonomy): Eukaryota > Viridiplantae > Streptophyta > Magnoliopsida > Solanales > Solanaceae > Solanum > Solanum sitiens. The sequence continues at coordinate 1,093,995 of JABWTJ010000063.1, forward strand.
TTCCAAATGTCTTCCAAGCAAGGTGTTACTGATTCAGTGTATGTGACTGGGGAAACATTTGGTAATTCAGAGGTACAACATGGTATTCAAGATCAATTAAACTTCAAACAGGTGAAGAGGAATTCTGTCATACCGGCCACAAGTCTTGATCAGTTTCTAGCAGAACAACGGCTACAGAAAGAACATGATATTAATGATCTACCAAACTGCAAGCAGGTAAAGAGGAAGTCGGTCATACCAGCTACTAGTCTTGAACAGTTTCCAAAAAAACAATCGATACACATAGGCGATGAAACAAAAACAGATAACCATACAGTAGCTGATGATCTTGTGGATCAAAAAGAAATCAACAGGGATGAGTGTGCTATAGACGAGGAAATTGGCATTGGTTGTAGTACGGAAGGTATGTCTTAAGCGTTTTAAGATTTATTACTTATATAAAAGAAATTTCTTATTTACTTACTGTTACATAAATCAAGAAATATTGGAGGCGAAAAAAGTCCGAGGAAAAACAACATGTAAGGATATTCACGCAAGAAATTTGGAAGAAAGAAAGGAGGTGACATTTGATAAAGGGCAAGCAGTGGGACCAACTGGTAAGATAGTGTCCGAATTCACCAACTTTATAGGAACAATTTCAAGGAATCCTAGGTTCATCAACTTGATGTACACTAGTTGGCATGCGGTGCCAGAAGATACTAAAAAGCGCATGTGGGAATATATCAATGTAAGAACAATCAATTTTTAAATTGCATATTTATTGTTTGTTTTTACAGACTGAAGCTAACTATATTTTACTTTACATAGTCCAAATTCATAATTCCAATAGAAGGAAAAGCGTGGGTGATGACTGGTTTTCGTGATGCTTGGAAGCGATACAAGCAAAAAATTAAAGAGAGATTTTTTGATAAAAATAGTACCGTTGAGGACATGCTAGCAAAACGCCCTAGTGACATTGCAGAAGATGAATTCCGTCAATTGATCGAGTATTGGAAAGACCCAACTGTTCAAGTAAGGCTAAAATAGTACATCTCTACTTTTCAACTTATTTTGGATTATATTGATTCTATTTTTGTTTTATTTATTAATTCAAACATCTCTTTTTATATAATTATAGGCCATGTGTGAGATGAATTCTCAAAACAGGAAAAAGCAAAAATGGAGGCATCGAATGGGACCTATTAGTTTTGCAAGAGTACGCGTGGCATTGGTAATACTTAGCATCTTCGGCCATATACTTTTAATCCATTTGTATTCCTCCAATAGGTTGATACGTTTTTAAATATCTTTGTATATAATTTGTAGCGTGCAACCAAAGAAAACAATGAGGAACCATCAAAGTCTGAAATGTTTATTGCAACTCGTACAAAGACGGGAAAGGAACTTCAGGCCGATACTCAAATTGCAATAGTAAGTTTTTTAAAGTGTATTAATGATGAATTTAATTCAGGTTTAAAAATTTTACATTGTTTCGAGGGCGATAATTTATTTTGATATGCTTGAAAGGATGTCAAGTGAAGTTAACTTAATGAACCATAAACTCATTTAAGCTAGAGAGAAATTAGAAGTACTTGCATATAATATGGATGTCAATTTATTCAATAGGCTGAACTTCAGAATCGCCAAAATTCCGGGGAAACTACAGATGATGCTTTTACGGCAGTGTTTGGTAAGGAGCAGCCTGGTCGACGTAGGTGCTATGGTAGATCAGTGACAGCAAGTTCTTTGAAGAAAGATGAGGAAGATAGCAAGCTAAAACAAAAACATGCCAATGAAATCACTTCTCTGAAAGAAGAAATGAATGGAATGAGAGAAGAAATAAGAGAAGAAATGAGAGAAGAAATGCGACATTTTTTTAGTCAATTGCTTCAAAACAACCCTGGATTGAATGTTCGAGGTATGCAAGGGTGTGTTGTATCTAACATTGCTTCACCTATTGATGCGGGTAGTGCACAAGCTTTAAAGGGCCAAAATCCTCTACAATCTTCCGGGTCAACTCATGATCCGATTCTTCAAAAGGTATTTAGTACTTTTTCAAATTAGTCCTCTCAGTTTCTCAGAAAGTCTTCTTTTTTGTAATTGGCTTATTGATTAACTTCATGTTTGAATCATTCAAAGTAGCTTGAAATATGTTTTAGTCTGACAGGGATCCTCCAATGATGTGAAATCCGCGTCGAAGTAGAAAAAGAGGTCTTTCCACAAATCCATGCTGCAGAGGTATGTGATTAGTTGACTGATATAAAGTTATATCCCAGTGAATTAGGTTCCTCTCTGGATACTTGAAATAAGTGCATTAACTTCCATATATAAAGATCTGAATTAAAATTTGGTTACTTTTTGCCTCGCTCTGATGAGTATGAAGTAACTCTAAACTTGTTACATATTCTCGATATGATTTTGAATATTATTGAATGGTGGCGAAACATTCTAAATACGACTGAGTTTTCTCTCTTTAGTTATTGTTAGTGGCTTTGGTTTGAATTGAGATAAGGTTTTGCTTATCTTGTTTCACTGTTCATCTTCCTTGTTTGGTATGGTTGAAGTCTAGTTTTGCTATGTGAGATTTAGTTTCCTTGTTTGATCGTGTGGAACATATTAACTACACAAGGAAACTAATCTAATTTTCTTTAGTTGTTGCTGCTGCTGTAATCTACAATCTGGACTTTTCTCTATATAGTTGTTGTTAATGTATTTGGTTTGAATTGAGCTAAGGTTTTGCTTCTCTTGTTTCATTGTTCATCTTGCTTGTTTGATATGGTTGAAGTCTAGTTTTGCTATGAGATTTAGTTTCCTTGTTTGATCGTGTGGAACATATTAACTACACAAGGAAACTAATCTAATTTTCTTTAATTGATGTTGCTGATGTAATCTACAATCTGGACTTTTCTCTCTTTAGTTGTTGTTAATGTATTTGGTTTGAATTGAGCTAAGGTTTTGCTCCTCTTGTTTCACTGTTTTTTTGGCATTTGTATAGAACATTACAACATGTTATAGGCATGTACTGACTTGCAAACTGAGGATGGTTTTCGGCATTTGTATAGAACATTACAGCATGTTATAGGATGTTCCATGATGATTTGATCAACGAAAAGAAATACCTTAGAATCTGCAATCTGCAAATACCTTAGAACAATTGTAAAAGTTTGAATACATATTTGAACTATTGTGTACACATTTTGAATATTGATGTATAAGTATGGGTATGTACACAACACATACTATCTTTCGAAGTACTTTATAGGAAATCTATAAATTTGAATTACTTACTAGCGCTAGAGATTATTTATTGCAATATAATATTGGAGTATTTTAATTAGAAATTGTGGCATAGGACTGTAAATTGTGTATGCACGTGGGCAAGGACAACACTTCAAAGTGTTGTCATAAATTAGATAGAAAAGGCAACACTTGATAAATGTGGGCAATATGATAGCAAAGGTCACGCTTCAAAGTGTAGCTGATAAGGCAACACCTTTAAACGTAGCAGCAAAAGCGTGGCTTTTTTCCTTTTAGGCTACGCTTGAAAGTGTAGCTGATGAGGCAACACTTTTAAGCGTAGCTAAAAAGCGTGGCCTTCTTGAATTTGAGGCTACGCTTAAAAGTGTAGCTCATAAGGCAACACTTTTAAGCGTAGGTACAAAGCGTGGCCTTTTTTCCTTTTGGCTACGCTTTCAAGCGTAGCTGAGAAAGCAACGCTTGTAAAGCGTTGCCTAAACTCTAAGGTTTCGCTGCTTTCGGCCACACCTAAAAAAGTGTGGCTTAAAGTCAAAAAGTGTGGCCTTTTACCAAAGGCCACACTTTTTCATAGTTTAGGCCACACTTCTCTAGGGTGGTTGGAGACATAAAATGTTGTAGTGAAACAAGAGAGCTTTTGTTCAAGAACAAAAGAGATGGAGATAAATGAATTGGGAAAAGAATAAAAAATAAATGTATGGTTAAATAAAGAGTAAAGTTACCGTTGGGAGGCTTATTTGGACTCCACATGGACATTTTATTACGTTCTTACGCGCCTCACAAAGGTGAGTTCATGTATGTGGACACATCAGCGTCTGAGGGTGAACTAATATAAAAAAAAAATCAGGAGGCTAATAGGACCCTCGAAAAGGTTAAGTGTGTAGTTGGAAATATGGCCAAAGCTTGAGGGGACCTTTGATCATTTTCTCTTAAAAGTATCTATGATCCAATGGGTCCTAAAAAACATTCTTAATACACATATCCAAAACCACCTCTCCTCGCTTTCCGAGTCCGAATAAGAATCTGTTCGGATGAACTTATAAAAAGTAATTAAGTCAAAAGTTAAAAGTTATAAGTAGAAGGTATTTTATTTCTTACTTTTGATTTATTTTTAAATTATTTTGGCTTGAAAATGAATGCTTAAAAGTATTGTATAACATTTTCAAACACCTCCAAAATTTAAAAACTATTTAAAAATCAAAAACACATAAAAATAAGTTAATCCAAACGAGCAATAAAGGTTGACCGTACAAATGCAACCTATAAGAAGTAATAGATATTTAGAGATATCTAACAATAAATTCTTTGATGGCGGGATAGACCTGAATATCATAGATCTTAAAAAATTATGTCAATCTTCACATGTCTTAAATTCTAGAGTAAAAAACTTGATGTCTTTAATAAATTTTCTTTCAATGAATGATAATCCTTCAAATAATTTTTGCACTAAAAAAGCTTCTTAGTGTGAAAAAAAAATACAGGCTTAAGTCAAACACAATCCCTTAAAGTTGTCTGTATATTTCAATTGAACACCTTGACTAAGTCTTGTACCTATTGAACACCTCTAGTACTTTGAATTGATACCTATTAGATACTTTTTGAACAATCGGCCATAAATACTGAGTGTGTGAGATATACTCACTATGACATAGCACTATGACGAATTAAATTCTGACACGTATCTGTTGAATCCAAAAAAATTATTCAAAAATATAATTCAATATGAATGAAGAAAAATATGAAAAATATTTTTAAAAATAAAAAATAAAATAAAATTTTGTAATCCCTGCACAATTCTCCCACCCCACCAAACCTTTCCCTTGCTATGCATGACCAACCCCCCACCGTGTCTTTCTCTTTTTTATTTTTTGTTCTTCTTTACCATAGATTAACAATGGCAAATCGTTTAGATTAAAAAAAATATTTTTTTAATAGTTACCATTGTTACCAACCACCCAATTTCTTTCCTGGTATCTATCAGAAGACTATTCTCCTTTTTCTTTTTCTTTTCCAAATCTTCTAAATCAATAATCGCAAATATAAATTCAATGGTGATCGAGGAGGTGAAGTGACTGTAGAACTAATAAGAAGAAGAAGCGGTATATAGCATTGAAAGAGAAAAAACACAACCAAGTGTCAGATGTTAATGATAAAGGTGATAGTAATCGCTGCTTAAAAGAGGAGGAAGGGATGGATGTATTGACTGCTATAATAACAAATCTGAAAAAAATAAAATGATAATTATGGTAAAAGAAGAGAAAAAAATGAGGAAGGAAGAAGGGTGTTTATGTCAACAATGGCGGATGTGAGTGGTAAGATGGAGAAGTGATGTCAACAAGCCCAATGAAGAAGAAAAAGATTTTTAAGTTTAAAAAATGTTAATTTTTTCACGCTCTTATCATTCGTGAATCACACCCAAAATGCTACCTAAGTAAAAAATATTTAATTGGTATCAATTTGAATTACTAAAGGTGTTTAATAGGTACAAGACTTAATTGAGATGTTCAAGTAAAATATGCGGATAACTTTAAAGGATTGTGTATGACTTGAGTCATAAATTTATGTACTGATTGTATGCCCATACGTCAGATGCTATGGAATTTGAACTTTCTAAGGTAAATAATGGTTTCTAGGTGCGTATATGTATGTATGCATAGTCACCAACTAAAAAGATGGATTGACTTATATTTATTATTATATATTAGTGCTCCTATTTGCCAAAGAAATAATTATGCCACCACTATATATAGCTATCTATATAATGCTATCAATACACTTACGGTTGCTGCACTACCCCACTTCCATGTGCAGGTGAGGTGTCAAACCCATGTCATTTTTTATTTTCATTACATAAGTATTCATGAATTAAGGGGTCGTTTGGTATAAGAATTAATAAGGTAAGAATTAACAATGCAGGATTTATTTTTGAAAATTATTTGTCCTGATTCAGTTACATAATTGTTCAATAATTATTTATCTTTGACTCAATTACATAATAAATCAAGGGTATAATCGAAAAGAAACTTTTTATAAAGTTTTAATTCAAACACAAGATGAGGTGGGACAATTTGATAAAAATCAAGTCAAGTCTCCAATATCTCCATTGAAATCAAGCTTTTGGCATTAAGGTATGATAATCTTTATCTATGGAGTCTTTTCCTCCATAGAGTTCCTAAATTCTCCAATTTTGAAGTTAGAAATCTCCAATTGAAGTTACGGTTTTGTTTTATGTTCTGAGTTTCTTTCAATGTTGAATTATTTTATTGTATTATGATCTATTATGCATGAATTGAGGTAATTCCATGTTTTAAGATGAATTTTCATGAACCCATGCGTAACCTACGTTTTCTAAGCTATGTTGATATAATGTGAATTTTAAACTATGAAAGATGAATTCATGAAGATATGCATGTTACTGTGAAATTGATGAAAATGTTTTAAGGATGCTTTGTGAGTGAAGTATCAATATGATTATTGTTGTGTTGTTAAAGGGTTTCTCATATATACATGAAAGCATGAATGTGAAAGGGTTTTCTCACATAAAAGATTTTAAGGTTGAAAGATCTTCTCACCTAAAACGAATCAAAGTTAAGGAATTATTCTAATAATGAGGCAATCGGCGATTACCCATACCTCTAATGATAAGACAAGTGGCGACTACCCATGTCTCGTGAATGTTAAGGAAAGTTAAGACTAATCAATACTCTGTGCGAGTTACGCTTAGCACCGAATAGACAAGTGGTGATTACCCGTGTCCCATAAACTATGTGTCGCCATAGGCTGCGTATATAGACATTAGCTAGTGGATCCACATAAGGTAGAAGTTCATAGTTTTTACCTTGGTAAGTGAGAACACCTCTTTCGGTGTGAGGTAGACACCAGATTCCATGTTATAACTCGCATGGTCTTACATGCCGGCTAAAGGTAAATTTCCCACATTAATGAATTAATCAAGGTTATTTCAAGAAGTATGTCAAGAATGTTTTAAAGATATTAACTTGCATTGACCATACTTTTATGACTTATGTTTCGAACACTTTTATCTCATATTTTGTCTTGGTCATTACATATCATTAAAAGGTCTATTTAGCTTGATTTGTATCTCTATGCATTACTGTCACACTTGGTACATCTTTGTACTATCACATACTGTTACCTACATTCTCCCAAATGTAGGGTCCGACGTTCCAGATTTGCATCTCCGTGGCTAAGGATCATTTAGTAGATATTGAATATTGGTAAGTCCTCATGTTCTGAGGACCAAGCCTTATTTCATATTGTCTTTACATTTCAGTCTTTGAACTTGATGTACATATACGTCACGATTACTCTTTTGTACTAGATGGCTTTGAAACATTGTTAGACTTCCGCTTCATTTATAAAACTCTTATGTTTTTGAAGTTGTCTTTTAAATTCTCTCGATTTTATATTTATCTTGTATGATGTATGCTAAGTGGCTTGTGTAAGGCCTCTCGGTATTCTACACGCCATGTTACACCTAGGGTCTACCTTGGATCGTGACAAGAATGTAGGCTTGCAGTCATGACAATTGTTGTCCTTGCTAACCTTGTTTTTTCGTTTACCAATGTGTGATGCCTATTTGATGAATTTTTTGGATATATATATGTATATGTATTGAGCTTTTGTATAGAGATCATGGTGGCTTTGACACCCCGTATAGAGTTTATGCATTCATAGATATCATGGTGGCCTCAACGTCCCAAACAAGACTTGTGTGCTAGTTGTTATTGCTTTTTACGAACTATTGAGAGTAAGTGTTTTCTTTATAGAGTGGTGAAAAAGGCCTTGCTGACAGAGAACTTATGTTTAAATTAAGATATACTTGTTTCTTTTTTTTGGACTATGTGTGGCTGCTATGCGCCATTAACAAATGGTTCAATTGAGTCCGCTTAATCTTAAAAATTTACATTAGGTTCCAGTTGCGCCCTTCAAATTTGGAGTTGAATTTGGAATATGACAAACTTAATATGAGAGCAATATAATATTTTAGGAAGTCTACTAAAGTCTTGTTTATAGATATATTTTGTGCACCACATTTCATAAGTAAAAGGCTACAAACATTATTGAGGAATATTACCCTTCTTCTGCTCAAATCTCAATATGGTCAAATATGTAATCTAGGTGAGTTATAGAGCTCTTAGACACTCATATTAGTATAAAATATCTCACTAAAAGATCAGATCAAAGGTTTCACCTTTTTAAATTTTGAACACTTGTTTGCTTTCACCTTCACCTCAACAAGTCAAAGTTGTTACCTTTTTATTCAAAATTTATTCAATACCTTTGACTTATTTTTCTTACTTTCACCTCAGTTGGTCAATGATTACCTTTTTTTCTATTGAAGAGTTGGTAGAAACCTTTGAGCTAATTTTCTCAAGCTACAGTATGCATAAAATTGCTTATAAATAACGCAGAGCATTATTTCAGCACCAATTGACTTATAGTTGGTTGGAGTATCAATTAGTAGAGTAAGAATGATAAACTCATTGTTGGGAATTGTAGTTGTATCCATAGTGGGATTTACTATAACAGTTGCTTACAATGATAAGGCAATAGATTCAACAGAATGTGATTTTCCAGTAATTTACAACTTTGGAGACTCGAATTCAGACACGGGTGGAATCGCAGCTGCATTTTATCCCATGGCAGCACCCTGCGGAGAGTCCTACTTCCATAGACCTGCCGGAAGGGGCTCTGATGGTCGCCTTATTATTGACTTCATTGGTAAGAACATATCGAGCTTCTACTTGTAATTATATTGATGATTTAGTAAATATAAACAAATTTTCTTTGCATATAAATTAAGCTGAGCACCTTGGAGTACCGTATTTGAGTCCATATCTGGATACATTAGGAACAAGTTATAGACATGGTGCAAATTTTGCAACAGGAGGAGCAACAATTAGAAGAATAAATGAGTCTTGGTTTGCGAATGGTGTTAGCCCATTTCCTCTTGATATTCAAGTTGAGCACTACACTCAATTTAAAGAACGAACAACCTACTTGTACAATCAAGGTTCGACATTCACTCTCACACTTTCCTAATAAAATAAACAATTTGAATGAGTTGTGGGATTTTGTAGGGAAAGAAGAATCAGCTGATAAAAGCAGGCTTGCCATACCTGTGGAATTCTCCAAGGCATTATACACAATAGATATAGGACAGAATGATATTTCTGTTGCTTTTCGAATGTTGCCAAACATGGAACAAGTTGGAGCAATTATACCGGACATAATCAACCAGTTTGCTGCACAACTTCGAGTATCTTCTTCATCTTTAAACCGTTTTTGGAAACTTGATCACTTTTAATACATTTACAATACGTATTTCAGATTTAACATAAATGGTAATAAATAAAAAGTATATTGCTAATTCTTAGGTGTTTAATATGTTGTAGGACTTATACAAGAAAGGAGCTAGGAATTTGTGGATTCATAATACAGGTCCAATTGGTTGCTTGCCAGTAGCCACAATCAAAATGAAAGATCCAACAGCAGGGTACCTGGATGAACATGGATGCATCAAGGATATGAATGATATAGCCATACTGTTCAACAAACAACTCTTCGATATGTTGACCAAACTCAGGATAGAGCTTCATGAAGCTGCAATAACTTACGTTGATTTGTACAAGGCTAAGTATGAGTTAATCAGCAATGCAAAGAACCAAGGTAATTAATTCTTTTTTGTGTATCAAATTATAAATCATACTCAAACTGTAAACTTACTGAATCATATCTAGAGACCGCTTGGCTTAACGTAAAAAGGATATTTCTTAAAAGTAATTTTGTAAAAAGTTAAATTTTAATAACTTTAACTTTAAAATTGGAAGGTATGGAAGTATATACTTGTAACTTTTAACTTATTTAAGTCTCTAATAACTTATTTCAACCTATTTTTAACTTTGTTAGATGCTTTTATGAGTACTTAAAATAGATTTCAACTTTTAATTTAATTCAAATAGACTTTTTAATTTTTAATAGGCGGTTGAAAATGCTTTAGATAAAGGTCAAATTAATGACCAAATGAAATTTGAGTTGAAATTGCACCATATTTTAGTTGGTGGGCTAAGGGGACCCATAGGTGCACAACAGTGGTATAGTGAAAATGGAGAATGCCAATAACTAATACATGGTTGAGCTTGAAGGACCATTGGAGGATGTCATCTATTACAAAAAGAAAAGTTTTGGATTTTTAAGTTAATTTTAAACTTTTCATTTCCTGCATGACATTTTAAAATGACAAGAAATTTCAGAAAAAAGTTTAAAAGGTTAAGTTTTATTAAATGTAAGTGTTCAGTTGATAAAGTCATGAGTAAAATAACCTAATTAACAATTTGAATCAATTTAAGAGTGGTCCATGCTGTTAGAATCTGTGCGTCCACTATCAGTCAATGGACCAGGTCCCTTGACTCACTCAAAATATGAACAACGGTAAATAAAGACAGAATATCAACACCAGCAGTTTACGTGGAAACCTCCTTGCTCAAGGGAGTAAAACCACGACCTGTCTCACAGGATTTCCAAAACTGTTTCACTAGTCTTCACAAGCAAAAGTAAACCGGTTACACAAAATGTGAGAAAAAGTTTTTAATCTCACAGACAAGCAATAGCTCTATTGCTTGATGAGCCTAAGTAGATGTTACTCTACCCACTAAGCTATCACTCTAGACAACTTAGGATTTTCTAAGCAATCTCAAAGACTGTCCACTAAATCACTAACCTACTAATGATTTAGAATTTCAGGTCAAACAACTATCTGATTCCTTTATAAATGGAGGAACAGATTTACAATTTACGCGCAGAAGAAATAATCCTATGACAACTAAGCTTCCAGCTCTTTCAGATTTGAGTTGATCTTGAGGATGTTTCTTCACTCCTTTTGTAAGCCTTTGCAAGAGTTCTTGAGATCTTTTCAAGTTGCAAAAACTGATTGTGAATATAGGAATGTTTTGTTTATGTAGAAAGGTCACAAAACGTAAAACAATCCCATTGGCTGAGGTTTCTGCCGCGTCTGCCATTTCTGCCACTGTTGGAGACTGTGCACCAACTTTTTGTACTTTCTCCAGCTGGCAACCAAAAAGCATATTTAGCCAAGAACCAGGTGCCTTCATAAGGTCCCTGAGTTTGTCAAATCATCAAAACTACAAATAACATTTTCCCCCTTTTTAATGATGACAAACAATACACCAGTGTCTACATGTTCTTCCATGTTTCCTTCCCCCTGTCGATAAAGACCTGACAGTTGCATATACATTTGCACAATGAATCTGGTCTCTTCACAAGGTCTCTGAGTTTGTCAAATCATCAAAACTTCAAATAACATTTTCCCCCTTTTTGATGATGACAAACCATACACCAATGTCTGCATTTCTTCCCCCTGTCGAGTAGACACACTCCTTAGTTTCCTACACCATGGACCAGGTACCTTTACAAGGTCCCTGTGGTTTTGTCAAATCATCAAAACTTCAAATAACACATGCCATTCCACCAATATAAGATTAGATACTACTCTTTTTGTATCATTTTATGTGAAATGATTTAAATCGTGGAAATTAAATTATTTGTGTTATTTTATGTGAAATATTTTCGATCATGGAGATTATATTATCTAATTTTCCATGTGAATTCAACATATATCTTCATTTTTTATAAAATAAAATTTACATGTAACTCAAAATATTTTTAAAATAATACAAAAGAATCTATAATAAATTAAATCTCTTTTATCTTTCCAAATGGTAATTTAATCACATCAAGTTATCTAATAAAGTAAGTATAATTTAATTTTTGAAAATACTAAAATATTATTCGTCAAACAGCATAACAGCCCAATGACTAAAATATTTTATCTACTCGTATAAGAAAGTGAAACCGGTGAAATCCAGCCATTTTGTCATATGATGTGATATAAAAAGAAATATTCCTCTTTAATTTATGTGACACATGATAAATTTTAATATTTAAATAATTTATATATGAATATGTCACATAAATTAAGATATGAAGTAATAAAGTAGATATGTGTTTGGTGTGTTCACAGGATTCGAGGAGGCATCAAAGATCTGTTGTGGGTATCATGAAAATGGAGAGGATATTTGGTGTGGGAATAAAAAAAGATTAAATAATGGAACAGAAATATATGCAGGATCTTGCAACAACCCTTCCACTGTCATCAGTTGGGATGGCGTCCATTATACTGAAGCTGCTAACCATTGGATTGCTAATTACATTCTCAATGCCTCACTTTCAAACCCTACCCTACCCATAACTAAAGCATGTCAGTCTCTCCATTAATTTTTTTTTTCTTACTTGCAACCCCATGTTCTATAATATTAAATCCAAGACCTCATTTTTCATATTTTAATATTTATCATTTGAATATCACCATGTCATATGTATTAAAGTATCTCTAACTCAATTTATATATTTTATTTTTCTTTTTAGTCTGTTTATAAAAAAAATGATACATGCATATATTAACTAGCAATTTAACTTTAAAATATCTACTTTAGCCTTAATGAAATAATTTATAGTCACACAAATTTCTATTATTCATTTAAACCACAAGTTTAAAAGTCTTCTTTTATTTCTTAAATTTTGTGCTGAGTTAAACTATGTCACATAAAATGAACGAAGGGAATAGTAATTATCCTTTAAAATTTACCAAAATTATTATGGTATACTTTAGTTTTATGAATGATTTATCTTCATTTGAAGTTGAATTAGTATCCTTTAAGTAGGACCGTCTGACGGGGCAATTAATTAAATGGGATGGAGTATGGAAGTTAGGTCTCATTTATTTGAATTTAATCAAAATCTTAATTTTGGATTAATTTTGAATAAAGATTAATTTTGTATTAAACTTTGAATTTTAGATTTGGTAATCAATTTTGCTTAAAATGAAGTTCTCTCATATGAATATTGTCTTTGTTTCTTTCATTATGAGTAGTTAAATTTGTAGCTAAGTGTGTGTGCATGACGTGAGTGTAACATAATGAATGTTTGATTAATTAGTTCTAAAGTTGGTTGTTATGCATGTATGTATTGTTGTCTAGAAGTTTTAATTTAAAATCAATGGTTGCATACATTGATTTAACTCTCGAACACCATTTTGGCTTGAGAAAGCAAAAAGGAGTTGGGTAAGACTTCAATAGTGAGGACTTGGTGAAATTTGTCTATGGATTTGAGCTAGAGATTAGATAATCTGATTAATTTCTCATTTAATGTTATAAGCTAGGGATAGTTATCTACTCAAGAAATGTTTGGTGTTTTATTGGTAATTGTCTTGAACTTCCAGATAATCGAATGGATATATGTTTGATAGTTCGAGAGATTATTGAATATAGCATTGACAGAATCCTATCCATGTACTAACTGATTTGTTTTTTATTAATCTCTGCTTATTGTGTATAAACCTCATAAAAATGTGAACACCCTAATCATTTTCAATATGGGTAAACTTATTTGTGTTGATTTCTTACTAGTGATACTTGATATTGATAATTTCTAATTGTTTTCTAAATTTCTCATATATATATATATATATATATATATATATATATATATATATATATACTAGATTTTTTTGGTTGAGAAATCAATTTGAGAGTGATCTCAACTGACAATTCTTGTAGTTTGATTCCGACCTCTAATGTTGGATTTTTTTTTTTGCCTATGCCTTGAGAACGGCACATAGTTGAGTGTTCTAGAAACTGACGTCGTTGGCAGAGATTGGCATACGATCGTCTGTAGTTGATTTTTGAATTCAAACTTTTGTACATTTTGTATTCTTGTTATTTTTGTTTTGTATTATTGATCATGAAAATAGCACAAGATGAGCCATAGTTTCCTTTATATTTTAGCATTGGGGTGTTTCTTTGGCGATTTTGGGCCATCGTACAGGATGAAGCTAGTCAAAAACAGCAGACAGTACAGAAGAAGGACCGAGCAGAAATCTGCTTTAGCAATGTGACCAGCTGAAGGTGCAGAGGGACGTGGTGTCTCAGAAGTCCTTGCTGTCTCCATTGAGCAAGTGTACTTGCAGCGACTTGGCCGAACCACTCTGTATACACCCGTGCTTGTTAAAATATAAGTATCCTTGCTGTTATCCTGTGCAAATGAGAATATGTAACCTAAAGCAGGCAATGGACTATTGGGAACTGAGCTGCAATTGAGAGGTGAATCATGAGCGCAACTGAAACGGATGCTTCTTGCTTAAAAGTTCCCACTGTTATACGGATTTTCTTGAGCTGCCCAAAAGTTCTTAGCATACAAATCTCCATAGAGGTAACTGCAAATGCAACCATCCTTGTGTTAAGTTTAGTTTCCTAATCGTATATCAACAAGCTAGTGTGCGTTCATATTTACCATCCATATATGCAGGGATCAGTCTTGGAGCGATAAACATAGCCACCTGATATGGCTGCAGATCCAACTTCTTTATTTACTTCAGAATGGGTGTATCCTAACACTGGGAAGATGGGATCAACAAAATCATCAGCTGAAGCATTTTTAAAGCGTAAAGGACCTTCATACATGCTCCATCCGTAGTTTCCCCCTTTCGTGATGATGTCAACTTCTTCATACTGATCCTGCATGATTATCAGAAACTCAACATCATGTTACGTCTGTTGAAAACATCTTATGTTATAGCTCTCAACAAAAGTGAGATTGTCATTGAACCTGTCCAACATCCGCACAGATGAAGTAAGAAGGCCTTTCTGAATCAAAGCTACAGCGCCAAGGATCTCTCAGTCCAAGCGCCCAAATTTCTGGCTGCAAATCTTTATCTTGTGAATAAGGATTATCTCGAGGAACCGAATAGTTACCCCAATGTCCAAGGTCTGATATCTCTTCTTGACCTATTGAAAGAATCACCTTAGTATCTCATGACATAACTCAAGAAAGTGTGCAAGGCAGGCCATTGTGTCAATTATTGTAAAACAAATAAATCAAAGTGCTCACTTGGTATGTTATCAATATCAACCCTCATTATTTTTCCAAGTAATGACTTCTTATTTTGAGCAAAATTGAAAGAATCACCCTTGCTTCCACCATCTCCCATCATAAAGTAGAGATATCCATCTTCAGGGCCAAAGAGTATTTGTCCTCCATGATTAGCTGTGAATGGAAGCCCATTGTAAATATTCTCCTCACTTCTGATGGTTTCACCTTCTCTGCCTACAAAATGTATGAAATCTCAGTCAAACAAGACAATGAAACCTTTGAATTGGAATTGGAGAAAGTTATAATCCAAAGCAGAATTAGGTTCTAACAGCTTAAGTTTTAAGATGAGGTGGTAACGTAATTCAACATGGTATAAGACATGGTTTAAAGTCTCTCTGCGAGCCATAATCAAAAAGAGTTATCGTGTGCTTAGCCCATAAAAAAGAATCAGACCAACACGTGATGAGCTTTGTTAGTGATAAAAAGTAAATAAAATCTAATAATTGGCTATCTATCTAGCTGCTGTTTAAGAACACAATGGAGTAAAAAACCAACCAGTGATGGATTTGATGCAGTCCCATTAGCACTGAACTCTGAAACAACAGAGTGGTATTGGCATGGCTGCTTATTATCCTCTGGTTTTATCTTAGAAGGATCACAACCAACATCTGAATTACAAGCACATCTTCCAGCACAGCTAGGGGACTTAGCTTTGTCACAGTTATATGATGCAAAAAACCTGCCATTCTTTGCAAAGTTTGGATGAAAAGCCATCCCCATCATCCCATATCTTGCATCTATATAAACCTCATCTGTCAAATCAGCAAATGGACTTGATTCATCAAGCCCCATGCTTTCTCCTGAATCTTGATCTGGTATAGTTGCTAACCAAATTTTTCCAGCCTGATTGGAGAAGAATGCTCGGTTCGATCCATCAGGATGAGGGACCATGTTGAGGTAAGCTCCATCAGCAGTCTTCTCAAAACACATTCCATTCGGAATCTGTAAAGTTTCGTTTTTCTTTAGTGAAACTTGTTCTCCATTGAAACATAATGAATCTTTATCAGAGTTTCCACCAAATGCTTAGCAGAAATCTGCTTTCGATTGCCAGAAGTCTGTTAACAAGGAGGAGTTTGAGTTTTTGGTTACTCCTGCTTTGGTTTGCAATGATGGTGCAAAAGGAGAATTCGTTATTGGTATGTTTTGGCAAGAATCCCAAACAGATGAACAAAAGCTGTTTGCTGATGCAACAGTTGAATTGCAAAGAACAGGAACTGGTCTTGGCCCTGATTTTACCTTAAACAACTCAGCTGCAAACTGATCACATGTCTGGAAAACACAAAAGGGAAATCTTTTGGATTAGTTCTATTTATTAAAATAGAATTACTTGGAATTAACCACCAAATCCTGCAGAACCTTAAGAACAGGAACAAACTTTGTTCATCAGTATGATTCATTTTCTTTCTTCAAGAATTTGAGAAAATAGAACAAATTAATCTAACCACAACAACAACATACTCAATATTGTTTCACGAGTGGAATCTTGGGAGGGTGAGGGATACATAGAGCTTACCCCTACATTACTGGGGTAGATAGTTGGGAGGGTAAGGATGCATAAGTTTTTTAAAATGTTCCAAACTTCAATTCCCATAAACATGTTTAAGAATGACATGAGGAAGAGCAAAGATTGTTGATAAGATATTACATATAACCATTTCTTATTTGAGTATTTCTTCAAGAATATGGCCAAAAAAGCAAATTTAGCTAACCTCATCAAGAAAATGCTAAAGGTGAAAACGTTTTAAATGCACCAACTTCAATTTCCACTGCCATATATGAGCTATTTAACTCCAACTCTTCAAGAATGTGAGATCCTCTCTAAACGTAGTGAATATTTCTCCAAGGATCCAACATAAGTGCGCGACAATACTTTTGAAGAGTTAGAGGTATAAAAAATTATCAAAATTAGAGAACTTACTGAGCAAAGTATTGACTTGACAGCAGAACTACATGAAGTATCAGATATTTTCATACCCTCAAAAGCCTTGTGCAATTGGACATCTTTGGAAGAGTCACAACATACTCTTCCATTATATGGACAAAAAGCCAAAGCCTTTTTAGGAATAACAGGTGCTCCTACACATAGAAGAAGAACAATTAGCAAAAGGAAACAAAATTTTGTATAAAAATGATATCTTGATACAGATTGATCTACCCTCATTAATTATAAAAAAAATATTAAAAGAACTTACTCAAATCTGTGCATAAAGGGAGTGAATAAGATGGAGAGATGAAGTTATACAGAAGGAGACAAATGAATGAGGAGAGCAACTTATTCATTTTGGGAAAGATGAAACAGAGAGGACAAGAACAAACATGCAGCAGCAATTCTGGATTTTACTCCCTTCTTATTCTTATATATAATATAATACAAATATATATATATATAAATATATCAATATGAATTATATATAAGTAGACAGTTCAGGGAAAAGATAAGTGAACCTTTGCTACAATATTCTTTTTTTTTAAAAAAAAAAGGAGTTTCCATTAATAATATGAGAATATGAGTTTGACACAAAAGAGTTTCCATTAATAATATGGGAATATGAGTTTTAACTCTTTATGTCGTGATAGAGGGCAGATTCAAGATTCAAAATTTATGTTTTCTGCATTAAATTTTAACTCAAGTTAATAAGTATATAATGATATATGAGCTTAGATTCAAATTTAGTTAATTTCTTGACATGTACATAGAGTTTAGGCAAAATTTATTAAATTTACGTGAATCAATATGTTATATTGTGAATTTATCACTGTGCAGTGATAGTGTAAGAAATGCTATGATATATGGTGTTGGGGAAATTCATAATTTAAGTTCTATAGGTTTAACCTTTAAATCTTTTAGCATTGAACCTATTGTATAAAATTATGAGTTCATCTATGCTCTTTATTGAACTTTTGGTGAGATTCTTGCATATAACAATATGCTTCGCATGAAAAAATATTAAATTTATTTGAAGCTGACATCGCAACATTATATCCATCGTTTTTAAAGATTATCTAAAGATAACTTCTGATTACATCTTCAACACAAGTAATTACAAACTTGAAGAATAAGGTGGTTGTCATATAATCTAGTATATATAATATATTACAATATAATCTTTTTAAAATATTATTGTTAAAATACTTCGTGTATTCTTACAAATAAAATTTGAAGAGAATGATGTGCACACAATTTTGCTGGTATGTTTTAGAATTATAAAAATAGTTTTAGAATGAACCTCAACTCATATAAAATAATTTAGTTTTTCTTTAAAAAAAATCATAATATCATTATAAAGAATAAAATAATATCAAAAATAAATACTTTAAGTAATGATTTTCCAAAAGGTGTTTGAAATTTCTCATGCTCTTTTTAACTTTAAGGTATGATTAAATTACGTGCACCATAATTGGTTAGAAATTGGAAGGCACGATCAATAATAATAATTCTAAAGACTTTTGGATTTGACTTGTAGCCACTATACATAGATCTCAGTGGATGAGTAGTGGTTGAAAAGGCCAGTAATGATAACAGAACGAATAAATAGATATTTTATTACAAACCCATAAAAGTTGGAATTTTTATTATTTTTTTCTACTTTTTAAAAGGTGGATTTGAAATGTGTTACATTGATATTATTCTCTTGTAGGTGTATACATTTATTGCTTTCAAATTTCTTGACTGATTGTACGTTTTGCCTTACAATTTAAAAGGTTCTAGGAGTGGGTCTTCAACCACTAGAGTTTATAGCTGGATTTAAATCATCAAAAATAGAATTATTTAATAAAATTGAGATTTGTTATATCAGAGTTTGATTTATTATGTCGGATTAATGAACTTTAAAAAATAAGTATTTGGTATTTTCCTTTCTTAATTAATGTGATCCACATTTATTTTTCCTTTTTCGCTTTTGAGTACTATTAAATCGTATATTGTTATATTTAAATATTTTTTGCTCATATAGTTGTTGAATTAATCTAACCAAATAAACTAAGGGCCGGTTTGGATTGACTTTTGGCTTATGACTTATAAGCCAAAAGTATAATTAGGATTTCTAACTTATGACTTTTTTTTTTGTTATTTTGGCTTTAAAATAAGTGTTTATAAGCACTTTTTAACTTTACTCAAAAACTTTAAAACTGTTCAAAAGCTATTTTGGCTTAAAAGCATCTTAAATAAGTCAATCCAAACAGGCAGTAAACATCTAGCTAGAAATCGAATACCTCTTGCACTTCAGCTGAACCTCCTCAAACTATTAATTGCACATAAATCAACTTTATAACCTAATACACAATTCTACAATATGCGGTCCACAAGGCCCAATATCCACATATCAATAGTCACCAATCAATAACCAAATGAATCAAGTAAGTCAATCTCAAAGTCAAGTAGTTCAATCACACGCAACAAGTACATCAATCACAATTCACAAGCAAGGCACACATAAGTATCAAATGCATTAGGTCACAATAATAATCTCTCGCCGGAACCATTTTTCATCGAGACAATATCACTAGCGATAACCATTTCTCCTCGGCTTTATATCAAATCACTAGTCAAAATCATTTTTCATCGGTTTGATATCAAATCACTAGTCAAAACCATTTTCCACTGGCTTAATAACAATCGTCCGCAAAGACCTTAGAATCACGACAATCGTCGACAAAGACCTCGACATCATAACAGTCACCGACAAAGACCTCGGTATCATAACAGTCATCGGCTAAGACCTCGACATCATAAAAGTCACATAATAATCAATGCGCACAAATAATATAACACCACATGGAAGAGACAACAATTCATACAATCCACGTCAACTTTCATGATCTCAAGCATTTCATAAACCAATCAATAAGGGGTACAACAAGGCATTTCACAACATCATGTTTATCACATAGCCTTTTCAATTTCAACTCCTTTTTATTCATTAAGATATAACAAGTAGACAATTAACCATTCACCTCATTCTCATTACTCCCAACAAGCAAACAACGAAGAGCGTATACGAATTCTACTAGTATACAAGGTTTAAGAGATCATTTTTCTTAAATCAACCAATGATTACTCCAAGAGTTGAGTCTTCCCCTTCTGAATCGCTTCCAAAGCCACACAATTTATTTACAAGAAAGTATTCACCGTCACATTATGAAAATAACAATATCCACATCAATTGCTTAGAAAAATGGGTCAATCAACTCAAAAGTCAATATTAAAAATAAGATTTGAATCTGAAATATAATACTTGAAAAATGGTGTTTAAGGCTTTAGGAACTCAATGGTGAAAATCATTTCGAAAAAGGAATTAAAATCACTTAAAAATCCCTCATTTTGATTTAGAACTTTAGTTCTTGAAAAACTAAACCATTTGCAAATCAAAACCTCAAATTTTAATGTTAGAATCCATAAATAATCAATGGAAAATGGTCACAAAGGCTTACCCAAAGGTTTTAGCACAAAAGAATCGCCTCACAAATCACCTCCAAGGTCTTCCCAAGCTGAAAAAATAGAAAATGGATCTTAAACCCCAAAAATGATAGGCAAAAACCCTCTCAGATGTCGCAAAAGCGACCTAGAGTTTGCAAAGTGAACCCCCCTAAAAGCTCGGCTCAAAGCCGCTCTGTCGTGTTGAAGGTGAACCTCTATGAACTCAATCTAAGTAGGCAGGTACAACGATTAACCTTTTGTTTCAAAATAAAGTGATCCTGCATATGTTAATCTGGACTCAGACACTCCTAATCATGCAAATCAGGTGTGTCTTGCGCTTTTCTGGTTTATTCATTTGCTATATCAAAAGGAGAAAATCATAACCCTAATTCCTTGTCGTTTGACAGATTGAGCTCCAAAGGAGCTAATACCGGCCACTGCCTAATCAACATAATTTATTACTCTAGTCTCATTTCCTCCGTAGTTGGCGAGCTTGTAACTTTCAAATTTTGATATACTTTTATGTCATCCAGTTCAAACATGACATAGTTGCATGAAGTTGTTAGTCGCAATATACGCAATAAGTTCTTCTTTATATCTCATTTTGAAATTGTACTTTTTCCTCATTGTAAGTGCAAATACCATTTTGTTAATATGAGAATGACATTTTAGAATTATTTATCATGATCATTACTCAACAACCTTTATATTTGTCTGTGTAGATCAACTTTTTCTCATCATTAATGATGTAATTGAAGCGTTCAAAATCAATGATCTAATTATATTCATAATCAATCAATTTTCACATACAATTGCAAATGTTAGTTTCTTTTGTTCATAGAGTAAGGTGACAAGATCTTGTTGTTGATCCTTTTTTATCAATTGCATAAGAGGTATCAAAATCTCAAAAGATTTTTCTTCGTCTTGCTTGTTTCAAGTAGGATTATATATCTATTTACCTTCAATTTTTTTATACCAACAATCTCTAGCATACTTATATTCACCTAAAACAACCAAACATTGTCTCATGATTTTTTCAAGAATATGTTGTCTCATGAAAACATGTTCAAGACCTATCTAATACAACTCAATCAGAAAAATTTTAGTGACTCAATTGATTGAGTACTTAATTTTTTACGGAAGTTTTTTTTTCATTTCTATTTTTTAAAATAAGTACAATTCAATCAATCTATTATAATTATTAGCATAGATCAAGATTGGTTTCTTTTATATGAAAATATTGATGTATACTTCCTCTCCAACCGGACATCAAAAAACAAAGGAATAAGAATATTAATGATGGTCACATGATCATATATTTCTTGCTAATACTAATGGTATCACTGATTATCTTAGATGTTTAAACAATTAATGAAAAATAACAAAGATATCTCTAACTATATTTAATATTAATAAACTGATCAATGTCATATACTTAATATTAAATGCACGTTTGTCCTATGAAGTAATATATATATATATATATATATATATATATATATATATATATATATATATATATATATATATATATATATATATATATATATATATATATATATATATATATATATATATATACATGTAACATGTTATGGTCAACTTGCAATCTAAATTATTCCAATATTTAGCCGGCCGTATGATAATTACCATCTTTGGAGGATAACTTTTTCAAAAACTTCACTTCATGTAACATGTTACGGTCAACTGGTCATTTTACAATTTTCATGTCACAATAAAGTTTTTGAAATTGTTAAAAAGGAAGAAAACTCAAATACGTTATCGAGCTTTGAGAAAAGATTCACCTATGTCATCCATTAAAAGTTTCACTCATCTATGTTATTTTCGTTTGAAAAAGAGTTGTCATTAATGCTATTATTTATTGACTGAAATAACATATATGTGCTAAACTTTTAAAGGATGACAAATTAAAGATGAACAGTTTCTCAAAGTTCGATGGAATATTTGAGCTTTTTTCTTTAAAAAAACTTAAATAATAACGTGGACTAATCATATATGACCATGTGTAAAAAATGATTTTATGAAATTAAAATTATTTTCTGTTAACAAGTAATGACACGGAAGAGACTTTTCTTAAACTAAAATAATATAGATGTGTCCAACGTTTAACGGGTGACATAAATAAACCTTTTCTCAAAATCCGATGACGTATTTGACATTTTCCCTTATAACCAGGTGAGAATGCGGAGGCTTGCAAAAATAAATAAGGGAAATTACGCAACAAAGCAAACTTATACTATTTAATTACTTATTATAGCTATAGTTTGCTATAATTACTACTCGCGACTAACTTTATACATTAATTACGTGGGCTGACTTCGAAACTGTATAATTAGTCATGTTTGTATATGTATAATTCACCAGAATATACAAATACATATGTATAATTTACAATTATTTAACCTATATACTTATACAATTCACCTCTCTCGCACTCGCTGCCCTCTCTCGCTCACCTCTCTCCTCCCTCTCACAATCTCGCTCGCCTCTCTCCTCCCTCTCCCAATCTTGCTTGCCCTATATACAGATGTATATGTATAATATACAATTATATACATATATAGTTAACCTCTCTCCACTCTCTGCCCTCTCTCGCTCGCTCTCTCCTCCCTCTCCTAGTCTCGATCGCCTCTCTCCTCCCTCTCCGAATCTCTCTTGCCATATATACACATATGTATAATATACAATTATCTAACCAATATACATATACATGAGAGTAATTAATTATTTTTAAGTGACTATATGTGAAAGTTTCTCAATAAATAAATACAAACTATGGCTAACTTGTAAATACATGATAAAAGTGGCTATACTGAGTAAAAAGTCCTGATGTGTTGGATGGCCCAATAGAAATAAAATGGGCTGCCTCTTAGATGGTCCATATTCACATAAACTAGTCCATGAACACTACTCATACATAAATTGTACTAATCAAGTCAGATACAACAAGATCGATTGAGAAAGCATGCAAGAGTTTCAAATCTGAAATCACCAACGGAGATTGTATGTTCATTTAACTCGACTATCATTATGGATTACAAACTTCAATTTAATTGAGATGAATTTGATAATTTTAAAGTTAATTATTCTTTTGAACAAGATGACTGGATAATTTATTTTGCAGAGAAGAATGTTTTTTAGGTTGCTCTTTTATTTTAACTTTTTATATGATACATTTTAGATCATAAAACTCAATTTTATTTAAAAGTTATATTGCTTTTATATATATTTAATTTAAAATTATAATATTCAAAAATCATTTTTACTATCTTATTTCGTCTAAGTTAAAAAAAAATACTCCTTCCGTTTCAAAAAGGCTGACCTAGTTTGACTTGGAACGGAGTTTAAGAAAATAAAGAAGACTTTTTAATCTTGTGGTTCTAAATTAAAGTTATGTCAAATATACCAAAATGTCATTTAATCTTGTGGTCTTAAACATGCCACGTGGAAAGTTAAAGTTAAAGTGTTGTAAAAAAAAAAAAAGGATAATTCTTTTTGAAACAAACTAAAAAGGAAATATGGACATTCTTTTTTAAACGGAGGGAGTAAATTAAACGAAGGGAGTATTAAATTATATGAAAAAATCTTTTTGGCCAGAAAAATTTGGCCAGAATGGTAAAAGTATATGTTCACACTATAAACTAGTTTGTTTTTGGACATTTTTGCCCTTTAACTCAAATGTTGAATATAGTCTTCAATTATATTTCCAATGCATTGAAAATGATTGATAAGATTAATTATTTATGATTTCATAGTTAAACATTAAAAATGAATCACAAAATCCATCAAACAAAACATAAGTTTCACCACTCATCTCTTTTGAAATTTTCAAGATCTAAAAAAAATTATTTAAAATGTAAGCATAGTAATAAAAAACTTAATGAAAAATTAGTAAAAAACTATATCTCTTTTTTCTTTAAAAAATTCCTCCTTTTTGCTTATTCTTTTTTTTTGGTGTAATTATTTTCCATTTCTTATTTTTTAATAATAGAAAGTAAACATTTAAAAAGTATAAAATAGGAGTAAAGTGTAGAATGTAGATGATCTATTTTACTTTATAATTTATAGTGTAGAAAAGATAAATTATACCTAAATTTAAATATTAAAAAATTATATTTATAATATTTAAAATTAAAAATCTAAAATTGACCAGTTGGTAAAATAATTACTCCTATTTATTTAAAGGAGTTGTTGTTATGCATCGAATTTATCGAAAGAAGTTAAATAATAAAATTATATATTATCTGATTATACTTAGAATGTATGTGAGCGAAATATGAAGAAAACTGAAACTACAATAATGTTTACCCTATTATGTAATTGTCTTCCTATCCTCGATCGTATATGAATCATATCATACACAAATAATGACTCATTCAAATTAATTTTTTCTTATTTGAGTACAAGAGACGTATACAAATATGTTTTGGATAGAAATGTTGATGTCGCTTCATTGAAAAATTATAATAATACAGAACAAATATAGAAAGTTCTTTATCATTTCAAAATAAACTTTTATAAAAAAAAATAAAAGAAAAACATCTTCATATAGTTATCCGATAATAATGACAACATAAATCTGTTAAGCATGAACTGTTAAAGTTTCATAACATATTTATTTTGCTTTATTAGCATTATTTGTTATTTTATTAAAAAATAAATGTTTGTTATAAAATGATATATTAAAATATATTAAGTTTACATAGTTATAGTCATAATATTAATATTATTTTTTCCTCAAATTAATATTTTTTTGAAACTAATTATGAATCTTTAAAATTAAGTAATTTTATTGTAGTTATTATATAAATAAATTTAGATTATATTTTTCATGATTTTTTAAATATAATGTAAAATAGTTTAGCAATAACAGTCAAAACTCAAAACACTCTAGTTCATATGTATCAACCCTAGATAACAAACCAAAGAGCCAATCATTAATATTGTAGTCTTGTGCTCCTGTGTTAAGCCAATTTCATTACAAGAAAAACAACTTCTAAGGAAGTGAAATATGATCGTGAAAAGTCCAAATCTTGTCCCAATTGATAAATAGCGACGGCAAAATGCTGGTCGCAACCCGTCGTAATTGCTTCCGTCGCAAAAGCGTATCAAGGACGGGCTCAAACACCTGGTCGTTAAACATCTATAGGGACGGAAAAAAACTAGTCATTATAATACATTTAGAGACGACATATCTCGTCCCAAATAGACATTCTACATTTATCAGAAGTATACATTTTCTGGTCTCTAAACCTTTTTTGTGACGAACAACAAAGTGGTCCTAGATTATACTTTAGAGACTAACAAATATCTGGTCCTAGATGATCATTCGAGACTAACAACTACGTGGCAATAGGTTAATCATTAGAGACGAGCAACTTCCTGCTCTCTAATTGGCTACCAATGGTCCTAGAGCTTGATATCACAAAATTATATATTTCATCAATAAATATAAAATTGCTACAAATGGTGCCAATACAAAAACTCAATATATGTATCTAGAAAGATAGAGACCTGATTAAGCTCAATAGATCAGTTTACATCCCTTGATGTTGGTTTCAACATTTGCTTAAAACAATAGTTACAAAACATTAATAGCTAGACTATGATATCAAATTTTGCATGACATCTGTAGCAAAATAATGAGATTGTGCATCTTCTAATCTTGCATCTTGGCTTGAACTTCAACCTTCAAAATATTCAAAATTTTGAAAAGATGATAAGTAAGTATTTGTATAGTAGGTGTAAATCTAACACTAGATTAGGTATACGACTCACCCCAAAAAGTAGTTTAAATTTTATCAAGTATTATCCAGATACATCAACAAAACTTGAAAATATCAGAAAAAAGTAATAAGAAAAGCCTTGAGATGCATTAACCAAAAATTAATCTGCTTCAAAAAATCAAAAAGAGGCAGAAACAAAAATTGGACAAAAATAAAAAAACAGAGAAGCTGAGCAACTATGGAGAAAATTAAAACAAGAGGCAAAAAAAGTTGTATGTAATTGTGCATAAAATCTGTAAAAACTACAGGAAGAAGAAGTTGTGCAGAATAAAAAGACAAAAAGAGGATGAAGAGTTGTGCAACAACGGTTAATATCAAAAATTGAGGAAGAAGTTGTGCAACCGCGGTAATGTCGGAAACAAAGGAAGAAATTGTGCAACTATGTAAAATTTATAAATTAATGTATCCAGTTGAAAATGTTGCGTCTTTTAAAAAAATGGTGACGCATCAGTATCTCACCCCCATCGCCTTTTTAATGCCTCGTGCTTTCTCTCGCCTTTTCATTCCTATATTATATTAATTTATACCACACAACAAGGTTACATAAGCAAATAAAAAGCAAATATCTTGATAAATGTTTGACATTGTAGTAATTTTAATCTAACCTATCGATCAAATACATCTCTCGCCTTCTTTTTTTTGAACAACTATATATCTTTATTACTCACGAGTAAGTTCATTACAGTGTCATAACATAGTAAAATAACAATTTATTTATCTAAATCAATATACTTAAGCCTAATCCTTAGGTATAACTCAGTAGATGAAACCACAAGCCCTTGAATTAGGATTTCAGTTCCATGGGTAGCTCTAATGCCCTTTAATTAGAAGTTGAGTTCCATGGATATCTCTAACGCCCTTGAATTAGACTCGAGGTGCTCATGTTAACATTATTCCAATGGGAGCTTCTGTGTATTCTTTTTGGCGAGAAAGAAATAATAGGATCTTTTCGTAGGAAATGAGATATGAAGATTCTATTGTGAGGGTTGTTATACATGGAATTTATTATCGAGCAAACATGTTGCCTAAGTTATCTATTCATACTACTAGGCTTAAAACATACTCTCTATGAACCACTGCTAATCTAGAGCTGAGTTTTGGTGTTTTATTATACATGAACTGAACCATTATCTACATTTTTTTGCGTTGTTAAACACCGCTTCTAACATTCATCGAAAAATTATGTATGAAGCAAGGGATCCTCCCTTTAGAAGGGTGAAGTTGCACGACACTTACATTTTGCCTTTGTGAGTGTGTGAATTATGTTAGATTCAATTAGTTGTTGAACGAATTATGACACTGAGGACAAGCTAAATATCTAAAGGATGAGTTACACAAAAGAGTTTCCCCCTACTATTTTTAAAGGAAAAGTACAAGATTAGCAAATAAATGCAACTGAATGTTCTCCTAGATATTTTGATTCGTGGTCATCCCTAGGCCCTAACTGACCCTCTCAGTCATACTCTTAATCCAACAAACTCAATCTACGATAATAACAGGGCAAAGAACAGGTCATTGATGCAACTCTTGGGAGATCTGAAACTCTCGCATACCTATAGAGAGCAGAACAAGGTAGCCGACCTCTTAGCCAAGGAAGGGGCCAAGAAGCGATTATTTGAGCACACAAGGATTTTGCAAGTTCCGCCAATGTTCGCAAATGAGGTAGTTTGGAAAGATATACTAGGAACTACTTATCCAAGGAAAATTTATACTCATAATAATAATTTGATAGCAACCAATGCTACCATATTTACGGGGAATAATACTACCCTTATTTTGTAATGATACTTATGCTTCTTTGCTAATAATATTATCAATAAACCAAAAAACAAATCACAGGACAGAAGAACTAATGCATAACTTCAGCCAGAATATTGAATTACAAGAAAAACGGAAAAAAGTAAAGTAAGGAACTCTTTAAACACTTTGCAGGAACGTAAAGAACTCTATCAACAAAATTTTATATGAAAGTAAAGAACTTTAGTTTGATAAATTCAAGAACGTTAACACTTGCCCCATAAATTTTATCATTTTATTTGACACAGAGCTATGACAAATAATTTTAAATAGAACAACTAAAATACAAGCTTGCGACTAAAAAGTCAACTAGTTGATAGTTGGTATGAGAAGGGTGTCAAGCTTTATGATCCAAATTAACTTAACACAGAAGCTTAGGTCATCAATATGCTATAGATGGTGATGCCTGTATCCTTAGATATCGAGGTTACCCTATTAAAGAGTTGTTTGCCATATTGGAAGTGGCATACATTTTGTTTAAGTGTTTCTCATTTTAATTTTATATATATGCTTAAACTTCTAATATGCTGGCAGATTTATTTTATGGTGTCTGGATTAATTTCTATGAGGAGTAGACAATCTCTTTAAATTTTTCCTAGAAGTAGCTTAACTATTTATCAAAATGAATGATCAAAGCCAAAAATTGTAGTAATGCTGAAGATTTTATTTTTAATAAAATTATAAATAAGGATAACAGATGTGCCCTCAAACCTATAGGTTGTATCAGGTTAATGCGAACATTAACAAATGGATATACATTAAGAAATAAGCTTGAAGTGGATAATCATGAGATCTTGTTATTGTTACAGAAAAAATGTATAGGTGTGAAATTCTATTTTAAACATTGGTACAAGCTGCAATGCTGTAAAACTTTTTTGTTGGTCTATAAAGAGAGAATTGCTAAGCAATTCTGATGCACCTTCTTAGTTTGGGGAGTCTATCCATTAGTTGCCTTCTGTGGTCTATTAAAAAATTTACCTTCGCTCTAACGAAACGACAAAAGCTAACTCAGAAGGCGAGGATTGCCCAAGAACATATAAAGAGACCTCTAGAGAGACAAATGACCCCTACTCGACTCCAAAAATAAGTAATGAAATGAAAAATATGTTTCTAAGTAGGTCGAACTTCTCTGCTGGTTTATCCTTTCTTTAGGGTTTATTGAAACTATAGTGTATGGTAATTTACTATTTGAGAACAGGCTACCAGACTGGGATTTCACAATTATAAATCATTCAACAGTACCACAAGGATTCTTGATTAATTCATACTTTTTGTTTCTAAGAAAACTTTAGTTAGTTTTTATTTAGATTTTTCACTCACAAATGCTTACCATGATTTAGAGAAGAGTAGTTTGCATATATTCCTTTTTCTGTAAAGTAAAAGAGATCTTTTTTTCTGTAAAGTAAATGAGCTTCTTCACGAGCAAGAGTAAAAAAGCTACTTCAAGAACAAGAGGTTCACAATGAGTTCAATCTATTGTGACGAAGTAAAGTATTCACTACTTTTTACAATACCTTCATTCACTCGTACTGCTACTTCAGTCCAACAACATCAGCATTGAATATTTGAATATATAAACAAATATGACATCCATGAAATAATTAGCTTTTGGAAACTCGATATACAGTATGTATACACCATAATTATCAAACTATGATTCATTAGACACATAATACACTAGAAACTTAAATATACTTCTATACTCAAAAATAAATAAAAATTTTCAGATTGTGCAAAATAAGAAGAGTAACTCAAATAAAACAAACAATAATCTCTAAAGAAAAAAAATTGGCGGAAGAGAGGCATACCTGAGATTTGAGTAGATAGAGTAGAATTATTAGGGTAGTACTTCGGTGACCTTTGATTTCTCTGTTTTCAGAAAGCGTAAATCAATATGTTAAGAGTTCTGATAGTTGTTGTGCAGATCGACTCTAGCAGCTAGGGCGGAGTAACTATCTTTAGTTTGCGACCCAGATGAAAACACCGAGAGTTCTAGGAATCGCCTTGCAGATCTATATTATAAGCTAGGGCAAAGTAAGAACTATGTGTTTAGTTTGTGGCGATGGGTCTAGAAAAAGAGAGTTTTTGTGTTCTCTTTTTAGAATTCATTTTTTTAGTATAATTTGGTGCCTAATATTTCGTCAAAACAAGCTTTTTATTTTTCAAATATTTTAATATTATATTTTGTCACACTTTCTCCCGCATAAGACCCACAAATTTTAATTTAGGACCAGTTATTAATTTCTTTAGGGACCACATTTAATACCTTCCCAATAAAATATGGAATTAAGGACTAGAAGAAAATTTCGTCCCAATATATGTGCTTTTAGAGACGAAATTATTAACTCGTCCCTAAATGTTGGTCTTAAATAATGGTTTTTTGTAGTGTTTGAAAATTTGAGATCATTACTTATATTTGTTACTAATATGAGCTCTAATTAGGTAATTGTAGTAATTATTATGTTTAAAAAAATTAAGCTATGCATAAAATTAAAAATATAATTTAAAATATTTCACGACAATCAAAACTCAAAACACTTTAGAATTAATAGATATACACATTGTTGAAACGCTTAAAATCAAATGGTTCATAAGCGACGATCCTATTTACAATCAAAGATAGTTACACATAATATTATAGTTTTGCACATTTTCTAATTATTATGTGTTAAAAAATTAAACTACATCTTTAAATAATTAAGTGATATCCCTAGTTAACCACAAGCTAAGAGTATTTTTTTTTTAAAAAGCTAAAATTTATTTCAAGAGGAAATAAATTAAGAATAATATTGACGTTAAATTATATTCAAGAGGAAAATGTTGACGTTAAATTATTTATAATTAAAATAAATATTTGAGTTATATTTTAGTAACAAATATAAATAATTATTTACAATTTATTAAATCGATATAATATAAGAGATAAAAAATGATCAGACGCCTTTGTTCTTTCCGCAAGTGTTTTCAATTTATACTATAAATCAAATAATAAAATCAAGAATAAGAGTATGAAAGTAAAAAGAAAAATAATTTTCATAGTACCTAAATTTTTATATTACTATTTTCCCCACTTTATAACATTTTGTATATTTTATTCAAAACCCATGTAGTTTTTGCCGCTTTATAAGTTATTCAATATTTTCCCAATTTATTTTAGGAAAATAAAGTTACGGGAATCTAGAATTGTACTGAGAATTGCAAAGGTTTTTTGAATAACCAAATTCTTCCTTTAATGCATTTTCCCTTTATTTTAAACTAAAAGGTTAATATAGTCTTTATACATTTCTGATCAAATTTTGATCATATTTTTCTGACTGTTTAGCATTTTCCTTAAAATTAAAGTTAACTGAAAAAGTGGATAACATTCAGGTCCCACTTCTATCTATCATTAATTAAATGACCTTAGTTTGAGGCTTTGACCCTTGAGAATAAAAGTAATCTTGGGAAAGTTGTCTCAGCAAGAAGCTTGAAATATGCAAAATTAAATTCGAATATAAATGTGGATTATCAACTTGAAAATCAAAAAACTTAAAAGGGTGTGTTCGGTATTGAAGAAAGTGTACTAATTTTTCATGTATGGTTGGATTAAAATATTTGGAAAATATTTTTTTAATTAACTTATTTTAAATTTAAGTAAAATGAATTTTCTTTCAAAATTAAGGAAAATATTTTTCAAATTCTACTTCTTTCTTTTATTTTTTTTCTTACCCTGTCCATACCACGTACCTAACTCTCCCTATTAAAAAAGATTAAAAATTTCAAATATATTTTTATTCCTACCCCAAACCGACGCCCCCCACCCCTCCCACATCAAACAAAAACATAAAAAAAATTAAGAATTATATTTTTAAAATGTTTCAAATTTTAAGATTTTTTGACTTCATCCTCCCCTACCACACCTACCCCCATCCCAAAAAAAGATTTACTTTTGAAAAAAATTCTAATATAATTTTTTAATTTTTTGTATGCCACTCCCCCTCCCCCCACATGGCACCCCAATAATTTCTTGTTACAGAAGTTAATTTTTGGAAGTATTTCAAATTTAATTTTTTTTATTTTTACATCACCCCTACACCCTACACCCCCGTATAAGCAAGTTCAGTGGTAGAAACCTCTGTAATCGATGGGAACCTCGAAGCTGTCTGGAGCAGGAGAAAACTCATATTAAGCACTGCCCCCCCCCCCCCGCCACCCCACCTAGATCACCCCGTCAAATTTTTTTTTTTCTAAAATAAAAATTGTTTTTCGAATATATAGCAAATTTAAAATATTTTTCATTTTTACGCCACTTATACCCCTACCCTCCCTCCCACCCCCCGCCAGCCCCACCCTGGCCATCCCCGTCAATAAAAAATTTTAAAAAAAATTATTTTTGAGAAATATTTAAAATTTTAAAAAATTTCATTTTTTACGCCATCTACCCCCCTACCCCCCCACCCTACCTCACCTAGACTCCCCCATCAATATTTTTGTAACAAATTGCTTTTGAAAAATATTTCTGTTATGAAACTATATAAACAAGAAGAACAATAAAATAGGGAGAAGAGAAAATACTTCTTATTTCTCTTGAAATATATTAAGGATTCACAAATCTTCTTTACAATGAAGGAAAACCCCTTTATTTATAGGGAAAACCTAACTTTGTGCCCAAGTAGGATTCCTAATCATATCCTAAAAGGACTCCACATGATAGACATTCACTATAATACAAATTGTTTATAACACTCCCCCTTGAATGTCGGTAGATTATGTGCCTCGTTAAAATCTTACTCGATAAAATTCAGTGGGAAAAAATCTAGTGAGGAAAAAGAGTACATATCTCTAATAATACGCATTATGGATGCCTCATTAAAAACCTTACAAGGAAAACTCAATGGGACAAACCTTGTGAGGGAAAAAGAGTACATCACATATTAACTCCCCCTAATGAGAACATTAATCCAGAGACTTGAATCTTCGTTTTCCAAGCTTGTACACCATCTTCTTGAAAGTTGTAGTTGGTAGAGACTTGGTGATCAATTATTGTATTACTTGAACAAACATGTTGTATGTTGATATCACCATTTTTGGGAGCTCATGAGTGTAGAAAAACTTTGACGAAATATGTTTCCTTCTATCTCCTTTCATGAAGATCAAAGATTTCTGCAAGTCCTTATTTCAACTTCTTTAAGCAAATAATATATTGCCTTTTGAAAATTCTTCAAGAGTTTCAATTCTAGTCATCAACTTACATAATGACACTTGTATATATGCTCTATGCATTTTGAATCTATTTAATCCTTATGAGGATGATAAACATGTTTTTCAAAAACTTGTATATGCTTTAGATTTTGAACCCATTGGATATTTTCATATCAATTTTGTCAAGTGACAATATTCAATATTAGACGTATGACATCTTCTAGTGCCTAGATTCCAAGTCAAATAAGCTTTACGCTTATTAAGATGCACCATTCCATTTTTCACTTGATAATTATTTCTACACCAGCATGTTTTAATAAATGTAGAATTCATATCCTCATAATCTTTTACAATATTTTGCGTTATTTTATCAAAGATATCGTCAAGCATTGGTTCACAATACGACATAACTTATTGAGATCTCATCACTTCATTATTTTTAGGTACGTACCCCTCTCATGAGGTTTCATGAAGTGTTATGTCGTAAGCTCTTGAACAACACATTGTCTCCTTAATATGATCATTTGGATTCTTTGATCCTTTCACTTTTTCAAGGATTATTTTATTAGAATTGATTAGCTTATCATGTTTCATGCATGTTGTGGACTCTATCCTTAAGGAACATTCTATAGAAGTATTTACAACTCTTGTGTTGCTTCTAATCTCCCCCTTATGTTAGACAAACTAACATATATCTCAATCTTTTGGAGAATCTATCTTTGTCCATCATTGTGTATTCATTGATTATATACTACATACCGAAATAACCAGATGGAAAATATTTGGTCCCTGACCATAAATCAATTGAAAGAAAATCTGATCATAATATATTGGTCTGATGCGTATAATAAGTTTTGTATGCGGTATCATATTTCAGATCAACACGTCTAGCTTCATTTTCATAAATAATAATTTCTCTACCTATTCGAGACTTAATGTCACATCAGCTTGAATATTTGTTAATATTATCAAGATAAATTGTCTTGATTACATATTCTGAAAGTTGTGCTCTTAACTCATATTATCTTGCACAAACAATGCAAATGTCTAATTGCAAGTTAACACAAACACACATGTGATTATCTTATAGATGCATCGCTTTATCGTATCACATGATAGGTGAACGGATCCATATTCACCTTTAATACTTTTCAGAATTTAGGAATTTAGTCGCAACATTAGTTGATTCAGTCAACTTATCATGAACAAACAACAAAAAGAATTCTTGAAGAACCTTCTAGTTCTTCAATGTATGACTATTACTCAATATGCACATCTTTGGAATGATCAAATTATCAGGCCAACTAATAAAATTATTAGTACTTGTAAACTCCAAGTTTACTATGCCATGTGTCTTTTGCTTTAGTAAATTTCTGATTTACTATTATATGAGAAAATTTCAATTTTAATACTCCGATAGTAATTTTTAGACTTATTTCTTTTCAATTACTCTACTCCGTCTAGAGGTGAGTCGTGATCCCATCACTGAATGGACTACTCTGATTATCCAAAAGTTGTGCATGTATTCATATTATTATTTGTGTCAATAATTTTGCAAACCCCAAGTTGCGAGATGACAATAGACACATATGAGACCATATAGAAGAAACATCTATTAGGATCATTAAGTATCTAAACAATCCACTAGGTGGATAAATAGGTTCACAAATATCTGTATATGTTCCTAGAACGTAGACGATTCAATCTCAACTTTCATTTATGATGATCTCACAATTAACTTGTCTTGCTATTAAGCAATACAAGAAAATTCACCGTTTAAAAGAATTTTTAGGTTCTTCAATGGATGTCTATTTTAATTTTCCATAATTCGTCTAAACATTATAGACTAATGATGTCCTAGACAATCATGCCGAATTAAAAAATTATTAGAATTAATAAACTTCTTATTTACTATAGAATGTGCCTCAATTGCACTAATTCTTGTCCAATACAAGCCTGAAGATAAAGTACAAAACTTTTCTGTAATACATGTCTGCCGAGAGACATTCTTAGTGATACCACATCCACAGCCATAGGTTGTGATCTTTTCCACGCTTAGCATGGTGGCTTACACCTCATTCACTTTAGAGAATGGGCCTGTATTTTTATCATTTATCAAAAAGCTCTCATTCCTCATGAATAGAACACAATTATCTAAGTACATTATAGTACCTTATTCCATATTCATGTGCATCATTTAATCAATCGTATTCTTCTAGACATTTATGCACTGCTACATTCACTTCAGGAAATGAATCTGCTTTAATGAGATATATTTCATGACTAATTTGTTTTATCAAAAACTCATTATTTTGCCTTAGTCATCAGCTTATCATCAATATGGTGCATTGAGACTCAAACCCAACGTCTTATGCCATAAATCAATGAGGGACTTGAACCCAACATCTTTATCACGGTGCACCAAGACTCCTGATGACTTACCCTCTTGATGCGATTGGAATCCATTTGTTTATTCTTTTGGTGCGATAGAACTTAAATCCATTGTCTTACCCACAATGAGTCTCAACCTTAAGCCTTCAAAACAATTGTAATTTTATCACTTTTGATGATCATTAATATGATCCTACATTATTGTTACACACAAAATTGAGATTTTTAATTTATTATAATCAACATTAATAGTTAATAGATATAGCTTAATAGATCACATACCTCATATAAAGGTTGAAAACATATCTTTCACTAAATTGTGCTTATTTAATTATTAAAATAAATTAAGTAATTCTCTTCCCAATATATCGACTAAAATTAAACGTATAAAAGGTCGACAAGTCTCTTTAAATACTTACTCCAGATGGTAACTCCAGATCTATCGCATAAATAATTATAAAGTAAAGATAAATCATACCTTACAATTTGAGAACCTTATTGCATAACTTATGCAAGAACTTTTCCCATCTTCTATCATAATTCTTTAAGAATAGAACAACCGTACTAGTAACGTGTTATGAAACTATATAAACAAGAAAAACAATAAAGTAAGGAGAAGAGAAAAGACTTCTTATTTCTCTTGAAGTATATTCAGGATTCACATATCTTTATTACAATGAAGGAAAACCCCTTTATTTATAGGGGAAACCTAATTTTGTCCCCAAGTAGAATTTTTAACCATATTCTAAAAGGACTCCACATAATAGACATTCACTATAATACAAATTGTTTATAACAATTTCAAATTTTTTAAAATTTCATTTTTATGCCACCTCCATCCCTATTCCACCCCAGCCGCGAACCTCCCACCCCCCACCCAACGTCCACGTCAAAAAAAAAGTTCTTAGAAAATTGTTTTTCAATTTTTTTTCCTAGGTTAGATCTCAGGGTCAGATTTTGAAACGATCATCGAGGGTCTTGTCCTAGTTTGATGTCGTCGTTGTGTCCTAGATTAATTATCGAGATTAATTTTCGGATCACCAATTATTTTCCTAAATAGTATTATTTTAGTTTCAAGCAAAAATAAGATATTTTCTGGAAACAAAAATTCATTCACCAACCAAACATTAAAAAATATTTTCCAAAAAATATTTTCTACTCTCCAATCAAAAATAAAAATATAAGTTAGAAATACACTTATTTCTCAAAACTACATTTTCTAGAAAAACATTATTTATGAAAACATTTTTCTTTATACCAAACACACCCAAAAAGGCCCACTTCTTCTTGGGAAAGACACCATAAGTTACAACTTTAACGGTTTAACGTGTACAGTTCTTGGCCATGAAGCATACCTAACATAATCCATTTAAACTTTATATCCTTTTAACTATAAAAAAACTAATGTCCCGTGTAAAGGACTTCACTACCTACCTCACTCACTTTTTTTTCTCATTTAATGAGTAATATTCGCATTAAAGCTTGATTATTTTGAATTTATGATTGTAGGGCCTTATTAGTAAGAAAACACTCCTTACTAATAACTTTTTCATATTCAGAGCTTAAACTCGAGATTCTCGAATTAAAAAATAAATTATCTCATTCACTGCACTACATGCATGAAAGTTCATGGCTAATTGGTCGAGTTTTTAATGAAGCTAGACTCATATACTTAGTGTTTTTATTTCTCAAAAACAAAAAAAAATACCAATTTATTTTCTTGTGTTTAGTAGTAATGTAATTAAAAAACTGTTATCCTAAAAATATTTGCTTATAATCTACATAACTATTATATAAAGTACGGGAGGTGAATTATGGAGTAGTGGGGATAAAAGCTATGGAGGTGTTGGTTGGATTCGGTTTAATAAGACATATGTGTCCCCACACTATATAAATAATCACTTTTGATAAAAAAAACACAATTTTTGATGTATTATTTTACGTAGGATGTAAGATAAAATAATTAATATGTGATTGCTTAAATTTGTATAAATATTTTTGTGGAAATATCTCTTATTATCTTTTATAAATTAAATAGAAGAAAATTAAATTATAAAAATAAAAATCTCTTACAAAAATAATATAAAATCAAAAATAAATTTATAAAAGACTACAAACTAAAATCTCACTTTTTTTGTATTTATTAATATAAAGCTCATAATTTTAACTAGCAACCAAACTACCCTCTGAATTCTACCCTTATATATATATATATATATAATCAAAGTTATAAAGTTAAGCCAACTCATAATTATTTATGCACTAGGCCCCTTCCTGTTTAATTTACCCCCACCACTATTAATATCTCAAATTAAACACTTAAAATGGTGGTTTGATTATTGATTAGAAAGTGGTAAATGTAGTTAATATTATATTTAATAGTTATTTTTTTTAAAAAAAAAGTTCATAACGTTAGTATGGTTTTAATTATCATTTTATAATCATACATAACTCAAACATTTATAAGTTAAAGTCAATTGATATATTTCTATTATTTTATACTATATAAAGTAAAAATAAAATAATTTATATATAAATAACTAAATCAGGCATAACTAATGTCTATTTATTAATATATTCACATAATTATAACATACATACACAACCCATTATTATACAATACTAGTGAAATTATTCGCGCTTCGCGCGACTATATAAAATATTTATACGATAATAAAAATATATAATATTTAGGTTAGTATCGAATATATCATAGACTTTTTTTAAACATATAAAATATATTTATTTATTTTGTATATGTATATATTAGAAAAAAATATTCACCGTGATGAAGTAAATGGAATAAGAGATAATATGTTGAAATACAATATATTGTATTAGGTTGAAAATATTTTATATGTTTAAATTTTCTCTATCTTTTGTAGGAGAGTACTAATTTTCTATTCAAACTCTGATTTCGTCAAAACAAAATTTATTATTTTTTATTATTACATTTGCTTATTATAATTTTTTAAACATTAATTAAATATTTATAAGACTTACAAAAAATGAAGCATATAAAGTTATGAATCATATTTAATAATAAATGTTACAAGTAAGATGAAGAGACATGAGTTATAAATAATTCAAATGTATAATTTTATTAGCCATTAAATGTATTACTAATTATGTATTGATTTTATTTGTAAAATAAATAAATAAAAATAAGGGGTGAAAATACAAAAATGAATAGAGAAAATATAATAATTGGTGACTACATAAAAATTATAAATACATTTCAAAGCAAAAAGAACGGTGACAGATTGTTATATAAGCAAAAAATGACATCATAAAATAATATTTTATTTTTCAATTACTGTTTATAATTATAATAAAAATGAAACTAATCATCATAAATTTTATTGTTGTTGTTAAAATGAAATATTATATTAATTTTTTTTCATAATAATGAGAAAGTAGAATACTAAAGGACCAAATGATTAGCATTGACAATAGAATACATTTAGCTAAATTATTTATATAAATCAAAATTTAAAAAACTCTAGCAAAAGTAACTAAGTTGCTAATACAATTCAAAGTGGAAAAATAATCTCTAATTATGCTTCATTTTTTTTCCCTTCTACCATCTTCCTTTGCAAAGAGATCATGGTTTGATCCATATGTCAAACTTTTCATTATATGCAACCAACTGAATAAAAAGAAATCATATACCAATTAAAAATAATCATGTCAAAAGAAAGAACGAAATATAAACTATATTTAATATATTTGTATATTATCTTTTCAATAGTACTAACAATACTACATAATAATTATTTCTTGAAATCTAACAAATATTATAATCAAACTATAATATATCTGGAAAACTAACTATTAGAAAGAACAATTGCATACAGACAAACATTGTTAAGAATTACAGAGATTTTTTAAATCATACTTGATAAATTATAATACAAACATAAAAAATATATATTAAGAAAGCATGTCTAAGTGCATAAATTAAATAGAAAGACTCTAGAATGAAATATATCTTACTTTCATCTACTTTTTTTGTTACGTGTTAGTTAATTCACAAACAAGTATGATGAAGAAGAGAAATTATAACTTTGTATGTGAATCTTCATGAAAATAAATATGAATTTATATAGACAAAATAAAGGAAATGAAAAAATAAGGACTTGAGAATGATATATTTATTAACTTCATGAACTTGTTTTTGTTACATGTTAGTTTCATTCACAAACCAAATATGAATTTACATAGACAAAAATAGGGGAAATAAAAAATAAAAATTTGCAATGAAATATTTCTTACCTTCATGTACTTCTATTTTTGTTACAAACCAAACCTATATAATGAAAAAAAGAAAGGATAATTGTGAATGTGAATCTTCATTAAACTATGAATTTATGTGCAAAATAAAGGAATATCAGAAGACATCATAAACTTATAAATTTAATTTGGAGGTTATGGACATAAAAATTATGAGAGTTATGAATATTATTAAAAGTAAAAATTAAAGAGGGGCAAGTCATGGGTAGTAACTCCTAGTAAATAAATTAAAAAATAAAAATAAAAATATTTAAAATGTAAAAAGAATTTATTATAATTTCATGATTAGAAGTGAGATAAACAAATAAAAAAAAATATAGAGAGTTTTTTTATAAATACTCCTACATTAATAAAATATTTATTTTTATAAATAAAGTAAAATATTTTTACAATAAAATAATTAATTTAAATTAAAAAAGTCAAAAATAAATAAATTATGTTTCTCTTTATATTATAAGTGAGATAAATAAATTAAAAAATATGAAGAATTTTTGTTATAAATGATCCTCCATTAATAAAATATTTATTTTTAATAAATTTAAGTATTTTTTTTTAATTATATAATAATTAATTTATATTTTAAAAAAAGCAAAAAAAAAAAAAAAGAAGAAAAAAGCTAAATGCAAATGGAGGATATAGAGAGGTGCCACATCACCTTGTCTATGATCCTCCTTTATATATATATATATATTAGAATTCTTTTTGTAACATACCAAACTTATTTACACTTGCAAAAAGAAAACTCGATTATAAAGACAAATTAGAAAAAACTTAAATTATTCTCTCTAAGTTGATAAATAATTTAGAACAACTATTTTTAATAAGATGGACGACTAATATTTGAAGAAGATAGGAGTATCAAATCAAAGTTATAAAGTTGAGCCAACTATAATTATTAATGCTCTAGGTCCCCCTACCCACCTCCTCCCCCAACTATTTATATATCAAATTAAACACTATCACTTCATTACATTTTCGATGTTTTCTTCTTTGATCATGGCTAGAAATGATTTGAAAATATTAGGAGCATGGCCTAGTCCATATGTCATGAGGACTCGTATTGCTCTTAACATCAAATCTCTGGCTTATGATTTCTTGGAAGAACAATTTGGTACTAAAAGTGAACTGTTACTTAAATCAAATCCAATTTACAAGAAAATTCCAGTTCTAATTCATGATGGAATGCCCATTTGTGAATCTCTTATTATTGTTCAATATATTGATGAAAATTGGACTAATTATGGTCATTCTATTCTTCCCTCTCATCCTTATGATCGTGCCATTGCAAGATTTTGGGCATCTTATATTGATGATAAGGTGTGTGCTTTGATTACTTTTTAGTTTCTCTTGTTCGTGCCTACTATATATGCTTGATAAGTGTATTTTTACGTATGACGATACTCATATAATTTTGAGTTATTGAATTCTTGATGTATTATTTTCAAATATTATTAAGTGAATTTTAGACAAAAATATAAGGTTTGATGTAAAATTAAAGTTGTTAGGTTCTACCTAAATCGTTGTTGAAGTTGTAGCTCCGATGAAGTTGTAGCTCCGCCCCAGTTGTCAAGTGTGTTTGGTACAACGAAAATCAAATGTTTTCCATGATGTGTAGTTATTTGTGGTGGTTGGTTACCGGAGAATATTTATTGAAGTTTCTTGTTAATTGCTCCATTAATATTTGGCAAAATAATCTAATTAATAATAGATCCATGTACTTGTACGCGTTTGTATTATGAAACCTTTTACTTAATTATTATCAACTGAACCCTTAAACTCAATCCAAATAAGATTCTTAAACCTCCCTCATTATGTGTGTAGTTCACTTTCCCTTGAATTGATGACATGTCAAATCCATATCACCTATATCAATGACATGTCATAATTATCTTTATTAACTATTTTTTAAAATTTATTAACTAAAATTATTTAATAAAATGTAAAACAATAAAATATATATTTATTTCTTAAAATAAAATTTTACATCTTCTCCCCCAAGCCCACCTTTAAAAAGTCAAAAAGTATTTCACTTGATGATTAGATCTTCAAATTCGGGTTATTTCCTTTATTTTTACTGACAATTGTTGGATTTTTCGATCGTTATGCTTTCCCCAAAATTCTTTTCCTGGTTGCATTTCTTCTTCTCCTTTCTTTCTGGGTTGATCTTTATCATCAGTCAAATTATGAAGATGGTGTATATAGCCGTTGAGAAGCTTTGTTGGAGAAAAACAAGCCACGCCGAATATGTTGTTCTTTTCGTGCTGTCAAAGTGGGAAGCCACCAAATAATTGTGGTTCTGATTACCTGTTAGTTTTTTTGTCTCCTCCGTAAATTCTCCCTATTTTCCTTTCCTCCTCCTACAACCATCACAAAACTACCAATCTAAGCCGCCGCCGCACCACCAGATCTGACCGAAAAATCTCTTTGCTATCGTAAATAGATCATCCAACCCTCACTCGCCTCATTCTCCCCTCCACTTACTAGCACCATCTCTCTCACTCTAC
Source organism: Solanum sitiens (assembly GCA_016801875.1). Lineage (NCBI taxonomy): Eukaryota > Viridiplantae > Streptophyta > Magnoliopsida > Solanales > Solanaceae > Solanum > Solanum sitiens. The sequence continues at coordinate 1,136,648 of JABWTJ010000063.1, forward strand.
AACGAACTCATTGTCTCCGATGAGCACCACCACCATCGCCTCTCCCTGCAAATCGATGGACTCAAGGAGGTTTTAATGCCAAGATCTCTTAAAGATGATGACAAGAGTATGGAAAGAAAAAGGAGGGCTCGGGCATGGAGATGGATGCAAATGTAGGTGGAGTGGGTGAAGAAGATGAAGGTTTTTTAATTAATTTTTTTAATTTAATTTAATTTAATTCTTTTAATAATATTTTTAAACTTAAAAAATAGTACTCACTCGCCTTAAGGTGTGTGAAGTCACACACTTTCGCCAACTCAACCATTTTGAAGACAGATAAGCTTGGTCAATGGTCAGAGGAGTTTGATAAATTGTGTTTTATTGAATTTAAGGGTTCTGATGACAAAGCGGTTAGTAGAAGGGTCCAGAATACAAACCGATACAAGTATAAGAGTCCATCAGACCATTTCGCCTTAATATTTAGAAATTATTTTTATTTTTAAATACCTAAAAGTTCTATCAAATTGTTCTCCAATTGATTAATATTGTTATTTATAACATTTGAAATGCATATTTTTCAATTACCAGTCAAACACATAAATATTTTTTGAAGGAAAATATATATGGAAAAAAAATTCAAAAGGAAAATTACTTTCGTGAGATGAAACACACCTCTATTAGAGCTGTCAATATGGGTTAGGCTTGTAGGGCCGGCCTGGTCTAACCCGTGATTTGATAGGACTGTACTACAATTTTTTGAGTCTATTTAAGAAAAAGACTTTTTAGCAAGACCTGAATAAACTTATCGATTTTTGGGGCATGAGAAATACAGATAGCGCCGCCCCGTAGGCTAAATAAAAATCAATTAAAAATAAAAATAAAATAGAATATTAAAAATAACTTGAGTCTAAACTCCAAATCTATTTCGTGTTTGAAATATTACAGTTTAAATACAAATTATCTTTATAAAATATGTACTACATAAAGTAAAAAATTTCTAAAATTTCTAGGGGATCACTACATAGTGTCATACTTTTTGTATTTTATTATGATCATCAACAATTAGGTTAATATTTCTATTTAGCTATTTATGCTTCTACTTGAAATCAAACTTAATAAATAGTATAAAAATAATTTTATTTGCGGATTTGATTACCAAGTAGTAACACTAACACCATGTAATATAGTCTTATCGATATTTATGATAATATTTAAAATTATAATTTAATTTTAAAAAATACTTTTAAGAAAATAGGGTTGGCCTGAAAAAGCCCGTAGCCACGTACTTGTGGGCTGGACCCACTATTTTCTAGCCCACTCCAAAAGTGGGTTGGCCCGGTCTGACACGTAAAATTTCAAAGCATCTATGAGTTAGCACGGATGGAATGGACAAGCCCATATTGACAGCTCTAACTTCTATAGCTAGCTAGCGGCTTATATAAATTATCTTACAATCGATAAAGCACGAGAGATGCTATATATATATATAAATAGACTTAAATTCTAATAATGCATTTTAAAACCGTGTTGATCTTGGTCGAGGACAATGTCACTAGGTAACTGAACTGTTTTATTGTGTATAATGTATAGTACACTTATTAATTGCATGATAATGACATATATAATGTAAGTATCTTGTGGACTATTATTAATCACACCATTAGCAATTAATTAACATGATAATCATGAATTCTAAAATGTAAATATTTGTAGATTGGTTGGTTATTGTAAATACATATTTAACCTGTCGTATTTTCTTTTAGGTGTGTTCACTGTGGAAAATATTTTAACTACAAAAAATAATATATAGAGTATTTTTTTTCTATACCAAATATTTTTCATTTCTTCAGTAACATATCAAGAGCTCTTGTTCTGAAGACTAAACAAAATTAGTTGTTTGTTTTCTGTCTTTATTTCTTAAATGGAGAGAAAATAGAAAACAAATTATATCGTTATGGATCAAAATTTTATTGTGTTAGGAATTATCAAGCTTACGTTTATAAATTGTTGAATTCTCTTGACGTAATGGAAATCACATTAGAAATGTTGAGTCTGCCTCGGGTAGTATACCTACTAACATTTTACTTGATCCTGCAGTGGTTTCCAGCACTGCGTGGCGTGGCAGCAGCACAAGAAGAGAAGGCAAAAAAGGCAGCAACAGAGACTGTGATTGAAGGCCTGGTGTTGTTGGAAGATGTCTACAAGAATTGCAGCAAAGGCAACAAGTTCTTTGGTGGAGACAAAATCGGATACTTGGACATTGCACTTGGCTGTTTCTTGGGTTGGCTGAAGGTGAACGAGAAATTAAACAACGTAAATCTGCTTGATGAATCCGCAACTCCGGCTTTATACAAATGGGCTGAAGATTTTTGTGCTGATACTGCTGTCAAAGATGTCATGCCTGAAACTGATAAGCTTGCACAGGCTGCTAAGGTTATTTGGGCAAAAGTTAGAGCTCAAGCGTCTAGCTAAATTCGTACCTTTTTCTTCTTTTGATCGTCATGTGTTTAGACTATGACGTCTTGTTAGTTATTTTCAATCTATATGTGGTCTTTTTGAAAGGGCTAAATAGTACGTTGTCGCTGTGTAATAAGCTATTTAGCAAAGATCTACTAGTTACTACTCCTTCCGTTCCACTTTTCTTTAATTTATTACTTCGCTCCAAAAAGAATAGTGTCCTCTCCTCTCAATTTTATCATCCACTCACTCTGCCAACTTCACAATACGCTCTTCACACCATACTTAAAGCACTATTTGTGTTTCTAACTCTGCTTTGATCATGGCTGAAAATGATGTGAAACTATTAGGATCATGGTCTACTACTTTTGTCATGAGTGTAAGAATAATTCTTACTATTGAAGAATTGATCTCATCAGTACACCTGTTACTTGATAGACTTAGCAGATTAAGTCATAGCATTTATAAATTGGTCTTTCCTGCATTCATTGGGGTTATCACATATTCTATGTATTATTTTAATTGCTGACGGTCGTTATAACGTATGGCTAGGGAAGGAGGTAGAAACCATTTTACAACTAACATTTCTGCTTTTTCCTATGAGGATGTCTTCCGCATGAGGTATATATGTGTCCCTAAAGATCTCTATGTAAGAGTATTGTGTTAAAGATCCTAATGTGTATAAAAGTATTTTAATCTTACAAGTGGCATTCGAGTCTGGATTATTTGAACGGATAATATCTTCGTATAATCTTCTCCAACTAATTAAAATAAGTAGAAAAAATTTGTCACTGAGTATAGCCTAGTGTTTTTGCCCAATCAGATTATATATTAGTCATAAGTGTAGCGCTTGATTATATTGTCTTTTTCATAAATTATGCAACTACATCAGAAATTATGTAGCGTTGTATGTATGGATTATGTGAACTATCTTACGTTATCTTCAAATTGTGGATGATCAATACAAATTGAACATAATACATAGGTAACTAATTATCACTACAAAAAAATAAAGGATTTGGGGAGGTTTAATTGAGGGGATTACTATAACCTCCTCAAAAATATATTTAATGTGGGGGTTATTTTAGACCCCACAATTTTTTATTAAGTTATGGGTGTCCTAACCTACACTATTTTTTTTTTTAAAAGAAGGCGCATTTCTCTAGGAGGTAAATATTGATTAACTTTACTAATTTTTATTTTGCTCTAAGATAACATTTCTCTCTCTAAGCTCACTCTCTAGCACCCATTTCTCTCTCTAAGCTCTCACTCTCACGGCTCTTTCTCTCACTCTCGCAGCTCTTCTCTCTCACTCTCGCATCTCTTTTCTCTCACTCTTGCAGCTCTTCTCTCTCACTCTACCGATTTAATGAGTTTTGGCATACATTGAAGAGAAACGGAGCTCTTCATCTTGTAGCTTTCAGGTAATTTTGATTCGGTTAAGTTTTGGAACGCGGATCTATTGAGTTAATGTATTCATCTTCCTGATTTTTTTGATTTTTCTCTTTAAATTCTAGTTTGCATGTGCGTTTTTCAATTTGGTAGAGCAATTTGTAGTGAAACAAAGTTAAAAACATATTGTTTTTGAAATTTCTGTAAATATTTGGGGAATTTTATTGCCAAAAGTGTTTAGACTGAATCACCATTTCAATTAGTACTAGTTTGGATAAATCAGTCTATTTTATCAGTGAGAGAGTGTGTATTGTTGCTTCTTCCAATGATTTTCTACTGTGCAATAGGCTTAGAAGTAGGCATAGGGTTTATTATGTCTATAATCCTGCAGGCAGCGTTTGGATGTCCCTAAAACTCGAATTCATATGGATGATACTTATGTTAAATTTATTTGTAAGGTAGATGAAGATGACAATGTCTCGTTTACTATAGTTCATATGTAATTAGGGAACATTATTAGTCTAGTATAACAATTGAAAGTTACTCTTTGGAGACTAATGTGTGGACTGCTAATAATGCATTCATGATTTACTTTATCCATTACACCCTATGAGATGACTTATCATCGCGTTGTATAATCGATGGAGTGTTCTATTGGATTGATAATTCTGGACATTGGATGACTGTTTATCGCAGTTAGTAAGGAAGACTTATCGCAATTAGTGAGGAAGCTTGTTAGTTCGAACAAATAATACTTTTTACATTTGCAACAAATTTTTCTTATCACTATGTTATATGTACTTACTTTCTTTGTAGCAAAGTGAAAGGGCTCTACCCATCCATATTCATAGAAGTTGGTGCAAAGATCATAGTATTTGTTTACCTGAATATAAGATGTGTTACTATTTTAGCAATTAAACCAAATCACATAATTGTGCTTCAACAAAATGTACGTGAATACTATATAAAGCAAGACAGAGTGAACTGATGGGAGAATAAAAACTGTCTGTTATGTGGAATTTTCGCTTATGTGGAATTTTCGCTTCTTGTTATGAACTTAGTAACTCTATTCATAGCTGCTTTGACATGAATATCCTTTGAGTTCTAATTCTTGTAAGTTTATTGTTGGTGTATAGGAGGAAGAACAACACAAGAACTTGCATAACAAAACTAGGCCATATTAATTACTTTAGATTTACACTAATCCCATTTTAGCACCATCAGTCATAGTAGTACTAGACCCTATTGTGCGCTGCATCTAGAGTTTATGTAAACCCATTTCACAACTAGAGAAAAATTTGAGAATAATGAAATAATGATCTACTGTTAATATAATCCAACATCAATACAGATTTTTAGTCTCGAACATTTGCCTTTCCTTCAAATAAAAGAACTTATTTTCGATGTAATTAGTCTTTATGTTTGTCTTGATCTGCACTTATTGTCTTTCTTTTTGATGTACTTTTTACATTTGCAACAATTGTTGTATGTACTTACTTTCTTTCTTACTTCTTACATTTGCAACAATTGTACTTTTATCAGGGAGCTTACATTAAGTTCAAGGGTTTATTTGTTTCACTTTTAAAATGGATAAATCTTGGATTGGAATGCCTAGAACCACAACTAAATATATGATTGGGTTACAACAATTTTTAGATTTTGCATTTATGAATGGAGCTATAGAAGATAAAATAAAATGTCCGTGTCCTAAATGTGGATTTGAGAAGTGGCAGACTAGAAATATAGTTTATGATCATTTGATCAGCAAGCCATTTCCTCAAAATTATGTCACTTGGATTATGCATGGGAAAACAGAAGTATTGCAAGATTTCATAAACACAGATGTTATTCTAGATACACTGCCTCCTAACAATCCCATAGAACTATTGATTAATGAATCATTTCAGGATTCAATACATGAAGTCATTAATGTTGATCCGTCGCATGTAGTTGGAGAAGAAGAAATTTCATATGATATGCCTTCTTCAAACGACAAGGATTTTTTTGAGTTGCTTAGAGATGGAAGTGAAGAATTATATGAAGGGTCCAAGTACTCGAAATTAGAATTTTTATTGAAGTTATATCACATAAAGTGTTTGTCTGGATTAAGTGATAAGGGAATGACTATGTTGTTAGATCTATTGAGGGATGCATTTGAATTTGTTAGGATTCCTAATTCCTTTTATGAGGCAAAAAAACCATCAAAAAGCTTTCTCTTGATTATATCAAGATAGATGCATGTCCAAATAACTGCAATAGGTAATTTTTCTTTTTTTCACTGTTAGAGAGGGCTGGCAAAAAGTTTTTGCAGGACTCTGTTTTCGCAACCTTCTTCTGTTTGTGAGTTACAAACACAACACAAACTCAATTATTTTTAACCCAAATTGAGGTCTTCTCTGTTAGTTATAAAACCATGTTAAGCATGTTTAAAATTCATAAGTATTGATCTTTGAAAAATGGTCTCTGGGAACTAATTCTCGAAAGAATGCTTGTTTTAGAATTATTTTTAGTGTTGTAATGAAATCAAGATTATAAAAATTCCACTGATGTTTCTTTTACAGATTATGTTTCTTTAAATTCTGATAGAATGATGTTTATTTGCTTGTGGTATTTAGGCTTCCGCATCCCTTTGAAATAGTTGTGACACTATGTTGAGTTTGTTTCTTGTTCAGTTTCACTATCTCGCAGTTGCACCTAGCTGTCTCTTTACTTATTGTTGCAGCTTGACACTTCTAAGCAATCTGACCTCCTTTTTCATTACATTTTATATGATGTTCAGAAAACATATGTGTATAGTTTAGAACTTCTTATACTCTTGCTGATATACCTGCTATGCTAAAGTAGATAAAGTTGAGATGTTGTTTATTTTTTATATTCTTGAAATATGTAGGTAATTGCAGGTTGGCAGCATTTTATGCTTGCATAGCAATAGCAAATTTGTAATAACTATTCAGGTGTTAACTAGCTATTGTGTGTAATTTATCTAACTTTTATTGTTCCTAGATATGCTGAAATTCAAACGTTACGAGAACTTACAGAACTCATTTTGCAAAGCATCTGCTCCACAAGGTGTAGCACAATCTTCATCAACTGAATCAGAACATTTGCATTCTGATGATACACCTTTAGTTCAGACTACACTACATCCAACTCCATCAATTCAGACCACAATGCAACCCATTCCATTATTTCAGGTTGCATCACAGCAAAAAACATCAAAAAAGCCTAGTGAACGTGAATCTATGCAATATTGGACGGTAGATGCAATAGGTAATTTTTGTTTCTCTCATCTTGCTTCTTTTTCTTGTTCTTCTGGCTTTTTTCATTGTTGGAGGGGGCTGACAATTGTTTTTTTGTAACTCTTCTAAATACTTTTTCTTTTTCCAGATTTACAAGGAGCTATCTTAAATTTGTCTAATGGAGAACGTATCATGGTTGATTTTGATGATATGGATTCTCCAGTTGGTGAAGGACAAGGCATTCTTGCACGCTTTTGTGGAATTTTAGTAGCTGATTATTCCATATTTCCAATTCATTTTGAAAAATGGTTAGATTTACCAACGACATGCTTCAACCGTTGCTTTGATCAATTTATAAAGGTATTTAAACATAACCCTCTTTTTAAACTAATGCCTGTTTGTAAAATGCCTGAAGAAACTGTTTGATTATGAACATTTTTATATATATTAGATAATCTAATAATTTCTTTGTTTTTGAAGCCACGATTTTATCTTAGGATCAGTGAGTCAAATGGAAGACGATATGTTTATAATTCTCTGTGTAAGAAGTGGGGCGCAAACAGGCTAAAAAGGTTTGATAAAGTTTATGACCCACTTAAGAGCAGAGCTGAATTAGTGGATGAAGTTCCAACAGGAATTTCAAGGGATCAATGGATTTCTTATGTTGATTACCGCCTTAAAGAAAAAACAATGGTATTTATTTAAGTTCATCAATTGGTAGTGTAATTATATGATATTTGTTTACATATCTTAACTTTTAGGTATTTTTTCTAAGGAAATGTGTAAAAGAAATGCTGAAAATCGAAAGCAACAAATCATTTCACACATCGGTGGCTCGAAACCCAACTCTAGAAGAAGGGATGAAATGGTGAAAAATCTTAATTTGAATTACTTTAATTAAAGTAACAAATATTTGTAGCTAGTTAAATTGTGACTTTGCTTTTCTCATGTCATTTATAGAAGGATGAAACTGGCAAAAATCCTGGACGAGGACAACTCTATCTTGCTACTCATAGGAATGAAGATGGATCATATGTTAATGAGGCATGAAAAGAGATATGTGTAAGTTCCATATTTCTCTGTCTCATTTTTCTTCCATCAGCTCTTAAAGAGTACTCAAAGACTATTTTTCTTCCTTTTATCTTTGATTGGCTTCACCATCTGAAAGTCGCCTTGTGCTTGATTTTGACATTCACTAATAAGAAATCTAATTTTTTTTATGTGTGTTGTATTCAGGAAAAAATTGAGCTAGCCATGACTCAAAGCATCACAGATGAGTCTGAAGTTTCACCAAATGATGTCGTTGGTAAGGTGCTAGGTAAAGAGCATTCTGGACGAGTAAGATGCTTAGGATTAGGAGTTTTCCCAAGTAGAGCTTTCAAACAAACAAGACCTCGTTATAGTGGTTTAAATGCTTCAAGTTATAATAATGACTCTTGTTCTTCCCAATGCCAAGAGAGGTACAATCAGATAATAAAAGCTCAAAATCAAACTCAAGACAACTATAATCGTGTGATGAATGCTCACACTCAATTGGTGAATGCATTCAAGACGTATATGATAATGAAAGAAGGGACAATACCTGAACAGTTTGCTGGAATTTTTGTTTCTTCAGCTCCTTCAATGGTAAAGAGTATAAACTTCTTGTTTTTTTTTTAAATTTCATTCCTATTGTTAAATTTCCTCCTAAACTAGTTTCAGTCATTTATCCAAGGGCGTGACCTCGTGATTAATAAACTAGTTTAAGAATCATGTAGTCTCAGGTTTGACCAGCTCTCATCTGTTTTATGTTATTGGTGTGATGGTAGGTAACTTGTGGAGTTAGTTGAGGTGTGTGAAAGCCTTTCCTGACACTACAGTTACAAAAAAATAATTAATACTCTGAATCAATCAATATATTATGTGTCTAGCCAGAAGTAGTTGAAATGTTGGAGTCTGTTTGATTCTAAATTTTTATTTCTTAGTTGAAGTAAGATAAGATTGACCTATAAAGTACCAATATTGGTTCTGTTATTTAACTGTTGAATTAGCTAAACTATTTAGTGTGTAATAGGATATTGTTTTAGGCTTTGTAGTTTGTGATTAATTGGGCAGAGTTACTTTTGAATTATCCGAAATGTACGACATGATGTTACATTGGGAACTGCAATTACTGTTGTGTTTTGACAATGTTTTGTATGTAGCTAGAGATATGGTGTTATTCATGTGCAATCTAGATGGATTATTTGGTTATTTGGTTATACTCCAAAAGATTCAAGAGTAAATTTTTTTTGAGATTATGGCATCTGATATCATCAAAATGCCTAAGGAGTTAAGCTATAAAGAGCTTAAATTGGACACAAAAGGTTTCATTCCAACGAGAATTACAGCTACTTGGTACTTATTTCATTCCAAAGTGCATTTTAGAGCATGTTGTAGTTTATTGATCTATGTTGTAGTTTCATTCCATATACTGTTTTTAGAGCATGTTGTAGTTTATTGATCTAAGTTGTAGTTTACTGAATATGATTTTATTGTGGTCCTTTTGATTAGTTATAACTTAAATTCTTTTTGTAGCCAAGTGATGCAGCTAGTGGATCCATTTCACGTATGAATGCAAGAAGATCCTCGGATTGAAGTAATCCAAATAACAGTCAATGTATAGATCCTTTATGATAATGGTTGGAATGGATGTATTAGATCCTTTATGATAATGGTTGGAATGGATTTAGTAGATACTAATGTTTGTGTTTGCTAATTGAAATATATGTTTGAGACTCATTATGTTATATTGTTTTGTGTTAATGTACCAAAGTTCATTACGTAATATTGTCTTGTGTTACTGTACAACATTACCCTATTTAAAGAAAGCAATTTGAATAATAAAATGTCTTATCAATGAGTTCTTACGAATTATAAATAAATAAATAAATAAAATACACAGTAGGTAGGTCTTAACCCCCACTAAAAGAGCATATTGCAGAGGTTTTATATCCCACAACTATTAAAATAATTAATTTAAAACATGACATGTTGTGGGGGTTTTAACCCCCGGAAATAAAACCGCCGCTAAAATATTGCAGCGGCCAGGAAAACAACCTCCGTAAACTGGTAACGGCGAACGTTCTTGGGGCGGATTTGGAAACCGCCGTGGCAACTGATTGCGGAGGTTGGTGACCGCCGCAACATGCAATTAACCCCCGCAAATAACACATTTTTTTGTAGTGTATTTAGAAGGGAAAATTACGCGGTTAAGTAAACTTATACTATTTAATTACTCATCATAGTTATGATTTGCTATAATTAGCACTCACGACTAACATTATACATTAATTACGTGGGTTGACTTCGAGTTTGTATAATTAGCCACGTTTGCATATGTATAAAATTCACCAGAATATACAAATACATATGTATAATATACAATTATCTAGCCGATATACATATACAATTCACCTCTCTCTCACTCTCTGCCCTCTCCCGCTCGCCTCTCTCCTCCCTCTCCCAATCTCGCTCGTCTCTCTCCTCTCTCTCACTATCTCGCTTTCCATATATACAAATGCATATGTATAATATACAATTATCTAACCAATATAAATATACATTTCACCTCTCTCCCATTCTCTGCCTCTCTCGCTCGCCTCTCTCGCTCGCCTCTCTCCTCCATCTTCCAGTCTGCTCGCCTCTCTCATCCCTCCCCTAATCTCGCTTGCCGTATATACGAATACATATGTATAATATACAATTATCTAACCAATATACATATACAATTGACCTCTATCTCACTCTTTTCCCTCTCTCGCTCGTCTCTCTCCTCTCTCTCCCAGTCTCGCTCGTCTCTCTCCTCCTTATAACATGTAGTTACGAGTTGTACTTATCAAACTATAGTTATGGAGAGTAATTAGGTTATTTTTAGTGACTATATGTGAGAGTTCTTATTTAATTAGTGATTTTGAACAAAAATGTTGGCAAATAGAGGAACCCGGATGAAGGCAAATAAAGTGAGAACCATGTATCCCACCCCATTATTTTCTCAAAATTAAATTTTGAACAAAAGAGTTTTTCCAATTTAAGTGATATTTTGAAAATGAATTATTTTATTATTTAGAGTCGCCACATGGAATTGAGTTCGTGTTCCAAGACACCTTATTTAAATCCCTAATCAAAAGGAAATTTGACTCTAATTTTATTGGTCTGCAAACTAGAAATTTGGATAAGGAATTCTGTTGACCGAGGAGAAGATATTAGGCACTCCTGAGTCCCGTGGTTTTATCACAGTCACTTTATTGACTTTTATGACTTAAATTAATTTTTGGATATTACATTATTAGCCTAATAATAAAAAAATATTATTTACTCTTATACTTTGATTTATTTTAAACTTATTTTAAACTGGCCTCTTTTGTATCCGTATGTGTTCATTAATAAAAATATGTTTCAGCGCATAAATTTTATTCAAACAAAATAAAGTAAACCTTTACGAATTTGAAACTTGAAAAACCCGTAATTTTTTTAAATTTTTTTGTGTGTATTTGTATTTTTTTTAATGTTACTATGAGTAGAATCTATATAGGTATATAACTATTAGAAATTTGGATTTTTGTAGGAAAAGATTTTTAGAGTTTCGGTAATTTTAAGATTATTTTCATTTTCAAGTTAGATTTAAAATAAGATTTATGATTAGTTTTAGAAAGAAAATTCTAATTTTTCTTTTCTTTTTTCATGTTACAGCCTTTTTTAATTATCTTTTTTTTATTTTTTTTCACTGTTTCTCACTTCTTAAATTTTTATAATTATTTTTTTTTGTTTTTTTTTTTCTTTTCGGAATACTACGTTCTACTTCTTTTTTTTCCTTTTCTTATTTGTTTTTTTCGCACGTTATTTTTCCCTATTTCTTTTTCTTTATTATTATTATTATTATTATTATTATTATTATTTTCCCCATTTTTAACATTATGTTCCTCCTCTTCCTTTTTTAGTTTCTTTTTCCTTATTTGTTTTTGAACGTTGATTTCTTTTCTTCTTCTCTCTGCTCTTTTGTTTTTAATTTGTTTCTTTTCTTTTTTTAACAAATTTACTGATTTGTTTTTTTTCTCCTTTTTCTTTATCTCTCTTTTCAGTGGCGGATCTAGGATTTAAAGGTTGTGGGTGCTCACTTCCTTTAACATAAACCTTTTAGCAATCACATAGTATAAACTATACTAATTGAAACTCTTCAATTAAAATAAAAAAAAAGCCCTTAATTAGAAAAAGGAAAAAGTGTAAGAAAAAAAAAGAAAAAAAAAGGTTAAAAAAAAGCCCTTAATTAGATAGAAAAATTAAAAAAAATTAAAAAAGGAAAGAAACAAAAGGTGCAAAATTCGCTGCAAAAAGAAAAAAAAAAAAGAATGGGGCTGGTGGGATTCGAACCCTACCAGTGTGCTTTGCAGGCCTCTAGTTTCCATGTGCAAACCAGCACGCCTATGACTGCTTTCATACTATAGTTGCTCATTTAATTTTTAATTACGGATTTATTATATTTTCTATATATATGTATGTCTATATACAAAAAATAATTCGGAGTCAATGGGTGCTCGAGCACCCGAAACTCACTTAATGGGTCCGCTCCTGTCTCTTTTCTTTCTTTGTATTTCTATAAAATTCTTTTATTTATTCCTTTTTTATAATGAATTTCTAAATAAAGTTCATATCTCCTCTTAATTATGTACTTTAACAATTCGAATGAAAGCGATAATCATCTTATGCTTTATGCTTTATGATTATTCCAAAGACCAATTATTATTTTTCTTTTCAAAATAATATATTCTAAAATATATTTCACAAAGCTTTTCTGAATCACTAATCAATTAAACTTTAGTTTATATCCTAATCTAACAAGTCTACAATAAACTATTATATCCTAATCACTTCGATTAATAATCAAATATCTAAGCAATTAAATAATGAGCACACAATTAAATACATGGTTGGTGAATTATGAGAACCATTTCAAGCTGATGGGCAATTTGGTCTTTACTCAATTAAGATACTTTGTAAAGTTGTTATAAAGTTTGTTAGACATAGTTAGTTAGCTGGTTTGCATAGTTAGTTAGTCTTCTAACTATATAATGTACTCTATTGTTCATATTGAAATAAGATTGATTCTCTTTTTTCTTTCTCAAATCTTACTCTCTGTGTGATTCTCAAGCTCATGAGTTCTTCCATGGATGCTAACATGGTATCAGAGCCTCCATTATTAACATGAAGTATTCCTTTCCTCAACTCAATGCAGCAAGCTCGCATGAAGTTATCTCATCTAGTTCAGATCTGAGTCACGAAAACATGGCAAGCGAAGAGGAGAAAATAAACACAAATGAAGTGTATGTTTAGCAGACAATTCACGCCATTCCTACACTATCACAATCACCCACTTTTTCTGAAGCCAACTGACACTCCAGGTAGTTCTCTCATCTCACTTCAGTGCTTTATGGAGTGGATCTATGAGAATTGGTCTGCTAGGCACAAACAAGTTGGGGTTTGTGGATGGTAGGTTTCCTAAGTCTTCAATTTCCAGCAATGTATCATGACCAGTGGGAGAAAGTAAATGTTGTAGTATTGTCTTGGATCATGAATTCAGTCAGACCTGGTCTTCTAAGTAGTGTAGTATATGCATCAAATGCTAGCAAAGTATGAGAGGATCTAAATGAGAGATTTAACAAAGTTAATGGATCTAGATAACTATTTCTATTTAGAGAAATTCATACTCTCACTCAAGGAACAATGACGATTGTTGATTACTTCTCTAAGTTGAGGGATCTCTAGGATGAGTTTGATGCCATCACGCCTTGCCCAGGGTGTGCTTGTCTAGAATCCAAAAGCTACCTGCAACATTTCGAATATCAGAGGTTACTTCGATTCTTAATGGGACTGAATGGGTCATATTCTCATTGTAGGAGTCAAATTATGATGATGAGTCCAATTCCAAGTGTTAACAAGGCCTACTCAATGTTGATTGATCAAGAGATCCAGAGAATATTAGTCAAATTTACCCAGGGGATGCACATTGGTGATACACATGATAGAACTGCTTTGTTAAGTAAAACCAAACCTAGTCACAATGATGTTACTGCATTATTTGGCAACAATAGAATCACTAATCATATGAGTGGGAGTAGAGCTTCACATCATGGTGCTAGTAGTAACAACAACTATAGAGGAAAAAATCTAGGTGTTGTGTGAAGTTTGTGGTTTCAAAGGACACACAATGGATACCTGTTACAGGGGAAAAAGAAGGGGTGCGAGCATATTACCAGTCCAACCATGCAGGTACTATTCCCTTTGCCAATCATACTAGTGTTCTGAATGAAGGCACATGAACAAGCAGTCAACTCAACAACAAATTGGTCATTAACTACGTCTGTAGCAATTTATCACTGAAGGTTACTCACTAGACCTCCATATACAGTTAAAATTAGCGCAAAATCACTAATCTTTGTGATACCTTATATTTTCTTCATTTCTGGCTCCCTGTGGAGATTTGTGAGGTATGTGTTTGTCTTCTCAACGAACGTTCTTACTCCTGTTTATGATTTTGTTTTAGTTGAAAGACAACGTCATATTAGACTTGCGTATTTTATTTCATTATAATATTTAAATTAGAGGCTAGTACACATGACAACCAAATTTTGGGGGTATTTCTTTGAGTTGATTATAAATTTTCTGCATTTTTATTATAATATTTGAGTTTTAGACTGACTTGTCTTGGTGGGATAAGATGAGTGCCATCACGTTCATTTTTGGATCGTGACAATTAGTTTAACAAAGTTAAAAAAAATCACCAAACACCGAGAAGTCATCCATGAATACTTTAACAAAGTCTTCCACCATATCATGTAATATTGCCATCATAAAAATATGAAATGTGGATGGGGCATTGCACAAGACGAATAGTATGCGATTGAACACATAAGTGCCATATGGGAAAGTGAATGTCATCTTCTCTTAATCTTCTTGTGCAATGAAGATCTAATTGTACCCTAAATAACCATCCAGAAAGCAGTTATATTCTTGACAGAAAACCTTTCCAACATTTAATCAATGAAAGGTACTGGATAGTTGTCCTTCCTGGTGGCATCATTAAGCTTCATGTAGTCCATGCAGATCCTCCACCCGTCACTATTCTTGTAGGGATAAACTCATTCTTTTGATTTGTCAAAATTGTCATTCCGCCCTTCTTGGGCACACACTGTATTGCACTTACCCATATACTGTCTGATATTGGGTACACAATCCCTGCATCTAGCCACTTGATGACCTTTTTTCTGACAACATCCTTCATCAGTGGATTTAGTCTCTGCTGATGTTGTGCACTTGCCTTGTACCCTTCTTCCATGTGTATTTTGTGCATGCACAACACGGGACTAATACCATGGACGTCAGACATTTTCTACCCCAGATCTGCTTTTCTCCTTTTCAGAATGAGTAATGCAGCTTCCACCTGTTCGTCAGATAATGCTGTAGACAAAATAACCGGTAAAGTTTTATCTTCACCCAAATATGCATACCTTAGGTGGGATGACATGGCTTTCAATTCCAGCTTAAGTGCTTCTTCAATGGAGGACTTGGGTGGAGGACCCAACACCCTATTTAGAGGCTCTCAGCGATCTCCAGATGTAACTATAAGTGACACATCAAGAAGCTGCACAATTTCTTGTGCTTCAGCATCCCCATATATATATCATGACCCACTAACACTCGCTCTAGAGGATCCTCAGATACAATGTATTTAGCTTCTACCTCAAGATCTATCAAAGTTATGACAAACAACTCCTCATACACAACTGCATTTTCAAAGCTTTGTATATATCAAACTCCTCCACTTTATCATGAGCCCACATATTGAGCTGCCCACTGCTACAACTATCATTGCCCTACCAGTGGCTAATAAAGGTCATCCGAAGATGAATGGGACTTCAGAATTAGGCTTAAAATTTAGCACAACAAAATCTATTGGGAAGATCAATGATCCCACTTGTACTAAGAAATCTTCCACAACACCCTCAGTCCTAGCTACTGATCTATCAGCCAATTGAAAAATTATGGTGGTAGGTTTAAGAATACCCAATCCCAACTTTTTGTAGAGAGAAGTTGGCATCAAGTTGATACTAGCTCCAATATCACACAATCATCGTGCATGAATGCTCTGCCCTATAGTTATCTGAACACTAAAACTACCCGAATCTTTTAGTTTAGTGTGCAACTTGTTTTGGATTATGGAGTTGCACTTTTAGTAATTGGAACAGTCTCATATTCTATCAACCTTCTTTTTTTGGCTGCGATCTCCTTCACATACCTGGGTATACCCTGCAAAACATCTACCAACGACAAGTTAATGTGAACTTATTTGAGAGAAACTTACCAAAACATTTATCCTTCTTATGTTTCTTGAACTTATGAGGAAATGGATGAGGTGCTTTCACAATTGGTTGCACTCTTTCATCATGTGCAACTACTTCACTCTCCTTAGTTTCACTCTCTTTAGATTCATTCTTTTTGTTCACAACCTCAGTGTTCATTTTCTTGGGAGCTAGCTCCTCAAATTGTAAACCATTGTGTGTACTTACCGCGTTTACCTGTTTAGGATTAGGGTCAGTATTTCCCAGCAACGAGTACTAACAAATTGCACGAATTGCTTCTCCAAGTTTTGTGTAGACAATTGGTTATTTATCAGATATGTGGCTAACTGAGCTTGATCCACCATAATCTTCTTTAGCATCTCTTCCACACTCATGCTTTCAGATTACTGTTTTGGTTGCTCCCGTTGAGCTTGTGGTGATACACATGGACATAACATTGAGGCCTATATTGATTTTCAACCCAAGAAAAGTTAGGGTGGTTTCGAAACCTCGAGTTATATGAGTTTTCGTAGTTTTGTTAGCCTCCTCCTCTGTGGGCATTCCCTACAAAATTTACAGAGACTGGATTTGCACCACATTCACAGTGATCACTTCCTCCAGATATCTCACACCAAGATGATGGTTGTAAAACTGCATTCACTTGTGTTGCTGTTGCCCCAATGCCAAATTGCTAAAGTGTGTACTCATCATATCATGCATAGCAGAAATCTGTGCAGAAATCAGTCATAGAATCTACTTCTAGCATCCCTCCAGTTTTCTGTACCACATGTTGCATTCCACCTCCATTCTATTATAGATTGCCTTGAGAAATTCTGTTTAGCAAGGTGAAAAGTTTAACATAAGTCTTTTCCAAAGCCTAACAACCTGCAGCTGAATCAAGTAAAATTTTGGTGTTAGCCTCTAATCCTTCAATGAAGGTATGGACCAACACCTCATTAGATTGATGTTGATGAGGGCAGCTCATCAACATCGATTTAAACCTGTCCCAAGCTTGGTACAATTTTTCTCCACCTTTTTGTCTAAAACTTAAGATATCACTCCTCAATTTATCTGTTTTCCAGATCGAAAAAATCTTATGAGGAACTTTTGTGCTAAATTATCCCAGTTGGTGATTGAGTTCGCAGGCTCTAAACTTAACCATCTTTTTGCTTCCCCAAGGAAAAAGAAGGGGAATAAAGTGAGTCTCACGTAATCTTTGTTCACTACAGTTGGAGTGTAAGTATCACCAATGTCGAGGAAGTTCTTTATATGAACTGTAGGATACTCGTGTAATAAACTAGTAAACTGCCCATTTGTGTGCAAAATTTGCACCATACTCTGCCTTAAAACCTCCCACCAGGTTCAGGTTTCTGAATGCACGAAGTCACATTGGTGGGGTTGGGATTTCCACGTCTCATACTTTCAAAGTAGCTATTGTCTCAGGTTCTTTTTTTTACTCTTTTGTTATAGAAGATTCTGGTTCACCAATAACAAGAGGAATCGAATATGCAAATCATCTCAGCCTTCTATGTAAGTGCACAAATCTTTCAGGTTCTGAGAGAGGCGCTAACAATCCTGGATCGTCGTCAAACTTGGAGTTTCAAAAAAACATGCATCAATGGAATGCTAAGATCAAGTTGTCAACACTTGCATTTTAACTTCAGAGATCAGAAAAATCAAATACTTTATAATACTAAAGTCCCCGGCAGCGGCGCCAAAAACTTGTTGCGTCCAAATTGCACACGTAAGTGCATGTGGTCGTACAAGTAATAAAGTGTCTCCTTTTGAGAGTCGTGTATCGTACCCACAGGGACTCACACTTAAAATAATGAATTTCTCTAACTTTCAGTTAAACACAAGTGTATTTCTGGATTTCAAAAATTATTTATTTTCTACTTCTAATTTTATAACGAAATATAACAAACAAGATTCAATTGAAAAGGTTTCAAACAATGATTTGGGAAAGGTCTAGGGCTACAACTTCTACGAGGATTAATGCAATCAATATCATTTAAATGGTTAATTATCAACTATCGAATCAATGAATCACAGGGTTAGATGTGTGATCATGGTCTCCCGATCTATAATCGCCTGCGATAAATAACATCCTAACTACATCTTTGAGCGCGAATAGGATTATTAAGTACCAAGCATTACACTATATTCCTGTATAGTGACCCAAGCAAGGTTTCTAGGTATATCCCTATCTTAGAAACGAATCAACCCTAGATATTTAGAGTTAAACAAGATTCTTATGTCCCAGGGTCTATCCTCTTATTCTTCTCGTGAGTTCAATTTGGACAATGAATTTATTTCTATGGTGATCAGTCATGAAATACGGAAAATAAGAACATAAAGAATGATTCATATGATACTTAACATTAACCCAATAATAAACACAAGATAATACATTCATCTTGTATCCATAACCCTAGTACTAGGATATTTTTCTACTCATAATTCGGAAATCAATCATACAATGTTTTTGAATCATCAAACGATTGAAAGAAAAAGAGTTTGAGAAATAACCCTAAAACTGTAGAAAACGTACTCCCAAAGTCGTCGTTCTTCAAAACCCAGAAAAAGAATAATTAATAAAATAAAATAATGACCTATTCATACTAAAAGTCAAAACGGCCAATTTAGGGACTCAGACGCGCGACGCGGAGGAGGCTTCAACTTTTTCTTCCAGTCGTCTTGACCTTCTCCACAACACGGACGTAGCACGGAGTGCTCTGCCTTGATTTGCATTTCTACGATCATAATTTCACTCCCTCTTTGCGACACAGAGTGTTCTGCCTTGAATTGACCTTCGCAACCCACATTTTGAATTCCTCTCCGCATCAATTAGATTCCTTGGTGCATTTTATTCAATTTCTTCTTTGACCTCTTTTTGCCTTAAATCTTCTGAGTTCCTCCTTAGTCTATTTTTGTGCTTGTTTCTCCAATTCAATTTGCCTACACGACTAATCATGTTGGTTAGCGCAAATAAACAAACGACTCGATAAGAGTACAAATATATATATATATTTCAAACTAGGCATAAATGCGAGCATAATTAGTACTTTAGGCATGTAAATATGCCTAAGATCATGCAGCCATGCGAGGAGGTTTCCCATAAAGATGACAAGCTCAGTTATGTGCGTTTTTGGGAAAAATCGAGTTTGAGGTATGATGTAGTTGTCACTAGTGCTACCCTTATATGTGCCCGGATTTCTATTGTTTTGTGTGATGTGGATTCTACTTATTCATACGTGTCAGCTCAATTGCTTTTGGATTTTAGGTGGTTTGTGATAAACTTGATGCCCTCATCCATATTTCTACCCTAGTTGAAGAGTCAATCATAGTCACCCTTATATATCGTGTTTGTCCTGTTGTCTTTATGGTTTTTTAGACTTGCATTGATTTGGTTATGTTGGATATGACTGACTTGATATAGTCTTAAGCATGACTTGGTTTTACCCCTATTATATTGGGCTTAATTGTAATGCTAAATGGGTAAATCTAGAGATTCCTGGTGGGAAAATATTATAGTGGGAAAGGGTGTACAAGCCTAAGCTAGCTAAGATCATATCCTCCATTCGGACTAGGAAAATGGTCGGGCAGGGTTGTTTTTCTTATTTGGCTTATGTTCGGGATGTTGAGGTTGAATCTCCCTCTATAGAGTCTATTCCTGTGGCATTTCAGTTTTAAGGAAGTGTTTCCTACGGATTGACCTGATATGCCTCTATATAGAGATATAGATTTCTACATTGACTTGGAAATTGAAACTCGCCTCATTTTCATCCCTCCGTATTGTATGGATACAACAGAATTAAGAGATACTAATGCTAAATTCCGAGAGACTAATGCTCAAATGCAAGATCTTCTTGACAAAGGGTTCATCCGTCTTAGTGTTTTCAAGTGGGGTGCTTTTGTCATGTTGTTAAGAAGAAGGAGGGTAGTATGAGGACTGATGACTCTATTTTAATCCATAAGGGAGTGGATTGATACCGAAATGACAATCTTATGGATAAAAAAAGTTCCATTGAGTATACTTGGGTGAAGGAAATTGAAGATTTAGTAAGAAAGTGTGTACGAAGATTGGGTTAGTCCTTTAAATTTGATGAGTATACCTGAGTTTTGGGTGTCATGTTGATGAAAAGGTTTACTTCATAGTGTCATGGTTGACTGAGCATAATGGTTATAAGAGTTCGCGATGGATTATGACGGGATGTAATTATATAATAAAATTATTGGTTAAGTGAAGCTTTGCATAGTAAATAACGACTTGCGACTATCTAAGGTTGTGATTTTTAGTAATTGGTGAGTAACGTGGGTGTATGGAATGTTTTAAGAGATGGTGGGAAACCACTCAAATATAATTTTAAAGAGCTAGATTTATAATGAAGGAAAATATAGTGAAATGTAGTACAACCTTTAGAGAGAGGATAGAACAAGAATATTTTATTTGGTTGCGAAGGCTAAAGAGATATCCTTAGAGGGGTAGATAATTGGGTTCAAAGGCACGTGATTTCATTTGTTTTGTCGTGACAAAGTTGGGACTTAAGGAAGGAGTGTACAAACATTAACTCGAGGGTGATGAAAAGTACTTTAATTTTGTTTTTAAGTTTAGTAATAAGTACGATGAAACTTTTAGCGAAGGATATTGTAAGATCGACGGAGATGTGATCAATGCTAAGGACCCATGAATTCGTAAGAATCTTCAAGTTATAAACTAATGTTGATAGATAAGGGAATTGTATTCTACAGTTGAATTTACAATTTAGATTTTTCATTTTAAGTCTACATCCGTGGTAATATGTTTTGTTAAGGTATAAATTTGGAAGGTGAGAAATGATGAATTGTATCAAGTATTGAGCATTTAAAAGGACTTGCACTTTGATTGAGTTGTAAATTAGTTGATTACTTTTGATTGTTAAAGTATATAAGAATGGTTTTCATTTTAAAATTGTTTGCTTAGAATAAAGTAAATGGTCGGAGTGGTTATGATAGTCGTTAGTATTGAGAGTTTGGGCTCCAGTGAAAGGTTATGAAGAGTATGTGCATTCAAGTTAATAGAGATGGATGGTATAAACTCTTCAAAGAAAAACCTTTCATGTTATTCAATAAATTCTTATGTGATCATTTATTTCATTTTGTACATGATTGTGAGTATGATGCACTAGCGATGCTCACATGTGTTTTAATTTTGTGGGTGAATATCTAGTGGTGGATCAGGTGTACTTATCTTGCAATGTTCTCTTGGTTGAGTGGGATGATCTGGGAAAATATGGTTATTTCAAATGACTTATGTGATGTTTTCCTGGAGTTGTGAAAGTATTTCAATGGTTTTACATGTACCACCTTGCTTATGAGATTTTATGGAAGTGCTACCATTCATATTTTATGGTTGTCTGATAATCTTAATATTTATCTAGTCGACAGGGTCATTATCGACTATGTGTGGTTAAATGTGGGATCGTTGGGTCCAACTCTACTGTTCTTTAGAGGTAATCTAAAATTACTAAATCTAACATTTCAATAGTGTTGTTGGAGGGTTTGTATTTTTGGACATATCCCTTAATAAGTATTTGAGTTATAACTTAAGCTCATGGAAATTTGGGTTGTGAGATAGAGATGTTGATAAGGACTATTATTGTTTGGGTATTATGAATGTGTGTTGGTTGGTTCAAGTTCACCTCTAATTGTGAGAAGTTTAGATTTAAGATTTTATCATGGTTATGTGAGAAAGAATTAGTCCTAATATTTGTGTCAAAGTCCTTGATAATATGTGGCAGACATGTGAACGATCAAACTTTGGTGGTTATTAAAATAGCTTTGTTGTTATTTAAGTGTACACACAACAATAATTATCACTCGAATATTGTGATGACTTCATTGAGTCATTGTATGGGAGGATGTGTAGGTATTCAATTGGTTGGTTTGAGCACGAAGATTATATCATAAAGTGAGACTCAATATTATTAAACAAGACTTTCGATATAAGGAACAACCTTTGAAATTCTTGATCACAATTTTCGGAAGTTAAGGAAATGTGACAAGTATCCCTAGTAATTCGACGTTCAGATACTACTCTACCCTTACTTTAGCCAGTTGTTCCTATTTGATCACTCGGAGACATGTGATGGATAAACTGGTATCTATTGTAATGATATGATTTCTGTCGTTAGGGAAAAGCCAATGAGGAAAGAATTGGGGCCATTAAACGTTTTTGCAGCAACCTGAGATTTCCTAGCCTAGTCCAGATTTGGACGAAATCGGTGTCAGTGAGATCTTTAGAAATATGGTAACAAATGAGAAATCTATTAATGAATTTGATTACATGAGTTGATATCTAAGACTTTAAGGAATCCGTATGACTTTACGAAATCAAATTTGGGCGAGTAAAACTCCTAAAATGATCTTAGCGTGAAAATGTGACATTCTGTCTTCTTACATCCAGCTGTAGCGGGATAGGTTCCGCCGTAGCGGGACAGTCACGACTTAAATAGGGTAAAACCCTCCAAAAATGCTATTTTATGCAAAAGTTTGTTCTTAAGAGCTACGAAACGATCCAGGGCTATTTCTTGAAGGGTTTTCCACCTCTTTTAGCACTAAATGTAAGTATTTTACTCCCCTAATCGTACTTGGGTTATTATCGATTGGGGGGGGGGGGGTTGATCTAGAATTCATGGTGGAACAATCCTAATTGAGATCATGGATTGATCTAGGATTGATAGAATTGTTAGTAATCTGGGTAATTAATGTTTGTTTATTGAATCTCGTATTATAATTGTTCTTTGTAGACCAAGAACAAGCGGAACGAATCCGGAAAAGGAAGGATCAAGTTTTTTAGGGTTTTAAGTTCGTTTCGAGGTAGGTGATGGTTGTGATTTCATGATTGTGTGATATATGTTTGTTCTTGCTTCATTATGATGCATGTATGTATGCGAATGTTGCATTATTGATCACACTAATTGTAAATAAGTATAAAGAATAACTATATGCCACAAACCACTTCTTAATTGCATGATTATTGTGAAATATACATTTTGACTGTGATTGTGATGTGTTGATTGGATCGGTTTCCACGTTTCGGCATAACTAACTGAGACCGATTTCCACGTTCCAACATAACTAACTGGGATTGGTTGCCACATTTCGACATAAAAATGGGATTGGTTGCCACGTTCCGACATAACATTGGATCGGGTACCACGTTTTGGTATGCTAACTTTTTTGGGTTTGGGTTCCATGAGAGGACCATTGAATTGGGTTCCGTAAGTGGACCAACTACTTAACATAATTGTGTACATGGAGAAGGTGAATTTGAACATGGTTCATAATAATAAGTGATATTGTAGATGTTCGGTGTATGAATGTTCATGATGTTGTAATGAATTATATATGTTTCACTTAATGGGATAGACACGTGATTCTACTTGTACACGATGATTTTGTATTGATACTGCACTTACTCTTTCTTTGTTGAGTACATGGCATCTTCAAGCGACTATTGACATACCTCGTTTAGAAGATCAGTGATCATCATCGGATTCAAGGGTGAGCCAGTTCTTTCACGATTCCATGGATCTATCTTGTTTAAGTCCACTTTTTTGGACTCAGACTATTTCTTTAAGGTGTTTGTTTAGTTTTGGGGTTGTACCCCTTGCTTAGACTTTTCGTTAGTAGAGTTTCGGTAATATGACTTTCAGGTTCCTAGGGTTAAGACTTTCACATTAGTTTTGGTTAAGTTATTTGTTTAAATCTTTGAAGTTTAAGGGAACTCTGTATTCTTATAGTCATTTAAACCTGCTTCGGTATCTTTAAACCCATAATTTTTGGTTAAGTCGTTTAGTCTGGCTTTTAGTAATAACTCTCCCACCGGAGGGTTAGTGTGGGTGGTAATCACGATGGTCTGGGTCGTGAAAAAATTAGATCAACTTCTATGTATACTAGCAAATGATTCATATTACTTTATCTTCAACAATGTTGTTTTCATCAATATGAAAAATCTTAACTTAATTCTAAGATTAGAGACTCATGTTGATAACGTGTTATAAAACTATATAAATTAAGAAAAAGAAAAAAGTAGGGATAAGAAAGAAGACTTCTTATTCTTCTTGAATGATATTGAAGGATCCACAAAGTGATTTACAATGAAGGAAAACCTCTTTATTTATAGGAAAAATCTTACTTGGTCCCCAAGTACGATTCCGAACTACCTCCTAAAAGGACTCTACATAATAGACATTCACTATGACAAAAATATGTTTTAAGAGGAAGTACTTTTTTACATAAAAAACGGTACAATTATCTTTTTTTTCTTTGTTTTTGTCTTAAAATCAAAAAGATTTTCTGATTTTAAAAAATCAGATTTAAAATATTTTTAATTTAATATGAATTATATTTTAAATGACTCCAACGTGCATAAGTACTTTTCTCCTTTAAAAAAGATTGTTTTAGGTATTTTAGCCACATATTTATAATTAGTTAGTAAATAAAATTTTGTTCCTTTTTCTGATTTTATCTTCTTCTCCCCGTGTAAACTTAAAAGTATTCATATCATTTAAAAAGATTTTTAGATTAATGATTAAAATATATTTAATAATTTAAACTAATACATTTTATATATATTACTCTATCTATTTTATAAGCCAACAATGATGAGACGAACACAACATCCCATTTTTGTACAAAAGGCAATTAAAAGTGTACAATGAAAATTTTCCCTTTCTGGCCCAATTCGATTGGCTATTAAACACGTGGAAGTCTGTATTTAGATCTACATTTGAACATCAGAATTTCAAAGGTTTAGAGACCATTAGAAGGTTTCAGTGGAAACAATCTAAACTCTTCTCTTTCAATATCAAAATTAGTGAGTTTTTTTGTCTTTCTTTTAGGCATCAAAGATTGATTTTTAATGTTTGTGATAATGGTGCAATTTCTGTTTTTTTCTCGTTCAAACGCTTGAACTTTCCTTTTTTTCCTTCATTTGTACTTCAAATTTTGTCAGTAGCTTTGAAGTTGTCTCTATTAATTTCTCTATATCTCAAATTGTGTGAGTTTTCTAGATTTTATTCTTTCTTTAACGCACACGACTATTGTAATTTTTGTTTGATTATGTTGAATTGCTTCTTAATGGATTTCTACATGCATATCAGAGGACAGATATAATATTGTTTGTTCTTACATTTTGATGTATAGATATCAAGTTTGATTTGTTGGACCATCAAATTAATTCTTTTTCGTCAATAGCCTAACTTAAATATTTTTCATCAGAGCCTCCATGTTGACAGGTGGAAGTGGAGTTGGCAACTAAGAAGCAGCTGAAGATGGTAACATTGACATACATATGAACATGCATATTTGATATTACTTTGGTCTCAATTTGACCTCCATTTTACGGCTTTCGATTTGGAGGTCATACTAATTCACAAGCATACCTTTCTCCGTGTTTTATGTATTGTCAATGACCATCATCTTTTGGCCATCTATAGATAAAATATAAGTGACATAATTCATATTAATTTGGCCCTATTAATTTGATTTTCTCACCAATTTTTTTTCCATTCTGCCTTATTATCTTTAACTGAAAAGTGTTGTTTCAGAGGAAAAATGACACTCAGTAGTCTCGGCATCAAGAAACATTTGGAGGAGATAAACCATTTGGATCTGTCCAGGTACAACTTTGGCACTCAAGTCAAGGTACATAACTACGTAATGATGTTATAGCTAATGTACAGACAATTTAGAACAATTATTTTCTGAAAATAATTCGAGGATCTTTGAGTTTTTTGTTTTGACACAAAATGGAAATTGAAAAGGATGGGATCATGGAATTACTTGATCTCTTGAATAATTTGATGTTCATATTGAACATCTTGAGTAAATGTTACCGCTGCTCTTGTGTAAGTTTCACAACTTGCATTAGTTATATATACATCCAAGGTCGTCTGTGTGGTAGTACCTATCATGATATCGTAAGATCAAAAATGGCTGAATTGAGAATCTCCGAGTATTTTTATTTGAAAAAGAACAATGTCCCTGAAAGGTAATTTAAGTGCTTTACAACTT
This sequence comes from Solanum sitiens, assembly GCA_016801875.1. NCBI lineage: Eukaryota > Viridiplantae > Streptophyta > Magnoliopsida > Solanales > Solanaceae > Solanum > Solanum sitiens. The sequence goes on from JABWTJ010000063.1 coordinate 1,163,127, forward strand.
TGATGCATGTAACAACTGAGATTTTGAGGCCAAATTCGTTTTGAGTCACATGAAATTGGCTCAAAAGTTGTAAAATGATTGAAGTATATTTTGGTCTTATATTTTTTTCCTTTGTAGGTAATACTTGCATCCTACATGTTATATGGTTGGATTTGCCTCATGAATCAAACTTGAATAAGATGATTTTGCAAAAACTCTGTCTTACAGGTTTGCCACATATTTATGTAGTATCTGAATTGTTGCACATTCTTAGATTAATGAATTTTGATATATGTTCATAATAATTGCAACAACTTGACAACATAATTTTATCATGTACATAATAATTGCAATTCTGTGATTGAAGGGATAATCATACAATATGGCGACGACTGATGGTTGAGAACGATTAGGTAATCTTCCCTGATACTAAATTCCCTAATGGATCTATTTGATTCTGGCTCAAATAAAAGGATAAGATCATTCAATATAATGGAACTTTATTTGGACTTTTTCATAGCATGTGGTTTTTCCTTCTTGATTCTCTTTTCAATGTGGAGTATTATATGTCAATTGTTTGGGTTACGGATAATAAACGATGAAGTTTTCACATTTTATGTGATAGTACGGAATATGCTTTGCTTTGAAAAAATGATTTTAATCTGATTGCTTAAGCAAATAGAATTTGTTATCTTTGAACATACTTAAACAAAAATTGATTGAATTGAGCATGATGATCCTAGATACCATCAATGATGGACTTGCCAAATCAAGAATGTGAAATTGAGTGTATGCATTCTATATAACAGTATTTTTTGGACTCTTTAATTTCTTATATTTTGCAGAAGCTCTAATTTAGATTGTCTGCATGATAAAAATTGTACAAGTGTTTACAATTTTGAGCTATGAGTTGTGAAATTTGAATAATATTTTTCAATATTAATCACTAACTTAAGTTGGGGAAAAAATCCCCACAGAATAGTCACTACACTCCAGTTCTGATATATGAACACTTAATGGAGTTGCATATTGATCATCACAGATCCGACTTCCTGTAAACCTTACAAATTAAGTACTCTACTATCTTTTGATTCTATATATGAATGTTCCTTTGAATTTATTATTTAACTATTTTTTGTAATGCCGGGATTCTTTAACCACGCCCCTCTCCTTACAGTCAAGTGGCTAAACGCCCCTCTCTAGATAAGAAGCAGAACACGCCATCACCTATTGCCCTTTCCTCAAGGTAGCTTCTCTTTTTATCTTTTTTTAGAAGTCTAGATAAGTATGTTATGATGTATTTGATTAGTGAGAAGTTGTACTTGAAATGTTGCCTCTGCTCTTCTTTTTGAAAATGTATGGCCGTGACCATGATGAGGGTGAAGAACTTAGCATTTGTTTATCCAAACAAATAATTTTATGTAGTTCCTTTTACTGGAATCTATAATGCCATGTAAATGTGGTTCTTCTAAAAAAATGCTCACTGTATTTTGAAAATACGTAGGATCTAATCAAATATTTCTTTGTTTTGAAGGATATTAAGCTCTTATATACTCGATGTGTACCCTATTAGAAAGAAAATATCACACATTTTTATTTTAACAGAGGAAGAGAATCAGTTAGAGAATGCATTTGTCTTTTTTGTCATTGTTCAGGAGAATACATAACAAGAATGATACTCTACTTTTAGGAAAATTTAGTAAGATAGATTTTAAAAATTCTACTTAAAATAAGAAAATGAAGGAACTGATTGCTTCCAGCTATGAAGTTTCTCATTCTGTCATTCCCTCTTTCAGGTAAACAATAGAGAGAGGAAGAAGGCATAGAAGGGTCAAGAGAAATGATTACAGCGAGGATGGGCTTAATTCATTTGATATGAATAGAATTTTTTGGTTGGCATAAAATCAGCAGTGACCATTACTTCTATTTACTCAACTGGATTCTTATCAAGTTAAATGAGTCATGATATGTATAATCCAGAACATAAAACATGTTCTTCTTGCAAGCACCAAATTAACACTCACTGAAGTCATGCACACAACTGTTGAAGTTAGTTTGCCATGTTATACATTGTCGTTAAATTGCACAAGAAAGATATATGTACCTGCTTTCTAGAGAAAGAAATCTGAGTTGATCTAGATAAGAAGCTTGAGGAATTTGGAAACCCTATGTAGTAAAATTTGCAAGGAAACACAACAAGAAACTATTATTTGGATTTTACTACTTGTGCATAATTTTTTTTGAAGATTTTTATTTGCTCTTCCTAACATTCCACATGTATTATTTACACTCGAGTGAATTATACCATCGAATAAGCTTATGCAATATTAAGTGTGTGTTTTTCATGAGTTATTTTTTCTCCTTTTTAATTACTTTGGTGCTATGATTTGTCACCAAATGACTGTGCAAAGCATTCACTACATGAAGTGTTGAGCTCGTGCTGGCACAGGCCGTGCGTGTATATATATATATATATATATATATATATATATATATATATATATATATATATATATCCCTTATTTAGAAGGGAGAGTTGGAATACCACAAGCAACTTAAATTGTACTACTATAAGCCAAGAAGAGTTGAACAAACTCTACAATTAGAACTTGTACAAAAAATAATGTATATTGTACAATAAATTTAACTCAGCATGTACCCTTTCATAATAAAATATATGAATAAATAGGACAGCTGTTCTTACGAACCTGTGACATCTGTTGTTTCTTTATGATATATACAGGAAGAGTTGGAAAGGACTAACATAGCATAAGGAAGTTGTACCACAAGCAACTTAAATTGTACTACTATAAGCCAAGAAGAGTTGGACCAACTCTGCAATTAGAATTTGTACAAAAAACAATATATATTGTACAATAAATTTAACTCAACATGTTCCTTTCATAATAAAATATATGAATAAATAGGACAACTGGTCTTACGAACCTGTGACATCTGTTGTTTCTCTATGATATATATCCCTTATTTAGAAGGGAGGGTTGGAAAGGAATAACATAACATAAGGAAGTTGTACCACAAGCAACTTAAATTGTACTACTATAAGCCAAGAAGAGTTGGACCAACTCTGCAATTAGAACTTGAACAAAAAACAATATATATTGTACAGTAAATTTAACTCAGTATGTATCCTTTCATAATAAAATATATGAATAAATAGGACAGTTGGTGTTACGAACCTGTGACAAATGTTGTTTCTCTCTCTCTCTCTCTCTCTCTCTCTCTCTCTCTCTATATATATATATATATATATATATATATATATATATATATATATATATATATATATATATATATATATATATATATATACATGTATTCCGTTTCATTGATCTTTGTCCCAACTTGAAGAAAATTTGTCCTGTTCTACAAATGAAAGGCTCCATCAGAAATTTCCAGTGGAACTTTAGTTACCCCAGGCATGCATTTTCTCTTGCCTTCTTTCTTTTCTTCTCATTTTAGTTTTTAATTTTCTTTATTCCACCTTTATTCTTTCGGTTAGTAATGTTTAATATTGTTTTGGTTCACCTTTTGTCATTTTTTCAGTTGATGGGTTTGATTTTAATTAATTTTTCAATTTTGGCGTTTGGGTTGTGGTAATGTTTCATGCACGTGTTCTAGAGCCTAACATGAGTCTCATAAGGTTTAGACACTGTTTTAAGGTCCATTTTAATAAATATGAGTCATTTAGGAAGTCTAGAAACCAAAACATCCAAGAACGTCCATGACGTCCGGAAACTAGTTTAATGAGGTACTGGTGTGCCTTAGCCTATTTGACTAGCTTTTAGAAGTCGAAAAGTGATGAAAATTGGTGGAAGGGTGTCTAACATGTGTTTAAGTTGATTCATAGTCGGAACGTCCAGGCACGAGTCCTCAAGGACCAACCAAGGGGCCTTGAGGAGGACCCTTGCAAAAGTTGGCAAAAGCTGTCAAAAGACAGTGTCACCAACGGATGCCACAGACGGGCCGTTGGTGAATCGACGGGGTGTCGATGCCACTCTTCGATGGAAACTTAAGCCAAAATCTTGGAAGGGTCATTTTTCATAGTCTCTGAACTCACCTATGGATGTACATCACGAAAAAGTGGACAGGCCGTCGATTGACCCACGATCCGTCGATCGTGGAGTCGTTTGTGAGGACTGGTTTTAACTGCACGTTTTAGCTTAGGTTAATTAATTAAGTGGATTAATTAGGAAGTTAATTAGGGGTTAGGGGAGGTCTAATTAAGTGAGTTAACCCCCTATATAAAGTCCTAACCTAATTAAGACTAACTTAAACTCACATAATTCCCAAACCCAAACTCTCTTCCTTCTCTCTTCTTTCTCTCTCTAGTGAAGAACTCCATTGAAGACCAAGCTAGGGGAGGGTTTAAGGGCTGCAAAGAGTCAAGTTTCAATTAGGGTGAATTATAGTCCTTTCATTCTAGTTCTTGAGAAGTGATCTAGGTTATGAAGTATGTTGTGAATTGACCTAAGTATCTTGTTTAAAGGTATGAAATAGTATTGAATTGTGATTTAGTGATTCTTTTAGCCTTGTTATCATGTTGATAATTCAATTATGATGATGTTACACCCTAATTGGGTTGAGTTAAGGGTTGATGGTAAGACCTTGATGATGGGTTATGAAAGAGACTTGGTAAGTCTTGTGATCCCTATCCTTTACTTCAAATTGTGGTTAATTGTGATTAAGTCATGATATTGTATTGGAGTATGCCTTGTATAGGATTGATAGGGTGGTATGATGTTGAATTGAAATGTCTTGACTATGGTTTGTGAGGTGTTGTCTAAGATGTAAATGTTATAAGGATGGTGAATGATTTACCAATGTGCCTTATCATGATATGAAAATGTTAATGTGCTAACCTCACCTATGTGAATTTTAATGAAAGGATTATACTCATGCAATTCTTATTGAGCTATGATGATGATGATGATGATTATACAAGGGTTAGACCCTATGACCTACAATAAGCTATGATGATTAATAAAGACATTAAAGACATTTCAAAAAGGGACTCTAGCTTAGCACCGAGTGAACTAGAGTGAGGAGTGTCCCTTCCCACATAGGGAAGGTAGGATCACTAATGTACTCTTGAGATTGGAGACTATAATGCATGTAGCATAACGAGGGCCCAACTATATCTCCTAGTTCTTGAACTATGTTGCCCCCATAGGAATACTAGCTAGTGGATCCACGTAGTTTCTATGTTCATGTTTTGGTACTACCTTGGCAAGTAGTCCGCCTTCTTTCGGTGTAGGGTTTCATGACTCCGGATTCTAATTAGCTCATGTGGTCTATGTAGGTTAAGACAAGATGTTCCCATAAGGTAAAATGAATTAATGGAATGAACTCTGACTAGGATAACTCTAAGGGGTTTAGCTTAGTCTAGGTAGGGGTATGAGACTCTACCAAAACATTGCACTAGTTAGCCTTGAGCAAAGTCTTAGGAAGATGTTCTTATGTATGAATATGCTTATAATGGTACATGATATGTAAATGGTAAACTTGCACATTGTTGATACTATATGTTGATTGGTATCACTTATGAATGTGTTGGTCTATATTGTGAAAGTATGATGCTATGTACTCTTAAATGTCATGTTATGTGAAGTGGGATGTTGGTCATGATTCGTGTTGAGTTATTTTATTGTGTAAGGTTATGGGGCTTTGCTTTTTCATTGGACTTGTTGACTTGATAGGTGTTCATGGGTAATTGTCTTTCTTTGGTTATGATGAAATGTACTTTTATTCATGTTTGTGGTTATTTATGACTTGATGATAGAGTTACTTGACTATGTATTCAATTACATGATATGCATGTTGAATTTACTAGTTTTGATGTTGTTGGTCTTGTGATGCACATGCCTATACTTAATGAATATGCCTAAGTGATTTGGGATAGTCTTGTTGAATGTGCATAAAGTTTTTCAAAGTAAATTGCATACTTAATGAAATGTCCCTTTTAGCATGTTTTCATGATATGTGTGCATATGGTCTCATACTTAGCACAAGTGGTGTATAACCCTATTTCTTCTTTTTACCCAACATTTTAGGTTTCGGTCGTTGAAGGGCTTTTGGAGACGACATCGAAGAAGACTTGGATTTCTTAATCATCCAAGTAGGGTAGGTCCTCACTTTCCGAGGGCGATGCCACTATCAAGCCATGATGTTGTTTTTAGTATTAAGACTCTTATGTTTCTTTCCTTTTCATTTGGATACTAATCTTTGTATGACCTATATGTGGTCTTGTTTCATTGATGTATGGGCTAGGCCCAATTTGATATACTCTTATTAGATGGTTATGACCTGAGACGACTATTTCGAGACTATGTTATATTTTATATACTTATGTGCAATAAAAGTAGAAGACTAAGTAATCTTCTTATACGAAGGGTCTATGTATACTCGATATATATATACTACATGTATGTAGAGGTCTATGTAAACCTCCAAGTAGAAATAATGAAATTTTTTAAATTTTTGCTAATTTTGACCTATGAATGTAATGATGTAAGCTAAGAGGCTAGTCTTAGTCCTCAAAGAGGACGACGACGCCGGTTACGTCTAGTGGGTATTCCCGGATGTGACAAACTTTGTATCAGAGCATGAGGTTTAATATCTTTGAGTCGATGTCTCTCTCAACCACCTCTATATAGGTTTGTATTCATAATTGTGAAGCGCGCCACACTTATGAATAGGAATCTATGAGATGCTTAGTAAACACTCACTTTCTTGGAAGTCGAATACGTGCCTTTAGAGTGTTATCTCTTTGTGATTTAGCATCTAATCCTTTTATTGTGATTATAAGGCAATGAATACTTGAATTAATGCGGCACGAAGACTTGAAGAAGAGATTGCCAACGCGGGAGTTTCTCTTCGTGGTGATCAAGTTCCTCCTCTTGAGGAAGATGTGAATGATGACCAAGCCCCAGTCAATCCTCCTCCTTTGACGGATGGTGACACAAGGGATGCTTTTCTCCACATGGCCCAAGCCATTACTACCCAAGCATAAGCCGCCACTACTCAAGCCCAAGCCATGAATGCCCAAGCTAATCGGGAGGTTGTACTCCAAGCACATCAACAAGTTGCTACCATGGCCTCTCGTCTAAGGGATTTCACTAGGATGAATCCCCCTACTTTCTATGGGTCCAAGGTTGAAGATGACCCCCAAGAGTTCATTGATGAGGTTTATGATATTCTCAATTCTATGGGGTTGTCTACTAGTGAGAAGGCCGAGTTAGCCACTCAAAGATGTGGCCCAAACTTGGTATGTCCACTGGAGGGACAATAGGCCTTTAAGGGGTGGACCGATGACTTGGGAAGTTTTCAAGAAGGCTTTTCTTGATAGGTTCTTTCCTAGGGAGAAAAGGGAAGCCAAGGTGGTGGAGTTCATCAACCTTCGTCAAGAAGGTATGAGTGTTCTTGAATACTCTTTGAAAGTCACTAAATTGTCAAAATATGCTCCTTCTTTGGTTTCCGATCCTAGAGATAAAATGAACCGCTTTGTGATGGGAGTGTCGGATGTCTTGCAAGAGGAATGTAATTCGGCTATGCTACATGACAATATGAACATTTCTTGTCTCATGGTTCATGCTCAACAAGTGGAAGAGGCAAGGGCTAAGAGAAAGAGTAGGGATGCAAAAAGGGCAAGATCTTTTGATATTCGTTCTTTCAAGAATAGACTTGATATTCAAGACAAGCCTAGGTTCAAGAAGTGGGTTTCAAGTAAAGTTTCTTCCAATTTCCCTAAGGCTTTGGATGATAGGGTGTCTAACCCTAAGTCTAAAAAGGGAAGGGATACTAGTTCACCAACCAAGAAACCAACTTGTGGAAAGTGTGGCAAGAAGCATTATAGTGATTGTCTTAAGGGAACAGACAATTGTTTTGGTTGTGGTAAAAGTGGGCACAAGGTTAGGGATTGCCCTAATGTGAGGGGTCAAGACAAGGGTAGTGGTCAATCTCAAGCAAGTGGTTCAAATGAGGCACCGAAGAAGAATCACTTCTATGCTCTCCGCTCTAGGAGAGACTTCTCCCGACGTGGTGACCGGTATGTTGAAAGTCTTTTCTATTGATGTATATGACTTACTATATCCCGGTGATACCTTATTATTTGTTACTCCTCTATAAGCTAAAAAGTTTTACATTTTGCCCGATATCTTGCATGAACCTTTTACAGTGTCTACCCGATGGGTGAGTCGGTTGTCACAAAAAAGGTGTATAGAAATTGTCCAATATTGTTTCCCAATAGAGTTTCTCATGTTGAGCTAGTAGAACTTGATATGCTTGATTTTGATGTCATCTTGGGTATGGATTGGTTGCACTTTGCCTCTATAGATTGTAGAATGAGGGTGGTGAAGTTTAACTTTCCAAATGAGCCCATTTTAGAGTGGAAGGGGGGGGGGGAGTTCTATTCCTAGAGGTCGTATCATCTCTTGTTTGAAAGCTTGTAAAATGATCTTTTATACCATATCGTAAGAGTCCAACATTTAGACTCCGAAAATCCTCCCATTGAGTCGGTCCCCGTAGTGAGGGAATTTCCGAAGGTCTTTCCTAATGATATTCCCGGTATTCCTCCCGAATGGGAAATTGATTTTGGTATGGACTTGTTACCGGATACAAATCCCATTTCAATTTCTCCTTATCGGATGGCTCCGGCCAAATTGAAAGAGTTGAAGGCTCAACTCAAAGATTTACTAGACAAAGGCTTCATTCGACCTAGTATTTCTCCATGGGGTGCTCCGGTATTGTTTGTGAAGAAGAAGGATGGGTCCCTTAGAATGTTCATTGATTACCACCAACTCAATAAAGTCACTATTAAGAACAAGTATCCTCTCCCCCGGATTGACGACTTGTTAGATCAACTCCAAGGGGCAAACTACTTTTCTAAGATTGACTTGAGGTCGGGGTATCACCAACTTAGGGTGAGAGGTGAGAATATACCAAAGACGACATTTCAGACTATATATGGTCAGTATGAGTTCTTAGTAATGTCCTCTGGTCCTATGAATGCCCCAGCGGCGTTTATGGATCTCATGAATAGAGTGTTTTGAAGTTACCTAGATTCATTTGTCATTGTTTTCATTGACGACATCTTGGTATATTTGAAAAATAAGGGTGATCACATGAACCATTTGAGGGTGGTGTTACAAGTGCTTAAGGAGAATCAATTATTTACCAAGTATAGCAAATGTGAGTTTTGGTTGAGGTCGGTGGCGTTTATTGGTCATATCATCTCTATTGAGGGAGTTGATGTTGATCCAAGGAAAACCGAGGCGGTTAAGAATTGGCCTAGACCATTGACTCCAACTGACATTAGGAGTTTCTTGGGTCTAGCAAGTTATTATCGGAGATTTGTGGATATTTTTCGTCCATTGCATCTCCCTTGACTACTTTGACCCAAAAGAGTAATAAATTTGAGTGGTCGGAGGCATGTGAAAAGAGCTTCCAAATGTTGAATGATAGGCTTCCTTTTCCTCCGGTATTGACCCTACCGGAGGGTACAAAGGGTTTTGTAGTATATTGTGATGCATCTGGAGTCGGGTTGGGGTGTGTTCTAATGCAACATGGGAAGGTTATAGCCTATGCCTCTAGGCAACTCAAGGTGCATGAGAGAAATTATCCAACTCATGATCTTGAATTAGCGGCCGTAGTATTTGCCTTGAATATATGGCGGCATTACTTGTATGGTGTTCATATTGATAGTATACCGATCACAAGAGTCTCCAATATGTGTTTACTCAAAAGGAGTTGAATCTCCGACAAAGAAGGTGGTTGGAATTATTGAAAGATTATGACATGAGTGTTCTCTATCACAACGTCAAGGCCAATGTGGTTGTGGATGCTCTAAGTCGTATGACCATGGGTAGTGTGTCTCACATAGAGGAATCCAAGAAAAACCTAGTGAGAGATGTTCATAAGTTGGCTAGATTGGGTGTGAGATTGGACGATTCTCTGAATGGTGGTTTTATGGTCCATCATAACTCCGAGTCATCTTTGGTAGTTGAGGTGAAGTCCAAACAACACCTTGATCAATCATTGATGGAGTTGAAGGAATCGGTTCTTAGTAAGCTTAATGAGTCATTCTCCTTAAGGGGGGGGGGGGATGGTGTCTTGAGGTATCAAGGAAGGTTGTGTGTTCCCAATGTAGATGGTTTGAGGAACCGGATCCTTGAGGAAGCTCATGGGTCTCGTTACTCCATTCATCCGGGTTCGACAAAGATGTACCATGATCTTAGGGAAGTATTTTGGTGGGAAGGCTTGAAAAAGGACATAGCGAAATTTGTTGCTAAGTATCCAAATTGCCAACAAGTGAAAGACAAACATCAAAAGCCGGGTGGCTTACTACAAGAAATCCAAGTTCCTACTTAGAAGTGGGAAGACATAAATATGGATTTTGTAGTAGGTTTGCCTCGGACACAAAATCAATATGACTCTATATGGGTGATTGTGGATAGGTTGACCAAATCCGCTCATTTCATTCCCGTCAAGTCTACTTATTCGGTGGAAGATTATGCAAGGATCTTCATAGATGAGATTGTGTGTCGCCATGGTATTCCGTTATCCATCATATCGGATCGGGGTGTACAATTCACATCTAGGTTTTGGAGGTCATTCCAAGAAGGGTTGGGTACTAAGGTGAAGCTAAGTACCGCTTTTCATCCCCAAACGGATGGCCAAGCGGAGCGTACTATTCAAACCCTTGAGGATATGCTTAGGGATTGTATTATTGATTGTAAGGGAAATTGGGATAAACATTTGCCTTTGGTGGAGTTTGCTTACAAAAATAGTTTTCATTCATCCATTTCCATGGCTCCTTATGAAGCCTTGTATGGTAGGAGGTGTAGGTCTCCCATTGTATGAATTGAAGTGGGTGAGCCTTCGCTTCTTGATCCAAATTTGATTTATATGACTTTGGAGAAAGTTCATATCATATGGAACCGGTTGCAAACGGCCTATAGTCGTCAAAAGTCTTATGCCGATCATAGGAGAAGGGATTTAGAGTTTGAAGAAGGTGATAAAGTGTATTTTAGATTTGGCAAGAAAGGGAAGTTGAGTCCTTGTTATGTGGGTCCCTATGAAATCTTGCAAAGGGTTAGTAAGGCTGCCTATCAGTTAAGGTTGCCTAGTGAATTGGCTTCGGTTCATTCGGTTTTCCATATTTCTATGCTTAAGAAGTGTATCGGTGATCCCGAGTCTATTCTTCCTATTGAGGGTCTTGGTGTGAAAGATAACCTCTCTTATGAGGAAGTTCGAGTTCAAATCCTTGATAGGCAAGTAAAGAAGTTAAGGAATAAAGAGGTGGCTTCCGTAAAGGTGTTATGGAAGAATCACCTAGTTGAGGGTGCAACATGGGAGGCCGAGGCCGACATGAAGTCCCGTTACTCTCATCTATTTGATAACAAAGGTTAGTAGTTCTTCCTAATTATGAAAATAATGACTAAAAATTGAAGCTTCTTGATTTTTGGTGAAGTTTTGCAAAATGTGCATTTGTGGATGTTGTTATAGTGAATTCCTGTGAAATATGCATTTAGACTTGAAAATTTGCAATTCTTCTTGTTTTGAGTCATGTTGTGCATTTTGAAATGGTGAGTATTTATGAAATGATATGTAGCATGTTGCTAAGTTGAACTTTGGCATAATTGACTTATAAATGCTATGTTGAGCTCTTGTTGTTGTGAGAAGGATATTCCTCATAATGTAATGTTGATCCTTATGTGTGGTAATTGAAGTTTTGAATTGCCTTGTGTAAATAATATGATTGATGTTGTTAATGTATTGTTGTTGGTTGGGCTGCTAGTCTTGAGTCTATTCCTTCCTTCTAAATATTTTTAGTGTCATTCGGGGACAAATGTTCCTAAGGGGGGGGGGGATAATGTAACACTTCGAAAATCCAAGACGTGTTCTAGAGCCTAACATGAGTGTCATAAGGTTTAGACACTGTTTTAAGGTCCATTTTAATGAATATGAGTCATTTAGGAAGTCTAGAAACCAAAATGTCCATGAACGTCCATGACGTCCGTAAACTAGTTCAATGAGGTACTAGCGTGCCTTAGCCTATTTGACTAACTTTTAGAAGTCAGAAAACGATGAAAATTGGTGGAAGGGTATCTAACATGTGTTTAAGTTGATTCATAGTCGGAATGTCCAGGAACGACTCCCCAAGGACCAACCAAGGGCCCTTGAGGAGGACCCTTGCAAAAGTTGACAAAAGCTGTCAAGAGACAGTGTCACCAACGGATGCCACAGACGGGACGTTGGTGAATCGATGGGGCATCTATGCCACTCGTCGATGGACACTTAGCCAAAATCTTGGAATGGTCATTTTTCATAGTCTCTGAACTTACCTACGGATGTGCAGCACGGAAGAGGGGACTGATCATCGATTGACCCACGATCCGTCGATCGTGGTGTCGTCTGTGAGGACTGGTTTTCACTGCACGTTTTAGCTTAGGTTAATTAATTAAGTGGCTTAGTTAGGAAGTTAATTAGGGGTTAGAGGAGTTCTAATCAAATGAGTTAACCCCCTATATAAAGTCCTAACCTAATTAAGATTAACTTAAACTCACATAATTTCCAAACCCAAACTCTCTTCCTTCTCTCTTCTTTCTCTCTCTAGTGAAGAACTCCATTGAATACCAAGCTAAGGGAGGGTTTAAGGGCTTCAAAGAGTCAAGTTTCACCATCAATCTTCATCAATTAGCAAGGCATGGGATCTCTTTCACCTTTGAGACCTTTCTTTAAAGGGTTCCATCAAATTGATTTCCAAAATTGGGTTTTCAAGTGGGTTTCATCCAATCTCAAAAATTATGTTATGAATTGATTTGTTTATGATTTATTTTGGATATTATGAATAGATTAACATGTATTCTAACTTAATTATGATATATCTTGATTGTTTGGTCTAGTTTGTAGAAGATGACCTTTACCCGTTAACCCTAGGTGATGATCTTGATATGAATTATATTGTATTGCTTCAATTGACTTGGTTATTGGTTGAATTACGACTACATGATGTTGTTATACTAATTATGAATGAATTAGGGTGAATCATAGTCCTTTCATGCTGATTCTTGAGAAGTGATCTAGGTTATGAAGTATGTTGTGAATTGACCTAAGTATCTTGTCTTAAGCTTTGAACTAGTTTTGAATTGTGATGTAGTGATTCTTTTAGCCTTGTTATCATGTTGATCATTGAATTATGATGATTTTACACCCTAATTAGGTTGAGTTAAGGGTTGATGATAAGACCTTGATGATGGGTTATGAAGGAGACTTGGTAAGTCTTGTGATCCCTATCCTTTACTTCAAATTTTGGTTAATTGTGATTAAGTCATGATATTGTATTGGAGTATGCCTTGTATAGGATTGATAGGGTGGTATGATGTTGAATTGAAATGTCTTGACTATGGTTTGTGAGGTGTTGTCTAAGATGTAAATATTATAAGGATGGTGAATGATTTACCAATGTGCCTTATAATGATATGAAAATGTTAATGTGCTAACCTCACCTATGTGAATTTTAATGAAAGGATTATACTCATGCAATTCTTATTGAGCTATGATGATGAAGATGATGATTATACAAGGGTTAGACCCTATGACCTACAATAAGCTATGATGATTAATAAAGACATTAAAGACATTTCAAAAAGGGTCTCTAGCTTAGCACCGAGTGAACTAGAGTGAGGAGTGTCCCTTCCCACATAGGGAAGGTAGGATCACTAATGTACTCTTGAGATTGGAGACTATAATGCATGTAGCATAACAAGGGCCCAACTATATCTCCTAGTTCTTGAACTATGTTGCCCCCATAGGAATACTAGCTAGTGGATCCACGTAGTTGCTATGTTCATGTTTTGGTACTACCTTGGCAAGTAGTCCGCCTTCTTTCAGTGTAGGGTTTCATGACTCCGGATTCTAATTAGCTCATGTGGTCTATGTAGGCTAAGACAAGATGTTCCCATAAGGTAAAATGAATTAATGGAATGAACTCTAACTAGGATAACTCTAAGGGGTTTAGCTTAGTCTAGGTAGGGGTATGAGACTCTACCTAAACATTGCACTAGTTAGCCTTGAGGAAAGTCTTAGGAGGATGTTCTTATTTATGAATATGCTTATAATGGTACATGATATGTAAATGGTAAACTTGCACATTGTTGATACTATATGTTGATTGGTATCACTTATGAATGTGTTGGTCTATATTGTGAAAGTATGATGCTATGTACTCTTAAATGTCATGTTATGTGAAGTGGGATGTTGGTCATGATTCTTGTTGAGTTATTTGATTGTGTAAGGTTATGGGGCTTTGCTTTTTCATTGGACTTGTTGACTTGATAGGTGTTCATGGGTAATTGTCTTACTTTGGTTATGATGAAATGTACTTTTATTCATGTTTGTGGTTATTTATGACTTGATGATAGAGTTACTTGACTATGTATTCAATTACATAATATGCATGTTGAATTTACTAGTTTTTATGTTGTTGGTCTTGTGATGCACATGCCTATACTTAATGAATATGCCTAAGTGATTTGGGATAGTCTTGTTGAATGTGCATAAAGTTTTTCAAAAGTAAATTGCATACTTAATGAAATGACCCCATTTCTTCTTTTTCCCCAACATTTTAGGTTTCGGTCGTTGAAGGGCTTTTGGAGACGACATCGAAGAAGACTTGGATTTCTTAATCATCCAAGTAGGGTAGGTCCTCACTTTCCGAGGGCGATGCCACTATCAAGCCATGATGTTGTTTTTAGTATTAAGACTCTTATGTTTCTTTCCTTTTTATTTGGATACTAATCTTTGTATGACCTATATGTGGTCTTGTTTCATTGATGTATGGGCTAGGCCCAATTTGATATACTCTTATTAGATGGTTATGACATGAGACGACTATTTCGAGACTATGTTATATTTTATATACTTATGTGCAATAAAAGTAGAAGACTAAGTAATCTTCTTATACGAAGGGTCTATGTATACTCGATATATATATACTACATGTATGTAGAGGTCTATGTAAACCTCCAAGTAAAATAATGAAAAGTTTTAAATTTTTGCTAATTTTGACCTATGAATGTAATGATGTAAGCTAAGAGGCTAGTCTTAGTCCTCAAAGAGGACGACGACGCCGGTTACGTCTAGTGGGTATTCCCGGATGTGACAGTGTCTTTTGCTCAAAAGTCTATTGATTTGAATTCATCATGAACATTTGTAAAAATAAGTTAGATACCACAATCTATATTTGAAGTACTTTAGAAAATTAACTAAAGTTAACCATTACAAGTATATTTTGAAATAAAAATAAAATAAAGCACAATACTATATAGATATTGCATATTAAATATATAAAAAACATTACTCTTATCAGTGGTCCATATTCCATAATGACTATAGGAAAATAATATCGGTAAATCTAATTAGAATTGTGTTTAGTTTAAATATTTAGAAAGATACATAATATTCATTGAAATCACATATTACCAAGTAAACAAATTAATTTGTCATATGTTCAATGCAATTTCTCTTATAGTGACTTTTTTTCCCTCTAATTGTACATATAAATTTCTCTTGATCAGTTATCTAAATTATAGGGATTCATCATTGTCTTGTCCTTCTACATATCTCAATATTCAAAATAATAAATAAATACAATTATACAAATTCTAAACTTACCCCACTAAAAAAATAAGTAACGAGAGTAAAACTAAAAATTCTATGTTAATTTAAAGGTAAAACAAAATCAATTTAACACCTGTAGGAGATTAAATTGACCTTGTAGTTATTAATTTTCTGTAAAATAGGGTGAAAAAAAAGAAACATGACTTTTTTTTTGTGGTATACACTATTATTTTTTTAAAACTGATTTGGACTCAAGTTCCTTTATTAATTCAAGCCATTGGGTTAGAAAGGTTCAGACTAAAACACAATACACGTGATTGACCCAAAAGTGAACAACCAAGATATAAGCAAAAACAACAAAGACCCTAAGAATTATGATTTCCAAATTGAATCTTTAGCTCCCTCTCCTTGTACCCACCAACACTTAACTTTGCTTCCTTCTCCTATGGGAAATTAATTATCCATCGTTGGTCTTCTACTTTGTTGATGACGAAGGTTTTTTTTTTACCATTTTTGATTATTACCTTCTTTTCATTTCTCTATTGATTCGTTTCCTCATGTAGGTTTACTGCCCGTTTAAGATTTGGCTTCTGAGGAGCTCGGTAGAACTTAGGAACCCTATATTTCATCAGCTTTGAAGATCTATGTAAGTATGTGCTATCTCTCCTATCATTTTTGTCCATTGAAGTTTTAATTTCCCCCGGTGTTCTGTAGTTGAAGCAGAAGAAGGGAAATCTATAATGTAACGATATCCGTGGTACCTAAGCATGTTAATCGTTGTTTTTGTTGTTGATTTTCCTTGTCCTGGTTCTTATCAAAGGAATCTGTTTCTTGTAAATATTCACTATTCTCCTTCCCCAACTTGGCAACTGATTGTATTCTTGCAATTGTTGTTTTTCTGCTGTCCTAATAGCTACATTAGCAATGTAATCTGCTAGTTGGTTTGCTTCTCTGAATGTATGCCTAATTTGGACATTAATATGCTTCATAATCTCCTGACTATCTTTAACTCTCTCACCTATTTCCAAAGATATTCTCCAATTTCTCATTAACATGTTCTCTAAACTAAGTGAGTTTGTGGATGTTTCTTCTTCTTCTTCAGGATTCAACATTGGATCCCACTTCAATGTTCTCATTGGAAATGACCAATTATTTTGAGTGACATAAAAGCCGGTTTAGATAAAAGATGGACATAATCTTCCAACAAATAATGTGTCTATTACTCAACAACCCGGTATTGCATTCTCCTTTTTAGTTCACACTGTTTAGGAATAAGATTCTTCAAATCCCGGATCTCCGGCCATCCATATGAGAATTTTCTAATCACTGCATATTTCAAATTTTCATTAATAATCATTTGTTTCACTTCTTCCCGATTCCATATTACTTGTGGTTCTAATGTTTTGTGCTAAGCTTTTGGTTGACTTAAGGACGCAACGTAAATTGGACTTGGTTGTGCTAGTGGTATACCTCTCTCCGGCGGAGGCTGACCAGTGGCCATGGCGGCCATATTCATCGACCAGTAGGCAAGATTATGTTTTTGTGGCGGCTGGTATTTTTCAGGAGCCTGTAAGTTTCTTAAATTAGTTTTTCTGTGCCCCTATTGTGAAGATCTCTGACCTTCCTCCGAGTGTGTACTATTATAATTTTAGTTTGTTAATTTACCATTTACAAATTTAAACACTTCGAGTTATCAATTATTTCAAGAAAAAAGAAAAACTCAAATGAAAATAACTATAAATATTAAATAGTAAAGTGTGGTACATTGAGGCATGTTTTATATTTGAAAATGAGAAAATAGTCAAATGCCCTCCAATCTATTAGTCAATTCTCAACTACATATAATTTATGGGTTCTTTTACCTCCCCTTTATAGTTTTATGATTTTCTTTTTAAATTTTCTTCTTTTCTTTCACATTCGAAATGTTGTGTGCCATTCAAGTGAATTTGTAAGTTTCATTTGTGACCTTAAGATTTTTACATTTCTTAATCTTCGTTTGAATTATATTTTTCGATAAATGTCAACTTTAATATACAATTTTCCAATTTGAAGCATTTGGACCCTCCTCAAAATTATTTTTTGAGTTTCATGCCATTAGATATGCACCGGCTTTAAAAATTTAAATTTCTTAATCTGGGTGAACACAATTTCACCAGAGATATTTCGTCTACAATAAAAAATATTAGTCAAGCTGTAAAACTTATACGTGCATATGGACTGATTTTTCCGGCGAAAATTGGTAACTTATTCAATCTTGGACATTCAGATATGCATTTTATGAGATTTTTCCTGTAAGAACATTGGCCGAATTTAAGAAATTGAAAGACCTAATGTATATTTTAATGAGAGATACAAATTTAATCGGTGAAATTCTTGAAAGTTTTGAGAATTTTCAATGTTTTGAACATATTGATTTGGCTTACAACAATCTAAAAATGAGAAATTTCATATGAGTTGTCTAAATTGACGAATTTAGCTAACCTTGCTGGCATAAACTAAGCATACTATGATAATAATAGCTGACGCAGAAGCTAAATCATGAAGTAAGTTTGAAATGATGGGGAATACCCATATACTATAACTGAAATATAGGAAAACTGATGAATTAAATACAAGGGTGATATCAAATCAATACACTAAAGCTTAAACAGTGTTTGAAATAAGCCTCTAGGAAATGACCCAGCTAAGTCTAGCAAAACTGAAACTAAAGCTAAAAGCAATAGAGATAAACATTTCAATAGTCCTCGAAGAATGTGGACTCACCACTGGTGTTGCTGAATTGAAGATAGGGAATCGATCTAAACATGATCTGGATGCTCTGAACCTGGACCTACATCACGAGAAGATGTAGCGCATATTATGCGTTAGTACTTGAAAGGTACTGAGCATGAGGGATAGAATAAAGCTTAAATAATACATAACTGAAGAAGCACAAAAGCAAGTATAGTATTCTGAACGTGATATAGATACTGAATACTAAACTAGCTGGATGCAAGAACCACATTTATAACATGCTAACTGAATACTGAATGAACTGTAAATGAGGTCAATGCAATAAAATCTCACTGCACTGTGAGGGATATTAATAACCGATAATAAAATCATATGAGAGAATGTGGAGTCCGATGTATATGCCCCATCAAGAGGACCCAATATACCCGGCCAATGATATAGAGACATGCTAGAGTGATCACTAAACTGATGCCCATAGAGGGGACTTACAACCTACTTGGCTACTAGTTCTGGGAATATTCGGGTACACTGAACCCTTGTACAACTCGGTATTATGCCACTCCTAATGAATTAAGTGGTTAACACGTTTATGGATGACTTCTGTAATACTGGATAGCTCAAAACTGAACATACAAATTGAGAATGCAACAATTAATCTAGTAATGATGCATTAATAACTGAGGCATGTATAATTGAACAACTGATATATCTGAATTAGCATGTGTAATTCAACAACTAAAGAAATACATTGTTAGGGTTTTGAAATTCATGCAATAGACTGAGTAATAACATAACAATCTGATTTGGATCATTCTAACATCTAAAACTCAACAATTCTAATGTTCAAGAAACCCTAGGTCTAGACTTAAAACTAGGGACCTAATGGGCGAACGGAACCCAGTAGATAAATACCACATACATGGTGACGAATTTCATGAAGAAATCCTGTGACTTCTGGGCTAGAACTGAAGAAAACTTATTGCGTTCTTGAAGTAGGGTTTGTCGACCTTTTTCTCTTCTCTTGCTTCTGATTTTCTATGTTTTGATTAATTATTTCACTTAGATAAGTTCTAGTTATGTTTCTAGGCTTAAACAGACTAAAACCTCATAATATATGTTCTAAACAACGTAGTTTAGGGGTCCAAAGAAATAGGAAAAGACCAAAAGACCGGTTACACCATTTTAGGCCTAAGACCACACTAAATCTTGACAACACTTGTTAATTGTTCCCTAAAATATTTTTGGGTGCTGACGGACATGGCCTACGAAGGCTTCACTAATACGAGCATAACTTTTTACTTGAGATCAGATTTTAGAAAATTTGGTGGCATTGGAAAGAAGATTAAATTATGTATCATATAATAGGTCATGTGACACTTAATTCCTTTTGTGTAAGAGTTATGAAAATTTGAAGTTGACCCAATTAGAAATTTCCCCCTAATTGACAGATGACCTTCACCAACGGTCCGCAGGTCCATCCACGGACCGTAATGGTCGATCGTGATTCATGTTAGAGGCTGGGTAAATAGGGCCTCAATCTACGAACATAGACCATGAACCGATCTATGGATCGTAGGTTGAGACTTAGCCGATTTTTCTGAGCTGAGGTTATGGAGGGGTTGCAGTGGTGAACCACAGACCTACAACACGATCCGTGGGTCAGACCATGATCTGTGGATGGCGAGCGTAGATTGCACCTGCAACTTCTCAAAATCTAAAATCTGGTCTGCTTTTTGATACAAGGGTTTACATTATCTCCCCCCCTTGGGAACATTCATCCTCGAATGAAGTCTAAAATAGTTGAGTATGGAGGGAGGGATCTGCAACCCTACCACTAACACTGGGAACTAAATTTCTGACTGAACTAAGTTCCAAGATCATACAAATGCGCTGAAATGGAAGTACAAACTGAAGGAACATGATACTGAGACTGATTTTACACATGAATGACTGAAAAACTGAAGAGGAACTATTACCTCAAGCTGGAGTGGATTCGGAAGGGAAGAGGTGAGGATACTTGGCTTTTATGGCTGTTTCTGCTTCCCAAGAAGCTCCATCTGCGGACTGACTCCTCCACAAAACCTTGAATGAAGTGACTTCTTTGTTTCTCAACCTTGTAACTGACGATTAAGAATCTCAATTTGTATATCCTCATAAGAAATACTGTCTTTCACAGTCACACTCTCTAATGGCACTACAGATGCTGGATCACCCACACACTTCTTCAAAAATGAGATATGGAAGACCGGATGCACTGCTGCTAATTCTGCTGGCAACTTTAACTCATATGTCACTTTGCCAACCCTATTCAAGATCTTGTAACGGCCTACATATCTAGTACTGAGCTGCCCTTTCTTGACAAATCTCATCACCCCTTCATAGGTGACACTTTCAAGAAAATCCAATCATCAACTTCGAACTCTAGTTCCCTTTTCCTTACATCTGCATAAGACTTCTAGAGACTCTGGGCTGTCTTAAGTCTATCTCTAACAAGTTGCACTTTCTCCATAGTATAATGGACTGAATCTAGTCCTATCAAGGATTCTTAACCTACGTCAAACCAACCAATATGAGATATGCACCTACGCCCATACAATGCCTCATAAGAGGCCATCTAAATGTTGTAATGGTAGATATTATTGTAGGCGAACTCTTAAAATTGATTACATAATCTTTCAACATATCCTTGAAATTGATTACATAATCTTTCAACATATCCTCTAGGGTTTGAATGGTACACCCTTCCTGCCCATCATCCGCAGCTGAAATGTTGTGCTAAGATTAACTGAGTACCAAGGCCTTTCTGCAATGACTTCCAGAAATGAGAGGTAGACTGAGGACCTCTATCTGAGATGATAGACAAAGGAACCCCATGTAACCTGACTATCTCATTAATGTAAATCTTGGCGTAGTTCTCTGCTCAATCTGTAGTCTTGATTGCTAAAAAGTGAGATGACTTAGTCATTCTTTCCACTATCACCCAAATGGAGTCATATTGTCTGCGAGTACGAGGTAACCCTGTAATGAAACCATATTGATCATTTCCCACTTCCAAATAGGAATGTCAATCTCTTGAGTTATACCCCCTTGTTTCTGCTGTTTTACCATCCCTTGTTGGAGCACTTACTCACAAAATCTGCTATATCTCTCTTCATGCCATTCCACCAAAAGACTTTCGGCATATCCTGATACATCTTAGTGACTTCTAAATGAATAAAATATCTAGAGTTATGGGCTTCTGCATGAATATGATTTCTCAACTCACCCACATCAGGAACACACAACCTACCTTGATAGCGAAGTACACCATCTCCCCCTTGGAGAAAACCTCCACTTTTTGATTGTGGACTGCATGGTTAAGTACAAGCAATGTTGGATCATTATCTTGCTTTTCCTTAACCACTACTACCAAAGAAGATTCTTCCCCATTTTGAACTGTTACACTATTGTCTGATATGCTCATAAGGCGAACTCCCAAGCGAGCAAGATTATGAACATCCTTCACTAATTGTTTTCTTTCTTCCTCAAAATGTGCCACACCACCCATAGATAATCTTCTAAGGGCATCTTATACTATATTTGCCTTACCAGGTTAGTAATGCACACTTATTTCATAAACGTTGAGGAACTCGAGCCATATTCTCTGGCGAAGATTCAACTCTTTCAGGTTACATGCATATTGAAGGATCTTATGGTCCGTGAACACGTCTGCATGAACACCACACAAGTAATGCATCAAAATCTTAAGTGCAAATACTACCTCTGCAAGCTAGAGGTCATGAGTCAGATAGTTCTTCTCATGCACCTTAAGTTATCTTGAAGCATAAGCTATAACCTTACTTCGCTGCATCAACACACAACCTAGTCCGACTTTGGATGCATCACAATAAATCATGTAACCGCCTGAACCCTTTGGTAGAGTCAAAATAGGAGCTGTAGTCAACCTAGTTTTCAATTCTGCAAAGCTTTTCTCACAATCATCTAACCACTGAAACTTAAAGTTCTTCTAAGTCAACTTAGTTAATGGAGAGGGTATAGATAAAAATCCTTCCATGAACCTTCTTTAATAACCCACTAGACCCAAAAAACTTTTGATATCTGTAGGAGAGGTATTCCTAGACCATTGTTTCACCGCTTCTATTGTTTGAGAATCCACTTAGATCTCCTGGCTAGATATAATGTGACCAACGAAAGCAATAGATTGCAACCATAACTCACATTTTCTAAACTTAACGAATAATTGGAGATCTTTGAGAGTTTGCTGAACAACTTTCAAATGACTCACATGTTGTTCCTCACTTCTAGAGTAATGAGGATATCATTAATAAAGACGATAACGAACAAGTCCAAATACAGCTTAAACACCCTGTTCATCAGATCCATGAAAGCTGCTGTAACACTCAGAAAGTTCAAGACCTAATCTAGAGCCTCACATGATTGTCTAAGGTTTGTAACACTGTTTAAGGTAAAAAATAATGGTTATAAGTCATTTGGGAAATTTTAGAGTCAAACGTCAAGAAACGTTCATGACGTCTGGAGAATTATGAAAGAGGTGTTAGTGTGCCTTAGCCTATTTCATGGGGTTTTAGGAGTCGGAATTTGATGAAATTTGGTGGAAAGGTGTCAAACATATAGTAGAATATGTTTAGGGTCGAAACGTCTGGGTACGACTCCCTAAGGACCACCCTAAGTGTCCTTGAGGAGGACCCTCCCTAGTTGGCCAAAAAGCTGTCAAAAATAGTGGCTACCTACGCTTGCCATCGATGGAACGTAGGCTGGACGACATGGCGTCGATGCCTCCGTCATTGGACACTTAGCAACTTTTTGAAAATTTTCAAAATGAAAAGTCTCTGAACCTGTCTACGGATGTGCAGGATGGTTGGGGGCATGGGCGTCGACTGAGCTACAGACCATAGGTCGAGGTCTCGTTGGTCAAGTCGGTAATTCGCTGCCAAGTTTTAAGTGAGTTCAATTAATTAGTTAATTATTTAATGATTAAATTAGGGGTTAAGGGGTGGTTAATTAATTTAGTTAAGTGACTACATAAACTACCCTAAGCCTAAACCCAACTTAACACCCCACTATTCCTAAACTCAAATTACTCTACCTTCTTTCTACTTTCTCTCTCCCAAAGAAGACTCTATTGAAGGGAAAGTTCTAAGGGTTCTAGGGTTTCAAACACATCAATTTTACTCCATAAATATTCAAGGATTATCAAGGTATGGGAACCTTTCACCTTTGGGAATCCTTTCCCCAAAGGGTTCTTCCAAAATTGGTTTCAAAAAGATGAATTCAATGGGTTTCTTTCTAATTCGAAATTGATCTTTCAAATTGTATTGTTCTTGATTTGTAATGATTATTCTGATTATATTATGATGTATTATTGTTCAGTTATTGTAGTTCTTGATGTTAAACCTAGTATGTGGAATAAATCATGTATGGACCCAAATTCCCTAACCCTAGGTTATGAACTCATGTTGAATTGATTAGTATTGATGCAATGGACTTAGTTCTTGTGTTAATTAATATTGAATGATGTTATTAGACCTATTGATGTACGAAATTGGATTAGTTGAGGGTAAGATCAATGATGATGGCTTTTGAAGGAGAATTGGTAAGACTTTGTGATCTTGAACATTTACTTCAATTGTGATGGCTTGTACTTGGAAATGACGTTTAATTGAAGCATATCTAGTGATTGTATTAAGTAGGTGTTGGTATGATGATGTAATTGAAATGTCTTGATTATATGAAGGTGTGAGATTATGTTTAAGATGTAATGATATAAGGTTGCTTATGAATTGCCTATGTGCCTTATTATGACATGATGATGATAATGTGTTGATCTCACATATTGAAAGGATATTCTCATACAATTCCTAATGAGCTAATGAATATGACTATACAAGGGATTAGTCTCCAATGACCTAATCTAAGTTATGATTGTTAAAGAATAACTTAAAGACATTTCAAAAAGGACTCTAGCTTAGCACCGAGTGAACTAGTAGTGAGGAGTGTCGCTTCCCAAATAGGGAAGGTAGGTTCACTATTGTACTCATGATATTGGAGGCTATAACGCAATTTGCATAAAGAGGGTCCCAGTATATCTCCTAGTTCTTGAACTATGTTTCCCCCTTACGAATACTAGCTAGTGAATCCACGTAGAATGCTATGTTCATGTTTTGGTCCTACCTTAGCAAGTAGTCCACCTTCTTTCGGTGTAGGGTTTCATGACACCGGATTCCACATTTATCATTTGTGGTCTATGTCGATTAAAACAAGTGTTCCCTAAAGTAAAATGAAGTAATGAAGTGAACACTAACTAGGGTGCCTTAAGGGGTTTGACTTAGTCTAGGTAGGGGTATGGCACTCCACCTATGCATTGCACTAGTTGGCCTTGAGGGAAGTTCTAGAAGGTTGTTCTTATGTTTTATAAAGTAAATGTTATGCATATATTGACTTTACATGTTGATGATCCTATATGATGTTAGTTTCATGTATGAACATGCTATTGGTCTATATTGCTAAATATGATGATGACTACTCTTGATGCTATGTTATGTGATGTTAGGCATTGCTTGTGATCCTTTGTTGGGTTTACTTGGTTGAGTAAGGTTATGGGGCTTGACTTGGCCATTGCACTTGTAACCTTGATGGTGGGTTATGAATAAGGGTCTTAAATATGTTGTAATGTTATGAACTCTTATACATGATTGGTCGGTATAATATGATGTTGGAGTTGTATTGATTATGTACTCAAAGTATGCTAATATACATGTTGACTTGGTTATAATTGATGATGTTGGTCTTGTGTTGTATATGGCTTTGTATTAAGGAATATTTGATTATTGGTTTATATGGGTTCTTGGTTGTGTATAAGGCTTTTCAAAGTTACTTAGTATGGTTTTGAACAAATGTCCCCTATAGCATGATCTCAAACGTTTTATGTGCATGTTTCCATACTTAGTACAAGTGGTTTACTAATCCATATTTCTATGTTTCTACAATTATGTAGGTTCAGCCGTTGAGTTTCTAGAGGGCCATTGGAAGATAACTTGGACTCTCATTCTCCAAGTTTGGTAGGTCATCACCTTCCGACGACGATGCCAGTATCTAGCTATTTGAAGTTTGTTTAGTCTTAAAGACAATTTAGTTCCTTCTCTTTCATTTGAAGACTATTGTTGTATAAGTCTATATGTGGCTTTTGTTGTAATCAAGTAACGGCTATGCCCGAATGTTGTACTTGATCTAGATGGTTTAAATGTGAGACATTTCCTATTAGAATATCTTTATATATTATGTTTGTGAAATAAAAGTAGAAGCCTATGTAATGCTTCCTGTGTGAGGAGTCTATGTAAACTCCCTATGTATATATGGTATATAAGCAATAGGTCTATGCAAAACTCACATGATAGATGTATATGAAAAGTTTTAAATTTTCCGCAATTTAACATATGATATGTAATGACGAATGCTAAGAGGTTAGTCTTAGTCCTCTCCGAGAACGACGACACCGGTTGTGTCTAGGGGGTGCTCCTCGGATGTGACAAACTTGGTATCAAAGCATGAGGTTGAGTATGCTTAGGATCGATGTCTCACTAAACCACATCTATGTAGATTATTATTCATAATTATGAAGCGTGCCACACTTATGAATGAGCGACTATGTGATGCTTAGGAAATTCTCATCTTCTTGTGTTCCTAAGTCGTGCCTCTATAGTTTTTCTTTATGTGTTCTTTTCACCTAAGACTTTATTGTGGTTATATGTATGAATACTCGAAGGGAAGATGGAAGAAGAGCCAATGAAGGGATTGCTGATGCGGGAGCTCATGACAACCAAGATCCTCCGCAAGACAATCAAGTTCCTCCACTTGAACAAGTTGCTATGGGTGATCAAGTTCTGGTTGCACCTCCACCTATGACCGATGGAGAGATAAGGGACACTTTTCCCAATTTGGCCCAAGCCATGATTTCCCAAGCTAATGCCGTCACTTCTCAAGTCCAAGCCATGACAGCTCAAGTAAATCGGGAAGTTGGACCCCGGATGCCTCCATATGCTAGCACTATGGCTTCTCGTTTGAGAGACTTTACTAGGATGAACCCTCCTATGTTATATGGGTCAAAAGCGGATGAAGACCCTCAATATTTACTAGATGAATTCTATAAGATCTTATTTGCTATGGGTGTGACTACGGGTGAAAAGGCCGAGTTGGACGCCTATCAACTCAAAGATGTGGCACAAACTTGGTACACCCAATGGAGGGATAATAGGGTGCTAAGAGGTGGTTCGGTGACATGGGATTCTTCAAGAAGGCCTTCCTTGACAGGTTATTTCCTAAAGAGTTAAGGGAAGCTAAGGTCTAAGAATTCATCAACCTTCGTAAAGGTGGTATGAGTGTACTTGATTACTCCTTGAAGTTTACAAAATTGTGTAAGTATGCTCCATCCTTGGTGTCTAACCCAAGGGATGAGATGAGTCATTTTCTTACGGAAGTGTCTGATGACTTGGTAGAAGAATATCGTTCGGCTATGCTTCATGATAATATGAATATCTCTCGTCTAATGGTTCATGCTCAACAAGTGGAAGAAAGTAGACTAATGAGGAAGAATAGAGAGGCCAAGAGGGACAAGTCTTTTGAAAGTGGTTCTTCAAGAGGAAGGTTGGAAATTAAAGATATGCCTAGATTCAAGAAGAGGTTCTCCAATCAATTCCCTTCCAAATTTCCCAAGGCTCGTGATGATAGAGTGTCTAAACCTAAGTCTCAAAAGTGAAGAGATACTACTTCACCAAGCAAGAAGCCTAATTGTGGAAAATGTGGCAAGAAACATATGGGTGAATGCCTTAATGTTAAGGGGCAAGACAAGGGGAGTGGGAAATCAAGTGGTTATAATGTTGATGCTCCAACAAAGAATCGCTTTTATGCACTCCGCTCTAGGGGTGTACAAGAGAATTCTCCCGATGTGGTGACCAGCATGTTACAAGTCTTCTCTTTAAATGTTTGTACTTTACTTGATCCGGGTGCTACCTTGTCATTTTTTACTCCTTTGGTAGCTAGAAAGTTTGATATTTTTCTTGATCTTAAAAATGAACCTTTTATGGTGACTACCCCGGTAGGTGAGTCGGTGGTTGCAAAAAGAGTATATATAAATTGTCCTATGATGTTGCCCAATAGAGTTACCCATGTTGAATTAGTAGAACTTGATATGGTTGATTTTAATGTCATTTTGGGAATGGATTGGTTGCATGCTTGTTTTGCTTCCATTGATTATAGGACAAGAGTGGTCAAGTTTAGTTTTCCTAATTAACTCGTCTTAGAGTGGAAGGGGGGAAGCTCTACTCCTAGAGGTCGTATCATTTTTTGTCTAAAGGCTTGTAAATGATCTCTAAAGGGTGTCTATACCATATTGTAAGAGTCAAATATTTAGACTCCAGAACTCCTCCCATTGAGTTAGTCCCCGTAGTGAGGGAATTTCTGGAGGTTTTTCCTAATGATCTTCCCGAAATTCCTCCCGAATGGGAGATTGATTTGGGTATTGATTTTCTACCGGATACAAATCCCATTTCAATTCCTCCTTATCAGATGGCTCCGGCCGAATTGAAAATGTTGAAGGCCTAACTCAAGGACTTACTAGACAAAGGCTTCATTCAACCTAGTGTTTCCCCATTGGGTGCTCCGGTTCTATTTGTGAAGAAGAAGGATGGGTCACTTAGGATGTGTATTGACTATTGGAAACTCAATAAAGTGACCATTAAGAATAAGTATCCTCTCCCTTGGATTGACGACTTAATTGATCAACTCCAAGGGGCAATCTACTTTTCCACAATTGACTTGAGGTTGAGATATCACCAACTTAGGGTGAGAGATAAAGATATTCTCAAAACAATCTTTCGAACAAGATATGGTCACTATGAGTTTAAGGTGATGTGGGTTAGAGCTATGTTCAACTGGGTAAATGCGCGCAAACAAAAACTCTTTCTGATTAGGGATGATAATCGCAATGGCGAGGGTCTGTTACCTACCATAAGTAGGGACTCACAGAAGACTGTAAACGACTTTTCAAGGAAAGACAAAAGAAAGTGTGAACCTAAGCCAAGAGCCCACTTCAGATTCCCCACGCCAAAGATAAGATCTGAAAATTACTTTTGGGTTGACTAATGCCTCGACAACATGTATACACCTAATTAATAGGGTGTTACAAAATTACCTAGATGCCTTTGTGATTGTCTTCATAGATGACATCTTGGTATATTCAAAGAACGAGGGTGAAAATATAGACCATTTGAGAGTGGTGCTACAAGTCTTTAATGAACACCAACTATTTGCCAAGTATAGCAAATGTGAATTTTGGTTAAGGTCGGTGGCGTTTCTTGGTCATGTTATCTCTATTGAGGGTGTAGAGGTTGATCCAAAGAAAATAGAGGTGGTTAGAAATCGGCCTAGACCTTTGGCTCCAACTGATATAAGAAGTTTCTTAGGTCTAGCCGGGTACTATAGGAGGTTTGTGGATGGTTTTGCGTCCATTGCATCTCCGTTGACTACTTTGACCCAAATGAATGTAAAATTTGAGTGGTCAGAGGCTTGTGAAAGAAGCTTCCAAATCTTGAAAGATAGGTTAACCACTGCTCCGGTGTTGACTTTACCAGAGGATACAAAGGGTTTTATGGTATATTGTGTTGCATCCCGAGTGGGATTGGGTTGTGTACTTATGCAAAGTGGGAAGGTTATAGTGTTTGCCTTTAGGCAACTCTAGGTTAATGAGAAGAACTACCCAACTCATTATCTTGAGTTAGCAACCGTGGTGTTTGCCTTGAAAATACGTAGGCATTACCTATGTGGTGTTCATGTTGATGTGTATACCGACCATCAGAGTCTTCAATATGTGTTTACTTAAAAGGAGTTAAATCTCCGACAACGAAGGTGGTTGGAATTGTTGAAATATTACAACATGAGTGTTCTCTACCACCCTGGCAAGGCCAACGTGGTTGAGGATGCTCTAAGTCGTATGACCATGGGTAGTATGTCTCATGTGGAAGAAGACAAGAAAGACTTAGTGACAGATGTTCATAGGTTGGCTCGTTTGGGTGTTCGATAGAAAGATACTCCTAATGGTGGTTTTATGGTCCATCATAACTCCACATCTTCTGTGGTGGTTGAGGTGAAATCTAAGCAACACCTTGATCCATCATTGATGGAGTTAAAGGAATCGGTTGTTGGCAAGCTTAATGAGTCATTCTCCTTAGGGGGGATGGTGTTTTGATGTACCAAGAGAGGTTGTGTGTGCCCAATGTGGATGATTTGAGAAACCGGATCCTAGAGAAAGCTCATGGTTCCTGTTATTCAATCGTAGTTCCTACGGGGTGGAGATGATGGGGTCGGTCCATGGATTTTCCTTCCTTTTCTTTTGCCATCCAGTTTTAATAAGATGTATCATAACCTTAGAGAAGTATTTTGGTGGGATGGCTTTAAAAGGGACATAGCGGAATTTGTTGCAAAGTGTCCAAATTACCAACAAGTGAAAGCCGAGCACCAAAAGTCGGGTGGTCTACTTCAAGAAATGCAAGTTCCCACTTGGAAGTGTGAAGACATTAATATGGACTTCATAGTGGGTTTGCCTCAAACACGAAAGCAAAATGACTCTATATGGGTGGTGTGGATAGGTTGACAAAATCCGCTCACTTTATCCCTGTTAAGTCTACTTATTCGGCGAAAGAATATGCAAGGATCTATATCAATGAGATTGTGAGTCTTCATGGGATTCCTTTATCCATAATTTCGGATAGAGGTGCTCAATTTACGTCTCGATTTTGGAGGTCATTACAAAAAGGTTGGGTACTCAAGTGAAGTTAAGCACCACTTTTCATCCCCAAACGGATGGTCAAGCAGACCCCAATATTCAAACCCTTGAGGATATGCTTAGAGCTTGTGTTATAGATTTCAAGGGAAGTTGGGATGAACACTTGCCTTTGGTTGAGTTCTCTTATAACAATAGTTACCATTTGACTATATCCATGGCTCCTTTTGAGGCTTTGTATGGTAAGAGATGTAGATCTCCGATTGGGTAGTTTGAAGTTGGCGAGTCTTCACTTGTTGCTCCCGAATTGATCTATAAAACTTTGGAGAAAGTTCATATGATAACGAATCAATTGAAAATAGCCTATAACCGACAAAAGTCTTATGCCAAAAATAGGAAAAGGGACTTAGAATTTGAAGAAGGTGATAAGATGTATTTGAAAATTTCACCTATGAAAGGGGTGATGGGATTTGGTAAGAAAGGGAAGTTAAGTCCTCGCTATGTGGGTCCCTATGAAATTTTGCAAAAGGTTGGCAAGGTTGCATACGAGTTGAGATTACCTAGTGAGGTAGATTCGGTTCATCCGGTATTCCATGTCTCCATGCTTAAGAAGTGCATTGGTGACCCTGAGTCCATTCTTTCTATTGAGGGTCTAGGTGTGGATGAGAACCTCTCCTATGAAGAGGTTCCGACAGAAATCCTTGATCGACAAGTGAAGAAGTTGAGGAACAAAGAGGTGGCTTCCGTAAAGGTGTTATTAAAAAACCACCTAGTTGAGGGAGCAACATGGGAGGCCGAGGCCGACATGAAGTCCTGTTATCCTCATCTCTTTGCCTATTAAGATTAGTTGTTCCTATTAATAACTAATATAATGAGTAAAATTGAATTTGACTTCTTTTGCAAAGGTGTGCTTAAATATGGTAAAAGTTTTTGCTAAAATGAGTTTTCATGGAAAAATGCTCTTGTGCTTGATTTGCACTTATTTGTGTCTTTGGTATGTTGTTACCATAACGAAGTGATATTGAGTATGTTGATGTGTTTGGAAATGAGTTTTTGGCATACGTGACTCTTTGTGTCGTGTTGATCTCATGTTGATGTTAAAAAGGAAATTCCTCATGTTGTGATATTGAGCTCTTATATATGGTAAATGATGTTTTGAGTTTCTATGTGTAAATGTCATGTTGTAATGTTGATTTAAGTTTCAACTCATGTTGATTATGTATCTTGTTGGGTCAATTCATGATCTATTCCACATAATAGGTTTAAATTCAAGAACTACTATAATTAAACAATAATACATCATAATATAATCATAATAACCATTAGAAATCAAGAACAATACAAATTGAAAGATCAATTTTGGATTAGAAAGAAACCCATATAGAATTCATCTTTTTGAAACCAATTTTGGAAGAACCCTTTGGGGAAAGGTATCCCAAAGGTAAAAGGTTCTCATACATTGTTAATCCTTGAATATTGATGGACAAAATTAATGTTATTGAAGCTCAAGAACCCTTAGTAATTTCCCTTCAATGGAGTCATCTTTGGGAGAGAGAAAGTAGAGAGAAGGTAGAGTAATTTGAGTTTGGGAATTGTGGGGTGTTAAGTTGGATTAAGACTTAGGGTACTTTATATAGTCACTTAACTAACTTGATTAACCACCACTTAAACCATAATTAAACCCCTAACTAATTAACTAATTAAGTTGACCACACTTAAAACGTAACAGTGAAAGCAGGCCTGACCTACGAGACCCCGACCTACGATCCGTAGGTCAGTCGACACCTATGCCCCCCAACCGTCCTGCACATCCGTAGGTAAGTTTAGAGACTTGTCATTTTTATCACTTTAAAAAGTGGATAAGTGTTCAACTACGGAGGCATCGTCTCCTCGTGATCCAACCTATGCCTCGTCGCCCGCAATCGTAGGTAGCCACTGCCTACTTTTGTAGATTTGGGTCAAATTCAAGGGTCCTCTCCAAGGACCCTTAGGGTGGTCCTTGAGGAGTCATACCTGGACGCTTCAACCCTAAAAACACTCTAATACATGTTTGACACCTTTCCACCAAATTCATCAAATTCCGACTCCTAAAACCCCGTGAAACAGGCTAAGACACAATAGCACCTCCTTCACTAGTCTCTGGACGTCATGGACGTTTCTTGATGTCTTAACTCTAAAACTTCATAATTACTTATAAACATTATTTGAGGTCTTAGAAAAGTGTTACCAACCTTAGACCAACATGTGAGGCTCTATATTAGGTTTTAGACTTTCGGAGTGTTACATTATCCCCTCCTTAGGAACATTCATCCCGAATGACATTAAAATCTTTTGAAGGGAAAGGATAGACTCAATAATAGAAGCCCAACCAACAACATACATAATTAACATGAGTTACAACTCAAATAAATATAACAACATGGAATTTACACATAGCAACTCAAAACATCACTTACTTCATCTAAGAGCTTAACATCACAACATGAGGAATTTCCTTCTCAACATCATCATAAGCTCAACACAACACAAAGAGTCACTTATGCCAAAACTCATTTCAAAACACATCAACATGCTCAATATCATTTCATTAAGGCAACAACATACCAATTACACAAATAAGTGCAAATCAAGCACAAGAGCATTTTTCCATGAAACCTAATTTAGCAAAAACTTTTACCATATTTATGCACACCTTTGCAAAACAAGTCAAATTCAATTTTACTCATTATATTAGTTATTAATAGGAACAACTAACCTTAAGTAGAAAAGAGATGAGGATAACGGGACTTCATGTCGGCCTCGGCCTCCCATGTTGCTCCCTCAACTAGGTGGTTCTTCCATAACACCTTTACGGAAGTACCTCTTTGTTCCTCAACTTCTTTACTTGTCAATCAAGGATTTCCACCGGAACCTCTTCATAGGAGAGATTCTCATCTAAATCTAGACCTTCAATAGGAAGAATGGACTCGGGGTCACCCATGCACTTCTTAAGCATGGAGACACGAACTAACGGGTGAACCAAAGCTAGCTCACTTGGTAATCTCAACTCGGATGCAACCTTGCCAACCCTTTGCAAAATTTCATAAGACCCACATAACGAGGACTTAACTTACCTTTTTTGCCAAATCTCATCACCCCTTTCATGGGTGAAATATTCAAATACACCTTATCACCTTCTTCAAATTCTAAGTCCCTTCTCCTATTGTCGGCATAAGACTTTTGCTGGCTATAGGCTGTTTTCAATCGGTTCCTTATCATATGAACTTTATCCAAAGTCTTATAGATCAATTCAGGACCAAACAGTGAAGACTCGCCAACTTCAAACCACCTAATCGGGGATCTACATGTCCTACCATACTAAGCCTCAAAAAGAGCCATAGATATAGTCGAATGGTAACTATTGTTATAAGAGAACTCAATCAAAGGCAAGTGTTCATCCCTACTTCCCTTGAAATCTATAACATAAGCTCTAAGCATGTCCTCAAGGGTTTGAATAGTACGCGCCGCTTGACCATCCGTTTGGGGATGAAAAATGGTGTTTAACTTCACTTGAGTACCCAACCAATTTTGGGACGACTTCCAAAATCAAGACGTAAATTGAGCACCTCTATCCGAAATGATGGATAAAGGGATCCCATGAAGACTCACAATATCATTGATATAAATCCTTGCATACTCTTCTGCCGAATAAGTAGATTTAACGGGGTTAAATTGAGAGGATTTCTTCAACCTATTCACAACCACCCATATAGAGTCATTTTGCATTCGTGTCTGGAGCAAACCCACTACGAATTCCATATTAATTACTTCCCACTTCCAAGTGGGAATTTACATTTCTTGAAGTAAGCCACCCGACTTTTGGTGCTCGACTTTCATTTGTTGGCAAAAATTTGGACACTTTGCAACGAATTCCTCTATTTCCCTTTTCAATCCATCCCACCAAAATACTTCTCTAAGGTTATGATACCTCTTAGTAGAACCCGGATGAATCAGATAACGGGAAACATGAGCTTCCTCTAGGATCCGGTTTCTCAAATCATCCACATTGGGCACACACAACCTCCCATGGTACCTCGAAACACCATCTCCCCCTAAGGAGAATGACTCATTAAGCTTGCCAAAAACGATTCCTTTAACTCCATCAACGATGGATCAAGGTGTTGCTTAGATTTCATCTCAACCACCAAGGACGATTCGGAGTTATGATAGACCATAAAATCACCATTTGGAAAATCTTCCAATCGAACACCCAAACGAGCCAACCTATGAACATCATTTACTAAGTCTTTCTTATCTTCTTCCACATGAGATACACTACCCATGGTCATACGACTTAAAGCATCCGCAACCACGTTGGCCTTGCCGGGGTGGTAGAGAACACTCATGTCGTAATCTTTCAACAATTCCAACCACCTTCATTGTCGGAGATTTAACTCTTTTTGATTAAACACATATTCAAGACTATTGTGGTCGGTATACACATCAACATGAAAACCATATAGGTAATGCCTCCATATTTTCAAGGCAAACACCAGGACCGCTAATTCAAGATCATGAGTTGGGTAGTTCTTCTCATGAACATTGAGTTTCCTAGAAGCATACGCTATAACCTTCCCGTGTTGCATAAGGACACAACCTAATCCCAATCGAGATGCATCACAATGTACCACAAAACCTTTGGTACCCTCTAGTAAAGTCAACACCGGAGCGGTGGTAAACCTATCTTTCAAGATTTGGAAGCTTCTTTCACAAGCCTCCGACCACTCAAATTTCACATTCTTTTTGGGTCAAAGTAGTCAAAGGAGATGCAATGGACGCAAAACCATCCACAAACCTCCTATAGTTACCGGATAGACAGAAGAAACTTCTTATATTGGTTTGGGCCCAATGGTCTAGGCCAATTTCTAACCGCCTTGGTTTTCTTTGGATCAACCTCAACACCCTCACTAGAGATGACATGACCTAGAAACGCCACCGACCTTAACCAAAACTCACACTTGCTATACTTGGCAAATAGTTGGTGTTCCTTTAAGACTTGTAACACCACTCTCAAATGGTCCATATGTTCACCCTCATTCTTCTAATATACCAAGATGTCATCTATGAAGACAATCACAAAGGCATCTACGTAATTTCGGAACACCCTATTCATTAGGTCCATAAATTCCATCGGGGAATTAGTCAACCCAAAAGCGATCACCCTAAACTCATAGTGACCATAGCTTTTCCGAAAGGACGTTTTGGGAATATCTTCATCTCTCACCCTAAGTTGGTGATACCTCGACCTCAAATCAATTTTGGAAAAGTAGCTTGCCCCTTGGAGTTGATCAAACAAGTCGTCAATCCGAGGGAGAGGATACTTATTCTTAATGGTCACTTTATTGAGTTTCCGGTAGTCAATACACATCCTAAGTGATCCATCCTTCTTCTTCACAAATAGAACTGGAGCACCCCATGGGGAAATACTAGGTTGAATGAAGCCTTTGTCTAGTAAATACTTGAGTTGAGCCTTCAACTCTGTCAATTCGACCATAGCCATCCGATAAGGAGTAATTGAAATGGGATTTGTATCTAGTAGTAAATCAATACCAAAATGAATCTCCCTTTCGGGAGGAATTTCGGAAAGATCATTAGGAAAGACCTTCAGAAATTCCCTCACTACGGGGACTAACTCAATGGGAGGAGTTTTGGAGTCTAAATCTTTGACTCTTACAATATGGTATAGACACCCTTTATAGATAATTTTACAAGACTTTAGACAAGAAATGATATGACCTCCAGGAGTATATCTTACCCCCTTCCTCTCTAAGACGAGTTCATTAGGAAAATTAAACTTGACCACTCTTGTCCTACAATCAATGGAAGTAAAAAAACCATGCAACCAATCCATTCCCAAAATAACATCGAAATCCACCATATCAAGTTCTATTAATTCACCATGGGTAACTTTATTGGGCAACATTATAGGAAAATTTCTATATACCCTTTTTGCAACCACCGAATCACCTACCGGGGTAGTCACCATAAAAGGTTCATTCAAGGTATTGGGCAAATAATAAAAAATTCTAGCTATCAAAGTAGTAACAAACGACAAGATAGCACCCGAATAAAGTAAAGTATAAACATTTAAAGAGATGACTTGTAACATACTGGTCACCACATCTGGAGAACTCTCTTGTTAACCCCTAGAGCAGAGAGCATATAATCGATTCTTTCTTGGAGCATCAACATTAGAACCATTTGCTTGCCCACTCCCCTTGTCTTGCCCCTTCACATTAGTGCAATCTCTAACCTTTTGACCACTTTTACCACACCCGAAATAATTGTCCGTCCCAACTAGGCATTCACCCATATGTTTCTTGCCACACTTTCCATAAGTAGACTTCTTGATTGGTGAACTAGTACCTCTTCCCTTTTGAGACTTAGGGTTATACACCCTATCATCATGAGCCTTGGGAAATTTGGAAAGAACCTGATTGGACAACCTCTTCTTAAATCTAGACTTATCTCGAATTTCCCTCCCCTTTGAAGAACCACTTTCATAAGACTTGGCCCTGTTGGCCTCTCTATTCTTCATCTTTAGTCTACTTTCTTCCACTTATTGAGCATGAACCATTAGACGATAGATATTCATATTATCATGAAGCATTGTCGAACGACATTCTTCTACTAAGTCATCAAACACTCCCGTGAGAAAATAACTAATCTCATCCCTTGGTTTAGACACCATGGATGGAGCATACTTAGACAATTTTGTAAACTTCAAGGAGTGACCAAGTACACTCATACCTCCTTGAAGAAGGTTCATGAATTCTTCCACCTTAGCTTCCCTCAACCCTCTTGGAAAGAACCTATCAAGGAAGGCCCTCTTGAAAATCTCCTATGTCCCGACCCACCTCTTAACACTCTATTATCACTCCATTGAGTGCACCAAGTTTGCGCATATCTTTTAGTTGATAGGCGAACAACTCGACCTTTTCACACATAGTCACACCCATAGAAAATAATATCTTATAGAATTCATGTAGGAAATCTTAAGGGTCTTCATCCACTTTTGACCCGAAGAACATAAGAGGTTTCATCCTAGTAAGGTCTTTCAAACGAGAAGCCATAATACTAGCATGTGGAGGCATATAGGGTCCAACTACCCGATTCACTTCAGCCGTCATAGCTTGGACTTGAGAAGTGACAACATTATCTTGGGAAGTCATGGCTTGGGCCAAATTGAGAAAAACCAACATTATCTCTCCATCCGTCGAATGACCGGAACTTGATCACCTATAGAAACTTATTCAAGTGGAGGAACTTGATTGTTTTGCGGAGGAGCTTGGTTGTCATGAGCTCCCACATTCTCAATACCCTCCTCGTCCCTTCTTGCACCTACCCTCGAGTATTCATACCTATAAACACAATAAAGTCTTAGGTGAAAAGAACACATAAAGTAAAACTCTAGAGGCATGTCATAGGAACACAAGAAGATGAGGATTTCCTAAGCATCATAAGTCTCTCATTCATAAGTGTGACGCGCTTCACAATTATGAATAAGAATATACATAGACGTGGTTTAGTGAGACATCGATCCTAAGAATATTCAATCTCATGCTCTGATGGAAACTTTGTCACATCAGAGGAGCACCCCCTATACGCAACCAGTGTCGTCGTCCTCGAAGAAGACTAAGACTAACCTCTTAGCATTCGTCACAACATATCATAGGTTAAATTGTGGAATATTTAAAACTTTTCATATACATCTATCATGTGAGGTTTACATAGACCTCTCGCTTACACATCATATATGCATAGGGAGTTTACATAGACTCCTCAATAGGAAGCATTAGATAGGCTTCTACTTGTAGTTCACATACATAATATATAAAGATATTCTAATAGGAAATGTCTCATATTTAAACCATCTAGATCGAGTACAACATTCGGGAATTGCCCTTACTTCATTACAACAAAAGCCACATATAGGCTTATACAATAATAATCTTCAAATGAAAGAGAAGGAACTAAATTATCTTTAAACTATAACAACTTCAAATAGCTAGATAGTGGCATCGTCCTCGGAAGGTGAGGACCTACCAAACTTGGAGAATGAGAGTCCAAGTTATCTTCCAATGGCCCTCTAAAAGCTCAACGGCCGGAACCTACATAATTGTAGAAACATAGAAATACGGGTTAGTAAACCACTTGTACTAAGTATGGAAACATGCACATAAAACGTTTGAGATCATGCTATAGGGGACATTTGTTCAAAACCATACTAAGTTACTTCGAAAAGCCTTATGCACAACCAAGAACCCATATAAACCAATAATCAAATATTCCTTAATACAAAGCCATATACAACACAAGACCAACATCATCAAGTATAACCAAGTCAACATGTATATTAGCATACTATGAGTACATAATCAATACAACTCCAACATCATATTATACCGACCAATCATGTATAAGAGTTCGTAACATTGCAACATATGTAAGACCCTTACTCATAACCCACCATCAAGTTTACAAGTGCAATGGCCAAGTAAAGCCCCATAACCTTACTCAACCAAGTAAACCAAACAAAGGATCACAAGCAATGCCTCACATCACATAATATAGCATTACGAGTAGTCATCATCTTATTTAGCAATATAGACCGATAACATGTTCATACATGAAACTAACATCATATAGGATCATCAACATGTAAAGTCAACATATGCATAACATTTACTTTAAAAGACATAAGAACAACCTTCTAGGACTTCCCTCAAGGCCAACAAGTGCAATGTATAGGTAGAGTCCCATACCCCTACCTAGACTAAGTCAAACCCCTTAAGTCACCCTAGTTAGTGTTAACTTTATTACTTCATTTTACTTTTGGTAACACTTTCCTTAACAGACATAGACCACAAGATTTAAATGTGGAATCCGGTGTCATGAAACCCTACACCGAAAGAAGGTGGACTACTTGCCAAGGTAGTACAGAAACATGAACATAGCATTCTAGGTGGATCCACTAACTAGTATTCCTATGGGGTAACATAGCTCAAGAACTAGGACCCTCTTTATGCACATTGAATTATAGTATCCAATCTCATGAGTACAACAGTGAACCTACCTTTCTTACTTGGGAAGGGACACTCCTCACTACTAGTTCACTCGGTGCTAAGCTAGAGTCCCTTTTTGAAATGTCTTTAAGACCTTCTTTTATAATCATAACTTAGTTTAGGCTATAGGATACTAACCCCTTGTATAGTCATTAGATCATTAGGAATTGCATGAGAATATCCTTTTAATACAACCCTGATAAGTGAGATTAACACATTATCATCATGTCATAATAAGGCCCATAGGCAATTCATAACCAACCTTATATCATTACTTCTTAAATATAATCTCACACCTTCACATAATCAAGGCATTTAAATTGAATCATCATACAAACACCTACTTAATACAATCACAAGATATTCTTCAATCGAACTTCATCATCAAGTACAAGCCATCACAATTGAAGTAAAGGTTCAAGATCACAAAGTCTTACCAATTCTCTTTCAAAAGCCATCATCATTGGTCTTACCCTAAAACAGTCTGATTTAATCCATAAATAGGTGTAATAAAATTATTAAATAGTAATTAACACAAGAACTAAGTCAATTGCATCAATACTAATCAATTCAACATGAGTTCATAACCTAGGGTTAGGGAATTTGGGTCAATTCATGATCGATTTCACATACTAGGTTTAACATCAAAAAATACCATAAATGAACAATAATACATCATAATATAATCATAATAATCATTATAAATCAAGAATAATACAATTTGAAAGATCAATTTCGGATTAGAATGAAACCCATATTCAAATCATCTTTTTGAAACTAATTTTGGATGAGCCCTTTGGGGAAAGGAATCCCAAAGGTGAAAGGTTCCCATACCTTGTTAATACTTGAATATTGATGTATAAAGGTGATGTTCTTGATCCCTAGAACCCTTATAACTTGCCCTTCAATTGATTCTTCTTTGGGAGAGAGAAAGTAGAGAGAAGGTAGAGTAATTTAAGTTTGGAAATTGTGGGGTGTCAAGTTGGGTTTTGGATTTAGGGTAGTTTATAGAGTCAAATAAATTAATTAACCACCCATTAACCCCTAATTAAAAACCTAAATAATTAACTAATTAAGTTGACCACACTTAAAACGTAATAGTGAAAGCTGACCTGACCTGCAAGACCTCTACCTACGGTCCGTGGGTCAGTCAACGCCCATGCTCCAACTGTCCTGCACATCCATAGAAAAGTTCAGAGACTTGTCATTTTGGCCATTTTAAAAAAGTGTCTAAGTGTTCAACAACGTAGGCATCGATGCCAACCTACGCCTCGTCGCCAGCAATCGTAGGTAGCCACTGCCTACTTTTGCAGATTTGGGTCAAATGCAAGGGTCCTCTCCAAGGGCCCCTAGGGTGGTCCTTGGGGAGTCGTACCTGGAGGTTTCGACCCTAAACACACTCTAATACATGTTTGATACCTTTCCACCAAATTTCATCAAATTCTGACTCCTAAAAACCTGTGAAATAGGCTAAGGCACACAACACCTCTTTCACTAGTCTCCGGACGTCATGGACGTTTCTTGATGTCTTGACTCTAAAAATTGCTAAATGAATTATAAACATTATTTTAGGTCTTAGAAAAGTGTTACCAACCTTATACCAACATGTGATGTTCTAGATTAGGTCTTGGACTTTTGGAGTGTTACAATTGTGACCTTGTTCAACAGTCTATAATTAATACACATTGTGAGTGGACTATCTTTCTTCTTCACGAACAACACTGGCGCACCCCACGATGATATACCAGATCTGATGAAGCCTTTATCTAGAAGGTTTTCAACTACTCTTTCAATTCCTTAATCTCAACTGGAGCCATTCTATTAGGAGAAATAGAAATAGGTTATGTGTGTGGAAGGAGATAAATTCAAAAGTTGATTTCCATTTTGGGAGGAACTCCGAGAAGATCATCTGGAAACACTTCAGGAAATTTACTAACTACTAGAGCTAACTCAAGAGTTGGGGTTTCGGAGCTAGAATTCTTAACCCGAACTAGATTATAGATATTACCATTAGATATGATCTTTCTTGCCCTAAGGTAAGAAATGAATCAACCCTTAGGCTCTAAGCTACTACCCTTCAGTTCTTAGATTATTTCGTTTGGTAACAGAAATGAGCAATTCTATTTCTACAATCGACTAAGGCATAACATGAATGTAACCAATCCATGCCTAGAATGACATCAAAGTCTACCATTTCTAACTCTACAAGATCTGCTGAGGTGACTTTCTAAGAGAGTGTGACAGGGCAATTTTGTATACCTGTCTAGCTATAATAGGGTCACCGACTGGAGTAGAGACTGAGGAGGATTCTGAGAGTGTTTCTGGACTGACATCAAACTTTACTACTCTAATAGTAGAGAGTATCCCCTGGATCTAACAATGCATAAACATCAAGGTCAAAGACCCATAACGTACTAGGGACTATATGAGGAGAACGTTCCTGATCTTGGTGAGACTGAAGATCATACATCATGTACTAGCACTGGCCGTCACCTGTACTAGATGAGTTACCCTGTTGAGTTTGGCAAACTGTTGGTGTTGTTGATGTTGTAGACTGAGCTCTACCATTATTACCTCCTTGACCTTGTCTAGAAGGACAATCCCTCAACCTATGACAAGACTGGCCGCATCCAAAGCATTCTTCCTTTCCTACAAGGCACTCGTACAGATGGTTCTTACCACATTTATGGCAAGTGGGGTAGGTTTTGGTACCTGAAACACTTCCCTGAGACTTAGAGCTTGATGCCCTACCTTTCTAATAATACATGTTCTTGGAGTATGGAAAACTAGTTGATGAAGGGGTTGGGGCTCAAAACTTCTGCTGATTTTGTGAGCGATTTCTGCTGAGAATTCATTGTTCCCACTCCTAGCCTTATTTTTCTCATTAGACTGTTTCCTAAGCTTATCACCCTCAACCTGCTGAGTGTGAGTTATGATCCTAGAGATGCTCATATTTTCCCGCAATATAGCACTTCTTCACTCTAACTTCACCAAGTATGACACTCCATACTGAAACTTATTCATCCAAGCTCTGGAATCAACAACCATATGGGGAGCATACTTGGAGAGTTTGGTAAACTTGATCTCATATTCTTGGACCTTCACAGTACCTTGTCTGAGGTTCATGAATTTTTGAGCCTTTGTCTCCCTCAATTCCTTTGGGAAGAACCTGTCCAGAAAGATTTCGCTGAAGCAATCCTAAGTGATAGGAGCAA
This sequence comes from Solanum sitiens, assembly GCA_016801875.1. Taxonomy (NCBI): domain Eukaryota; kingdom Viridiplantae; phylum Streptophyta; class Magnoliopsida; order Solanales; family Solanaceae; genus Solanum; species Solanum sitiens. Next base: position 1,205,591 of record JABWTJ010000063.1, read on the forward strand.
CATTTGTACCCATGTTTTCTTTCTACTGAGTATACTATACATGAGCCAAATCCTTAAGTTGGTAAGATGTTTGCTCAACCCGATCTTTCCCTGTTACCTACATCACCTCTAGGATCTTCTTGATCTCATTAGAGAAATTTTGGGGATCCTCACCAGTCTAAAATCCTAATAACTCACGCGGATTCATCCTAACGAAGTCACGGACCCTTGTTGCTGCTGATCCACCACTTGCATTAACAGGAGCTTGCACCCGCTGATTGTTCTAGTTGGCGACACTCTCAGCCAACATCTGAATGGAATTCCTGGATTCAACATTAGAGACTTCCTGAACTGGTACTGGAGGAACTACGTTAGAGTTTCTCGGATTCACATTTCTGGTGTTAGCTCTATCAGGAGGCATGATCACCAAAACGTAGAACGTCGAGTTAGAATGGAATTTGATCATACCTTACACACGATAAGAGTACTGTAGGAGCCTCTTGGGGCTTGTCCGTCTTATGGTATACACTTTCACGACCTAGGTGCTGCTTTCGCGGAAGAATACTATTGGCTCTTGGCCTCTTTTGTGACCTAGACACCACTTTCACGGCCTAGGCATTGCTTTTGCAGTCATCACTGAAGATTTATATTCTTTTTTCAATCCATTTTATAGCATTCATCCAAATTTCAAACTTCAATATTTCAATATAGGAAGCTTCATTTTTGGTGATTCAAGTTGTTTTTTTATTTGGAATAGGTGTGGATCCATGCGGGATTGATCAAGGAATCATGAAAGTAGGCGTATTGAAGTAACTTTAGCGCGAAAAGGGCTTCCTTGTCTCTTTAATTTGAAGAACTTTTGCATGTCATTGTTTGGGGTGTTTCGGGCATCGAATTGTGACCCATTTTAAAACACAAGACTGGTATGTTGATAGATACATTTTGACAAAGTTTATTTTGAAATTCCCAGTGCGGGTCCACATTCTAATTTTGACTCAATTTTGAATCCATTTTTCAGTTATTATGTAATATATGTCTAAACATCCGTAATGGTGTTGTAATTGTTTATTTGATAATGTGGTAGTATTTTGATGCATTTCATAAAGATATAACTCGTGTATGGTGGATTCAGGGTGTGTTTGGTATGAAGGAACATGTTTTCCAAAAAAGTATTTTCTTGGAAAACAACTGAATTTTCTACTTATTTTTCATGTTTGGTAGGTGAGTGAAAAATATATTTTAATGTTTGGTTAGTGAATGAAAAATATTTTTTTAGTATATATGTTTTGTGTTTAACTTTAGACTATAAAATATTCATTAAGGAAATAATTAGTGATATTAAAATCAACCCTAATATCTAGGACCACACCCCAACACAAAAATTAGGACCACACCCCGTTGACCATTCCGAAATCCAATTCTGAGATCTTACCAGAAAGTTTCTTTTGAAAATATTTTTGAAGGATTTTTTTGATGGGTCGCTTGGGGTGGGGCGGAGCTAGGGGGTAGGGGTGGCATAAAAATGAAAATTTTAAGAATTTGATATTTTTCAAAAAATTATGATGGGGGTGGCGCGATGGGGATGGCCTGGGGAGAGGGAGAGGGGTAGCCGGGGGGTGGGGTGGGGGTGGCATAACAAATGATGTTTTTTAAAATTTAAAGTATTTTTGGTTAAAATTTTTCTTTAGAAAACATTTTTGACGGGGGTGGCGCGGGGCGTGTAAGGGTGTGGGAGCGTAAAAAATGAAATTTTCTAAAATTTGAAACACTTCCCAAAAATATATACATATTTTTTCATAGAAAATTTCGACGGTGGTGGTGGAGGGGTTGGCCTTGTTTGGCGAGGGGGGTTGGTGGTGATTCGAGGGTGGTTTGAAAGAAATAATATTTTGGGGTGGGAGTTGGGGTAGGGGATAGGGGTCATTTTTCTTAAATTTGAGAAAAATGAATTGATTTGGAAATTTTTTTCAAGGTATTTAAGCTAACCAAACTTGGGAAAATTACGAAATATTTTCCAGAAAATATTTTCCTCCATACCAAACACACCCAGAGTGCACGTGATCCGCTCAAAGGTAGGCTTTAGTTTATTTTCTTTATCTGAATATTTAGATAATGTTCAATACAAAATGCATGTGATTTAGGATTGAAATTTCTCCACTTCCACCTATTTACTCTATCTTTCTTGACTCCCATAGGAGCGTTAGGCTTATTTTGAGTGATTGGATCCTTAGTTTAGGTTTTAAGATTGCTTGTAGTATGCCTTAGCACGTGTATTATAGTTAGAATTGGTAATTCTAAGCCTTAGTCTAGGGTTGAGTCTTAGGTGCTTTTAAGTGTATTTTATTGCCATTGGTAGTTGTGAGTCTCTCCCAGTGGCTCTTGACTTTATGTTGTTGTCCATCTGATTCGTATTTGTGACTTTGGAGGCACGTCGTAGACATAAGTCGCACCAGCCGTGCTCAATCGTAGATTGAAGCAGTGTGATTTGGTTAATGCATCGTTTCTTGAGTTATTTCTCCTCCTTTTAATGATTCAGAAGCTCTTCTTTGATCCTTTAACTTTTTGTTTAGTACTTGGACTTTTGTATCTTCATTGAACTGCTATTATTATATCGTTGGCACTGAGGTCATGTTCGAGGAATAGTTGGATCCCAGATTGGTACTATGACCTTTGTAGCATGGTTTGGTTGAATTTATATATATCTTGTTGCATGTGCCTTGTTTGAATGTTGATGATGATATGATTTGCATTGGTTGTTCATTCACACGTGTTTTGTGGTACGATCTCGGTTCATGCATTGTTACATCATGATGATTCATGGAAAAGGAAAATTTTCTCTTTGTCACTATTCTAAACTGGTTTTAATGGAGTCTTACCTCCTGGATCACTGGATTTACTAATTTTGAAACTTGTGAGGCGTCATTGACGTGCTCCTTTTCTACTAGAGACATCAGAGGCATCTGAGATGTGCCGAGTTTTTACTTGACTAGCTGGGATGTTAACGCCCTTTTCTTCATGGATTTGGTTACTTATTACTCTGTTACCACGACAAAGTTGATTACTACTAGTCACAGATTTAAGGTTTGGTCATGATGCTCTATATACTTGATAAGATCTGGATTCAGGCCCAAGCAATGTATATTGACTTCCTATGTACCTATAGGCCCCTCTTGTTAAGAGTACCATATTACCGAATAGGGAGTTGTATGGATCCTACCTCACCCACATGGAAGAAGGGTATTTCTATTCACTTGGTTACTAATGCTTACTGGTGGTCCTATTGATACTCTACATTATATGCATTGCCTATCCAAGGTTACTTGTTTGTTGATTGCACCCTCTAATTTGATGGGGCCTGTTTGGGTTGTGTTTGCTATTTGTACCTAACAATCTTATGGGGGTTCCATTAGGTACATGTTTGATTATGTTCTCTTCTATGTGATAGGTTATCTTTAGATTTGTTGATGTTAGTCCTCTAGTTGTTGACTCTTGTATCTTAGTTTGAGACTTGTGAGTAGGTTGTTGACTTTTATCCAAGTACATTCTCGACTCGGTCCCGTATTTCTTAGGGAAAATTACCTATATACACACCATTATTTTCAAAAATTTACCTTATGCCCTACCATTCTAAAATATTTCCAAAATCCCTGATTTTTCTTCCAAAGTCAAACTTCCGGAGATATAACTTTGCACTCCCTAAACCCACATTTATTTTCCTTAATTTAATCTGTCAGTATCTCCCTATTTTCACTCCTATATTCTTATTAGTTAATTCATTCCTTAGAATTTGAAATTCAAAATCGTTGCCTCTCTATTCAAATGAATTTCAACTTCTTTAATAGGTAGTTTTCTTCTTCCTTGTTGTTTCTGTCAGTTCATCCTTGTTTTTTGTTATTTTTCATCATCCATTTATTTGATACTTATGAATGATGCATCTTATTTTGGTATTAGGATTACCCAATACCACTCAAGATATTGTACGTTGTGTTTTTTATTCCAACGATGAAGATTTAGTGGAAAATAGATCTAAACCAAGAAAGTATCCATTATTCATGAAGAATCTTGAGTTGTAGAAGGCATAATCAAATAAGGATGCACCCTCACGCTCATCTTTACAAATGTTATAGTTTATTCAATGTATCTTGTTTATTTGTTTCTTAAATTAGCCTTTGTTAGTGGTATGAAATTTCTTATACATCAATGCTACAAAAGATTGTGTTTTATGCAGTGTATCATGTATATATTCATTGCATTGATACATAACCCTAATATTGCTGAATATGCGGCTGGTGGGTTTCACGTTCAGTGCTTATGTACTAGATATATAAGTAATGCCTAATGTATCATTTACAATCACTATAAGAAAAAAGACCTATAATGACAGAAAATATGGTCATTAATAGCCTTAATATGATCGCTATAAGTTATAAACAACCAGAAAAAAATTGATCGTCATCGGTCGTGAAAAGATCTATCCTTTAAAGTTAACGACCATATTTACAATCCGGTCGTTAAAAAACCTTTAACGACTATAATAAATCAGGTCTTTATACCTCCTTTAAGCGACCATATTTTCCTTTTGCAAATTTTCATTCTAGTCATTAGAGTGCTTCAATAATGACAACAAATCCAGTCACTAGAAGTATTCGTTTAAGCAATTTATTTTAACCAAATATATAAAACTAACAAGTAACTATTCTTTCATATTCATTCACATAAAGAAGTCTAAGAACGTTATTCATATAAACTTCCCAAGTTTACTACAAATAACTGAACACTACCATTTCTAAAGTATAGAATCATCTCTCGACCCTTAACCAAAACATAATTATAGAATGGTAAATATTTTTGAAAGTGAGAATATTTTAAAAAATTCCTAACAAAATAGAAAGTAGGTCCCCGGTGCATCAACAATTCTTTAACTTTTTTACTTGGTTATAGATGCTCCACAATTCTAATAGATTTATCGATCTACAAAGTCAAGAAATGCTGAAGGACAATGTTAACAATATTTTTGGTAAGAATAATTTTGGAAATTGATTTTCTACAACAGCCCACAATAACTATTCTCAAATTAAATAATAATACTGACACGATATGAGAGTTTAACTAACAATTATGAACAAACATAAAAACAACTACTCTTCAATTCAAAATTTGTTAGGGTCAATTATATGAATGTCCTATATTCTTTTCATTCGAGTTCAACATGTTTCGTAAATAATATTATTATGTATAATATTTTGCTGGACATGGACTTTATGCGTCTTAAGAAAAAAAAACTAAGGTAGCTTCTTTCTTAGTCATCTTTTGTAATGAAGACTAGACACAAATATTGTAACGCATTGAAAACCTGACCTAGAAAAAGATTGGAGACAACTTACCTGAACAAGTGAACCATGGTAGGGTTCACGGACCGTGATAGGGTTTAAGTCTGGTGACCTGCCCGTTGTCTGGAGTTGAACTCCACCAAGCCTAGGAGTCAAACCAAGGGACCCTTCGTAGGGCGTAGTCTTGACGACGGACCATGGTGGAGTCCGTAGGGGGTGAACCAGTAGGAAACAAAAGGATAACCCTCAGACACCCCTCGCCCAAGTAAGGACGTCGGGGACCTTCACAGTTCGTGGTCTTGAAGACGGGTCATGAGGGTGTCCTTGAAGCCTAACAAGTAGGACCCCAGAACTGAGCCTACACACCTCAACCCAAGTGAGGACCACATGGAAATTCATGGTCCGTGGTCCTCCTCAAGGGACGTGGTAAGGGCTCGTGGATAGTACCCCCTCGACCAGCAGCCAGTGGCCAAGGACTACAACCGGTCCTACGGTACGTGGTCCCTTTCAAGCTTATTGAAAGTGTTCGTGGTCAGCTTTGTCATATAATGTGTTAAATTATTTAATTATAATATGTTAAATTACTTAATTATATGGGAAGCTTAATACAGAGCATACTACGCTCAGGCACCCTCAAGTTACAGAATTATGTGCCTCGTAGGTTGTAAGTCCCCTCTGTGGGAATCCTTTTAGTGATACGCCAGCATGCCTCTATACCTCTTACCGGGTATATTGGGTCCTCTTGATGGGGAGTATACATCGGACTCCACATTTAGCTCATGTGGTTTTATGTCGGCTATTAGTAGCTCCCTTATAGTTATGTCAGACTCCATTGAATTGACCATGTTATCAGTTTTAGTTCAAATTTTAGTCTCAACATGTTATAAACTTGGTCATTGCATTCAGTATTTCATGTTTAGTATTCTCAGTATATTCTCATGTGGTATCTCTTATCATTGCTTAGATTTATGCTTTGATTCAGTTATGATTATTGTTCAATTTTATTCTATCCTACATGCTCAATACCTTTCAAGTACTGACACATAGTTTGTGCTACATCTTCTTCTGATGTAGGTTCAGGTCCTCAATAGTTAGATGACGCATATATCGGTTGCCGATCTTCAGTTCAGCAACATCAGTTGTGAGTCCTCATTCTTTGAGTGCTAGTGACATGATTACTTTCTATCATTTAGTCTTAGTTCCAATTTTTCTAGACTTAGCTGGGGCATTTCCTAACACTTCCAGTCAATAGAGAGTTTATTTCAGACATAGTTAGTTTCCGCTTTAGTCGTAGAGTTTAACTTTTCACTTGTATTCAAAGTCTCAGTTTTTAGTTATATTAGAGAATACATGTGTATTCCCCATGATTTCACACTTTCATATGATTTAGCTTTCACACAATTTTATTGCTAAGTTTATCTTTAGTATGCTTATGATTATGCCAAAAGGGTTAGCTTGGGGTCACTCTTGATCCTATGTCCCGTGTCCGCGTTCTAGGGGTAGCTTCAAGGCATGACAAACTTGGTATCAGAGCATTAGGTTTAAGTGCTTCAGTATGTTTGAAAAGTCACTTTAAGTAGAGTCCTTTTCATGGGTGTGAAGTGCAAAAAATCTAATGAGTGGGAGCCTACTAAGTGTTTTAGGAAATACTTCATTTTCTAGTTACTCTTATCATGCGTAAGGTATGATCTAATTCCTTGTTCGTAAATTTAAGATCATGCTTTCTAATAAAGCTAATGCCAGGAATGAAAATACAACTCCTATGGTCCTATATCAGGAAGTTTCAAATGTTGAATTTCGGAATACTATCCTGTTGTTGGCTTAGAGTGTGACCAAGAAGAACAACCAACATGCTCCAATTCTGGTAAATACTAATGTTGGGTCAGCTGCATCTAGAGTTTGAAATTTTGTTAGGATGAATCCACCTAAGTTCTTAGGATAGATTGGTGAGGATCCCCAAAACTTCATTGATGAGGTCAAGAAGATATTTGGAGTGATGCATGTAACTAGGAATGAGGGGATTAATTTGGCATCTTACCATCTTAAGAATGTAGCTTATATATAGTAATTAGTGGAAGAAAAGTAGGGGTACAAATACAACTCCTAGGATTGCTTTAGTGAGACCTTTTTGGATAGGTTCTTCCCAAGAGAGTTAAGGGAGGCAAAAGCCTAGGAGTTTATGAATTTGAGGCAGGGTTCGATGACAGTCCAAGAGTATGAACTCAAGTTCACCCAACTCTCCAAGTATGCTCCTTTTATGGTTGCTGATTCTAGGGCTCAAATGAATAAGTTCATGTATGGGGTATCCGATTTAGTGAAAATAGAATGTAGGAATTCTATGTTGTTAGAAGATATGAACATCTCTAGACTCATGAATCATGGTCAGCAGGTTTAGGGTGATAAGCTTAGGAACAGGAAAAGGAGAATAAGAAGTATAGGATTAGGAACTATGAGTATTCTCAACAGAAATTGGATGGTGGAAATCGTTCATTCGGTCAACAAAAGTCTTCAACTCCACCACTTTCATAAGCTAGTTTCCATCTTCCAAGTTTTGAAATGATCAGAAAGGGAGGGCATCAGGATCTAAGTCTGAGGGGAGTGTTTCAGACACCAGAACTTAGATAACTTGTCCAAAGTGTGATAAGAACCATCCAGACGAGTGTGTGAAAGGAATAATGCTTTAGGGGCAGTATGTCTAATCACAGGTTGAAAGATTGTCCTTCTAGACAATGTCATGGAGGTAACAATGGATGAGTGTAGTCCACATCTTATGTAGCATCAATAGGTCGCCCAACTAAGTGGGTAAAAATACATCTTGTATAGGTGGCGGCCAGCGCCAAAAAAAGTTGTCTGCTCTCCAGGCTCACCAGGATAAGGAAGATTTTCCTGATGTAGTCATTGGTACGTTATGAGTCTTGGACCTTGTTGTTTATGCATTATTAGATCCATGGGATACTCTTTCCTTTGTAAATCCTTATATAGCAGTCCACTTTAGTGTTACTCCAAAAACTCTCTCAGAACCCTTCTCAGTCTCTACTGCAGTCGGTGATACAGTCATAGCTAGACGATTATACAAAAGTTGCCCTATCACAATCATTAAGAAAGTAACCTCACCAAATCTTGTAGAGTTAGAAATGGAAGACTTCGATATTATTCTAGGAATGGATTGGTTACATTGTTGTTATGCCTCAGTTGATTGTAGAACTAGGATTGTTCGTTTTCAATTTCCAAATGAAAATCTTAGAATGAAAGGGTAGTAGCTTAACGTCTATGAGTCTATTCATTTCTTACCTTAAGGCCAAAAAGATGATATCTAAGGGTTATCTCTATCATCTAGTTTGGGTTAAGGATTCAAGCTCCGAAACCCTAACTCTTGAGTCAGTTCCAGTATTCAATAATTTTCCAATGTGTTTTGGGATGATCTTCCCGAAGTCCCTCCCAATAGGGAAATCTACTTTGGAATTGATATCCTTCCATATATCACTCCCATCTCTATTCCTCCTTACAGAATGGCTCCAGCCGAGCTTAAGGAATTGAAATAGCAGCTGAAATAAGGGCTTCATTAGGCCTAGTATTTTCTCATGGGGTGCACCACTGTTGTTCATGAAGACAAAATATGGTTCTATCAGAATGTGCATCTATTATAGGTAGTTGAACAAAGTTACAATAAAAAATAAGTACCCCATCCCAGAATTGATGACTTGTTTGACCAACTCTTGGGTGCTAGTCATTTCTCAAAGATAGACCTTAGATCTGGTTATCATCAACTCAGAGTGAGAGATAGTGACATTCCAAAGATAGCCTTCAGGACTTGGTATGCTTATTATGAATTTGCATTCATTGGATTAACCAATTCTCATGAAACTTTCAAGGACTTGATGAACAAAGTGTTCAAGCAGTATCTGGACGTGTTCGTTATTGTCTATATTGATGGTATCCTCATTAACACTAGGAATCAGGAAAAAGCTGTGAATCAATTGAGGGTTGTTCTGCAAAATCTCAAAGATTGCCTATTATTTGCTAAGTTCAGCAAATACGAATTTTGGTTATAGTCAGTTGCTTTTCTTGGGTATATAATGTCTAGTGAAAAGATCCGAGTGGATTCTCATAAATTAGAAGCAGTGAAACAATGGCCCAGACCTACCTCTCATACAGATATAGGAAGTTTCTTGGGTCTAGCAGGTTTCCACAGAAGGTTCGTGGAAGGATTCTCATCCATAGCCTTTTCGTTGAATAAGTTGACCCAGAAAAAGGTTAAGTTTCAGTGGTCATATGATTATGAGAAAAGCTTTGTAGAATTGAAAACTAGGTTGACCACAACTCCCTTTTTCACTTTACTAGAGGTTTCAGAAGGTTATGTTATCTATTGTGATGCATCCAGAGTCGGCCTAGGTTGTGTGTTGATATAGCATGGTAAGGTTATAGTGTATGCTTATAGACAACATACGGTGCATTATAAGAACTATCCAACTCATGACCTCGAGCTTGCAACAGTGGTGATTGCACTTGAGATTTAAATCTTCACTAGAGGAGATAGCTTGAGTTCCTCGAGAATTATGATATGTGTGTGCATTACCTTCCTAGTAGGCCAACGTGGTGGAAGATGCTATAGCAGACTATCGATGGGTAGTGTAGCACATGTTGAAGAAAATAGGAAGGAACTAGAAAAGGCTGTTCACAGACTAGCTCTCTTAGGAGTTCGACTTATGAGCATATCAAATATGGTGTAACGGTTCAGAACAGGTCAGAATCTTCATTGGTAGCGGAGGTTAAGGAAAAACAAGATGGTGATCCAATATTTCTTCCACTAAAGGGTGCAGTCCATCAACAAAGAGTTGAGTTTTTCTCCAAAAGGGGAGATGGTGTGCTCCGTTATCATGGTCGATTATGTGTTCCTAAGGTGCGTGAGATGAGGCAGCATATTATTGCAGAAGACCATAACTCCATAGACTCTATTCATCAGGCGCCCCTAAGATGTACCATGATCTACGCGAAGTCTATTAGTGGAATGGTATGAAAAGGGATATAGAGGATTTTGTGGCTAAGTGCCCCAATTGCCAGCAAGTCAAGGTAGAACATTAGAAACTAGTAGGTATGACTAAAGAGATCGACATTCCTACTTGGAAGTACAAAGTGATCAACATGGACTTCATCACAGGTTTACCCTGTACTCGCAGACAACATGTCTCCATTTGGGTGGTTGTTGATAGAGTTACTAAGTTTGCTTGCTTCTTGGCGGTTAAGACTACAGGTTTGGCGAAGGACTACGTCAAGCTTTAAATTAATAAGATAGTGAGGTTTCATGGGGTTCCTTTGTATATCATCTTAGATATACGTTCTGAGTTTACCTCTCTATTCTAGAAGTCATTTCAGAAAGGTCTTTGTACTCAAGTTAATCGTAACACATATTCAATCCACAGACAAATGGCCAAGCAGAGTGTACCATTGAGACCTTAGAGGACATGTTGAGATCTTGTGTGATCAATTTCAAGGGTAGTTGGGATGACCACCTTTCTATTATAGAGTTCTCCTATAATAATAACTACCACTCGAGTATTTAGATGGCCTCTTATGAGACATTGTATGGGTGTAGGTGTAGATCTCTAGTTCGTTGGTTTGAAGTAGGTGAAGAAGCCTTGGTCTAGATTCAGTTCATAATGCTATGGATAAAGTGAAACTCATTAGAAAAAGACTTAAGACATCCCAGGGTCGCAAGAAATCCTATGCAGGTGTAAGGAAAAGGGAAATAGAGTTCTAAGTTCCTGATTGGGTTTTCCTGAAAGTGTCACCTATGAAGGGGGTGATGAGGTTTAGTAAGAAAGGGAAGCTTATCCCTATATATGTAGGCTCTTACAAGATATTTAAAGGGTTGTTAAAGTGGCTTATTAGTTAGAGTTGCAAACATAACTAACACCAATACATCCAGTTTTCCACATCTTATTGTTAAAGAAGTGTGAGGGTGATCCATTATCTACTATACCTTTAGGAAGTGTGGCTTGAAAGATAGAATCATTTATGAAGAGTTACCATTTAAGATTCTTGATCGTCAGGTTCGAAGGTTAAGAAATAAAGAAGTCGCTTCAGTTAAGGTTTTGTGGAGGAGTCAGTCCACAAGGGCGCTACTTAGGAAGCAAAAGCAACCACGAAGGCGAATTATCATCATCTCTTTCCTTCCGATTGAATTCGATCTTGAGGTAATAGTTCCTGATTAGTTTTCAGTCATTCTTGCGTAAATTAAGTCTTAGTATCATGTTTCTTCAGTTTGCACTTGCATTGTCAGCTTATTTACATGTTCTTGGAACTTAGCTCAGTAAGAAATCAGATCCCAGTGTTTAGTGGTAGGGTTTGCAACTCTCTCCATCCATTTCATCTAGTTTAGACTTCATTCGAGGACGAATGTTCCTAAGCCGGAGATATTATGACAATTAAAAAACAAGACCTAGAAATTTTTTGCAGCAAACTTACCCAAACCAGTGAACCAAGACAAGGTTCACAGACCGTCATAGGGTTCACGATCTGTTGACCTGCCCATGGTCTACAGTTAAACTCCACCAGGCCCATGCGTCAGACCGCGGGACCCTTCACAGGCTGAGGTCTTGACGACTGAACGTGGTGGTATAATGCCCCAAAATGAACTAAGGTGAACTAAAGCCTCATGATTGTTTCTTGAGTTGATTTTTAAGTTAAACGGAGTTAGTTTAGTGTCCTTAGGCAGTGTGCAAAGTTTCGTGAAGTTTGGAGGTCAAACGACCAAGAACGTCCAAGGCATTCGAATGATATGCCTTGAGTCGACCTTGTATGTCTAGACGAGTTTCGTCGAGTTTTATGTGTTCGTTTTGGATGAAGTTCATGTGAGAGGTGTTAAACTTATAGATAATCATATTTTGTGTTGGAAACGTCCGGGAAATTATCCCCTAGGACCATCGAAGGGTCCTTGAGGAAGGACCCAAAACCTGGTAAGCAGGCTGTCCGAGGCAGCCTTGGCGACGGAGCAGTCGACGTCCAGTCATGGCTGTGACGCCCCGTCACAAGGTTTCGTCGTGGGAGACTTGTTCAAGGGTGTAGAGGAGACCCTTGTCAAGCCACTGAAGCTTGCAACGGATGGTCAGGACGGGACGTTGCACCCGTGACGCCCCGTCACAAGCAGGTCGTCGCAAGTCTTGTCCCAGTGCGCAATTTTTCTGCCAAGTTAGGGGTGAACTTGTAAATTCACCCCACGTCTAAATAAGAGTTTGGACGGTTTGTTAAGGGATTGTTGGGTATATTAAATGAGTTTTAAACCCTAGACCTAGAAAAGACCCCCTCACTTCTAAATTCAAACTCTCTCTCTCTCTAAAGAAACTCTTTCAAGACTCCATTGGAAGCTAGAGGTCAAAGAAGGATAGGAGGGCTGGTTGGACGTGTCTCTTCATCAAAAAACTCTTGGTTTTGTCTTGCTTAGTGAGGTATGGTATCCATTCTTGAATATCTTTTCATTCAAGAAGCCAATTTCCAAAATGGTTTTCAAAAGGGTTTCTAAACTCAATCTTCTTCTAACTTTGATTTCTAGTATGGGTCTTCTTGTATTTAAGTTCTAATGGTTTAAATGTATTTATCTTGGTTTGAGTTTATGATTTTGATGTTAAAACTCCATGAAACTCTTGTTTATGCATACTTCAACTTTTGACTTAAAAATGGGTTATGTGAGCATGATTTGAGTAGGGTATGAACTTGGGTCTTCTTGTATTTGTCATGTTGATGTAGCTACTGCCCTAATATTGATAAATTGCTTATGGGTTATGATGGTTTGATTTGTTTATGAGTTGCTCTCATTGTATATTTCTTATTATGAATTGCTATTTTAGTGGTATGGTCCACTTTATGGGTGGCGGTGCTAATTGATGAACTTGATGTTACTTAGTATGTTTTGAGTATGTGATCTTGAAGGTCTAATATGTGAAATGAAGATACATGGAAAATGGGTCTTGTATTGTGTTTGATGTAGCTTGAAGTGCATGTTTGACCTAGTTTATGTCTAAATGAAGTGTATGATTATGAGAAGCATGTAGAGTGTGTAACTTGATGAATTAAGGTTAAAGTATGTGTAGAACTTGATGATAATGAAGCGATGCTTATATGCAAGGTGTGCACATGTACACACACACACACTCTTTTAAGATTTGTATTATGGCAAGTTGAGCAAAAAGGGGAATCTTGAGGTGGACACACTTCGTGAGTTGAGATGTAGTGTCTAGTAGCAACCTCTCCATTCCTAGTGATCTTTCTAAGATAGACTATTATGTTGAGAAATCCGTGTGGAGTTATGCCTAGCACCGAGAGGATATGAAAGGGAGATGGATTGCACTTCGTGAGTTGAGATGTTGTAATCCAAAGTACCTCTTGAGATGAGTACTGCTCGTTAGTAGAGAGTGAGTTACTTAGTAACAATCTCCTTATCCCTTAACTATGTGCCCGCATAGGTGTAGCTATTGGAAAAGCCATGTAAAAGCTAACAAGCATGACCTACACTAGGCAAGTAAGGATCCCTCATCCGATAGGGGTTAATATCCGGATTCCATGTCTAGCTCTCATGGTCTTTGTCGGTTAAGCTAACTCCCACAAAGAATTATTTTGAAACTAGTTAACTTGTCTATTGTTGATATTGTGTATGTATGTCGTGAAGTGCTCAATCCACTTTAGTTACCATTAGGAGCACTAAGTGGGAGTGGTAGTATGGGATGCTACTCTCACATTGCACTTGGTGTGACCTATACCTACTATGGGAGAAGAGTATCTTCATGAAATCCGTGTGAATGAGTACTATGGTGTAGTGTTATGGATGATTATTGTGGAGTACTTGAGTAAATGGAATCCATTAGGAGCACTAAGTGAGAGTGGTAGTATGGGATGCTACTCTCACATTGCACTTGGTGTGACCTATATTTTCCATGAATGTTTTGCATATGTTAGCCAAGGGCGTGGATTTGATTTCCAATGAAGTAAGCCTAAGATTTGGTAGTTTTAAGGGTCGCTTTGGTGTGCTTTGAAGGGAGGTGTAATGAAAATCCCTTCGTAGCTCACCTTAGGAAGTCTTAGGATAACCTTGGGTTAGGGCAACTTCAAAGGAAAAGAGTTCATATGACTTGGACTGTGCCATTCACTGTAAGGTCTCCATTGGAAGAATCCAATATATTCACTGTGATGCTTTATTCAATTTTTCATTGTAAGTTTAGTAAGTTCATTGAAATGTTCCTTTTGATTACTCTAAGTTTTGGTAAAATTGCCATGAAGTGTTGATTGTCGATTCTTATGTTGGTTTGTTTCTAGATTCATGAATATTGCTTTAATTGAGTGAAAAGTTATTTTTACTAAACTGTCCCTTTTTGTATGTTTATTTACATATGCCATACTTAGTACATTGTTGTACTAACCCCATACTTTTACATACCTTATGAGTATAGATTGGAAGCCTTTTAAAGGATCGAAGTTGAAGCTTGGGAATTCTATCTCTCGAGATTTGGGTATGTCCTCATATATTCGAGGACATAGTTTTATGTTTCTTAGTTTCTTTATTAAGACTTAAAAATGTATTTACTTTTATTGTAATGGGCCGTGTCCCTAAGATTCAAAGTTGTGTCTTTAAGTTGGTTTGTGACGATAAGATTTCCTAGTATTTATGAAAAGACTTCTTCTATTATTATTATCGTGAAGAGTTTTAATTCCGCACTACTTTTCATGCTTTATGTTATGAATGCTAGTTAGAGGGCTTGTACGAGACCCCAAAGGGGTCAAGTACACCCGGTCATGATTCGAAGGTTTTCCCTAACTTTTAGGGGGTGCTTTCGGGTCGTGACAGGTGGCATCCGTAGGGGGTGAAAAAGTAGGCCCCCAAAGCCTATCCCTTAGACACCCTTCGCCCCAAGTAAGACCATGAGGACCTTCACGATCCTTAGTCCTGAAGACGCATTGTGGGGGAGTGCGTGAAGCCTAACCAGTAGGCCCCCAGACCCACGTCTCTAGTCCTCAGCCCAAGTGAGGACCATGGGGACCTTCACGTTTGTGGTCCTCCTCACGGGCCGTGGTAAGGGCCCTTGTACACGACCCCCCGACCAGCAGCCACTTTCCAAGGAACAAAACCGGTACATGGTCAATGAAAGTGTCCATGACAGCCTCGTCAGAATTTTAAGTAGGGTTATTTCTGTATTTTCCCTTTTTGTTAGACACCTAAAGTACATCGTTAAACCCCTAAACTGTATGGTTTTGATTAATTTTAGCCTAAAAATATAACTAGAACTTACATAAGTCAAATCATTAATCAAAACTTAGTTAAACTAGAGTGTAAGAGGTGAAAGAGGCGAGCAACCCTAGTTCAAAAACGCTACAAGTTTCCATTAGTTCCTGCCCCGAAATTGAAAGATTTCTGATCTTGGGCATATTTATATGCCTGTAACGTTGTGTATGCCTATATTTATGTCTAGTTTGGAGTCATTAAGTTTATGTTTAAGAGTCGTAATGAGTCAATTTTGTGTTTCTGAGCTAACCGACATGATTAGTTGTGTAGGGAGGCTATTTGGAAGAAATACACATGTAAATGGGCAAAGGAAGCAATATGGGGACTTGAGACAAAAGGAAGCAAGTAATAAGCTGAGGAAAGTTTCAAAGGCAGATGCGTATTGTCCTCGCGTGGCGCAGAAGGAAGTGAAACATCAAGTCCAGAATTAATTTCGAGGGAGAACACCTCGTGTAGCCTCTGCATCGCGTAACATGGCTTCTGATTTTGATATGAGATTTGATTATTGTCGTGCGTCACGAACCTGAAGCCCAGATTTGGTCACTTAGAAATTTAGTATAAATGGGGTTTTATTTTAGTTTTATTAGCATTCTTTTTCTAATTTTCGAACGGGAAGACTGGGTGAACGATACGTTTAAGCTTTTTGGGTTCATTCTCAATCTCTTTATCTCTCAATCATCTTTTAACAATTTATATCCATTGCAAGATTGATTGTATGACTATGAGTAGCTAAATACCCTTGTTCTAGGGCTGTGGCTACAAGATAATATAATCTGTTGAATTTGACAAAGTTTTTATCATGAATTATCAATTAATCGTTCTTATGTTCTTGCTCTTGGTATTTGATGCTTGATTATCATAGAAATAAATCTATTGTCAATTGAACTAGAGAGAGGAATAAGAGGATTGAACATGGAGCATAAGGAGTCGATTACCTTTATAATGTCAATCTAATGTTTTGGATCGTCAACTATCATAGTTCCATCATTATATTAAAATCCCAAATCACTTCGAGTCTTCCACAAAGCTATACTTCCATAGAATCTTTTCGAATATCTCATTTCATTTTTATGTGTGGTTCACATTTCAATACACTTATAGGAGGATGTTTTTGTATATAACTCTCTAACTCCATCAAGTTCCCTCGTTTAAAGGTTCCATTATCACCTCTCCAACCATTAACACATAAATCTTTATGTCCGTCTAAAAGAGTGTAACACCCTAGAACATTTTTCGAACTAAGACTTGAAACGTTCATCATAGTGAGTGAGATCTTACCAAGGAATTAAAAATTTCTTAAGTATTAAGGTCATTACACTATACCTAGCATCAAGAGTTCCAAAAAGAACTAAACTGGAATTAGCAAAAATCTAAAATTTGGAGAGTTAAGTTAAGTATGAGTTTTAGGTCAACTTCAAACGACCATAAATCGTATCACAAGATAAGTTAGGTGTGCTAAAAGATACCATATAAAGTATATTTTAATTATCTTTCCAACGCCGCCGAGTTTGTTAATTTTTGAGTTCGAATGAGTGAGATATGACCTTTTGAAGTTAGTATGTCCTGTTAAGGAATGTTAGCCGAAAATAGTGAGGGGTATTTTGGTCCTTTCGTTACCCAATCAAATTTAATACGTTTTTAGTACTATTTTAAGGGTCTAATAATTTTAGGTTCAAGTTTAAAATCTTAATATACAGCTAGGGTTTTAGTTGAGAGTTCAAGAAGAGGCAAAAAGAGAAAATAAGAGAAAAGAGGAGAAAAGATGAAAGGATGAAGACGTTAATCGACATTCTTGAGTGTAGTTGTGGATTTTCACCATGAATTTGATCCCTAAGAGGTATGTAAGCTTGCATAGTTTATGGTTAGTTCACTCACACGCCAATCATGTTATTTTTTCAGCGAAATTTCATGCTTGAAGTTTAAAGATTAGAGTTCTTGATGAGTTCTTAATAGGTGTTCTTGAGGTTCATTCTAAATCTTGTTGTGTTGGGTTTTTCATGAATTGTTGAGATGAAATTGAGTAATTTGAGTTTTGTTTTTAGTATATTAGAGTGTAATTGAGTTAAGTAATCTAATTCAAGTGATTGGGGAAGAAACCGATCGATTTTAGGCGAGTTAGGGTGAGAAAACGAGCAAGGAGGTTTGACATAATTTCTAGGTTGGAGCCTGGCGCGGCGTGCCTACCAGAGCACCCCAAACCCTTTGTACTTCAGGGCCCAGGGTCGCCTGCCCCATCCAGTTTGCCCCCGATCGCTCTGTTTGAGCTTATTTAAAGTGTATCTTCACTCCTTTTGATTCTAAACACTTTAAACTACTTCTAAACACTAATAAATCATTCATAACATGAATCATAACCTTTAAATAATAATTCAAATTCAATATAAAGTCAAGATTAAGTTTTGAGAGTTTTTCCAAACCTTTTGAGAGAGTCCCTTCGAGTTCTTTTGAGGATTCTTTTACAACTTCTAATAACTTGTTTCAAGACTCAAGTAAGTGATAATGAAGTGAGGATATTGTATTCATGAGTCTACAATATCACCTAGATCCTTCATACCATTAACCATAACTCTTGAATTCATAATTCACATTCAAGAGAGAGTTAAGAGTAGAGTTCAAGAAAGCTTTCGAGTTCAGTTATGAATCTTTTGAGATCAACTAATTACTTGATCTAATATTGGAGGAAGTATGTAAGAGAATGAGAAGAGTTGTACTCATTAGTTCAATGTAGTTATGTAGACCTTCAAATTGAGTAGTTCATGCCCATAATTCCGCATGAACCGTATAAGTCGAACAATCTTGAGATAAGAAGTGTCTTGAGTCCTTGAGTTGATTAGTTCATGCTCATAATTCTGCATGAACCCTCCAAGTAAAGAATTATGAAATCATCCACAGATATGAGATCATGAACTTTGAATCCATACTTCAATTCAAGGAAAGTTTAGAGTCAAGTCTAAAAGCTAAGACCAACTCAAAGTAAAGTTTATAAAGTTTTCTTAAGTCTTTCACAAATGTTTTCACTTTGTTTTAAAGTCTTAAAGTTCAAGTTAAGTAAAGAGTAAGGAGTTGAAGATCTTTCTTCGAAGTAATATAAGGGAACTAAGTATTCCCTAAGAGTTAATTTTCAAGTTAAGAAAAGAGTAAGAGTTGAGTTCATTTCTCAAAAGTTAGAAGGGAACTAAGTGTTCCCTAAGAGTTTATAAATGTTTTCACATTTAAGTTAAGGGGAAAGTAAGATTTCCCAAAAGAGTTTTGAACAAGAAAAGGGAGCATTGATTCCAAGATATCTTTTTAAGGCTAAAGTGTTGAGCAAATTATCTCAACCCAAAGAAAGGAAGTTGTTTGAAAAGCATGAGCTAAAGTATATTTTGGGAGTAGTATTGAGCACCAATGTGGGGATGAGAGTTCATATTAACTCAAGTCTCAATATAAACCATGCAATCATCATGGGTATTAATTGGTCATACTTTTTAGATGATCACATAAATTAAAAAAAATATTATTTTCTCCTACAGGTTACCACAATTTATAAACACTCATTTCAAACATAGATCCTTTCAATTTTTTATTTAAGAAAAAAATTGACACTAACACTTTATTTGTATGGTTGTTACATATTGTTTCATAATATATTATATTGTATTGTATCGTATCATACTTTATTGTTTTATTGGATACAATATTTGGATAGATTGTATTGTTCTTCGCCGTTGCATAATAACGCACATGTATAATTTGAGTGATAAAACTACAAGAATTTAAGTAACAATTAAAACAAACATTATATATAAACCAACAATACAGGTAAACTACACGTTATCAACTTAGTTCATTTTGACTTGTCCCCTAAAATGGAGTAGAAAATTGGAGGAGGTCTTTGTCATTCATGAAAACAGACATATCTTCTTCATTCAAATTTACTAAGGCTTCAACTTCTCTGCCATCATCATCTACTGTATTCATTAAGATAAAAGTGTTGCTACTTGGACCACTTACTTTGCTCGTGGCTTCCCAAGTCCAAAATCTAATTTTTCGAATTCTAATGCTAATATACTAGTAATCATATAAGCATCACAATTCCTTTGTTGGAATGACAATTTACCTTTTCTATATACCTCCAACATCTCTGTAACAAACATATTTTCTTGTAGATGGTTTCTGGTGGAGAGGTCGTGTTTGAACTTTCTTATATCGGTTACTAATTTTGACAATCTGAGGTCTCATTCATAGTTTTCATATATTGGTGTGGAAAACATAGTGACTATATTTCCTATGGCAGTTAGTGGTAGTGGCGGTTGTAAAATTGCCTGACTTCGCAAGTTTAAGGTTAGGAATAACTGAGATCGCCCATAATTAGTAGTAGTAGAAGAAGCTGCATATTTGTAGAAGAAGGCACTCACAACCTCGTTCCTCGTTTGGTTTTGAACGCGGGATTCTATAACAACCAAGGCTTTAAGCTCATTTCTCTTGGATTCTGAGATAACAAACCTCTTTTGGATACATCTTTCCTTTTATTCGCTTATTAACAGGGGAAAACACAGGAACATCAAATGGTATCGGTGGCATTAATGAATCTTTAGCAAAGTATGGAGGAGATAATATTAATTTGGGATCTCGAGTTAACCTATCTAAATCCCTCAAGAAGTAGTAAGTGTTGCACGCGTCTCCCACCTATTTGTATTGAAATAACAAGACATCATGCATGCAGAAGTTAATAATTACAAACATTGAACGAATCAGAAGAAGAAAGAGAAAAAGCTATACTAAAAGAGATACAAAGCAAACTCTAACACCACTTTGTGGGACATGCAAGCACTAAGCGCGATTCCTCCATACTCGAAATTGCTTAATTTTGCAACAATTAAGGCACCAGATGTCGATGATGACAAATACCCCCAACATAAACCTTAAGCGAATGTCAAACCATGGTTATGAATAACTTCGTCCATCGATGAGTTGATTTCAACTTCGAAGAACTCAGCACTGTGATCATCACACTCAATAGTGACATTGTCTTTTAGAGTTCTTTCCCATGGATAGTAAAGTGTAAGAGTTTTTGACATAGAGTTTTGTAGAAATTCAAATAAATTAGTGTCTAGGGATTGAAGCCACTTGATGGTTTGAATGGAAAAAACAAAAGGTATATACATATTAATAACATATTGATCAATAAGGGAAATGTTGTGCCATCTTTGAGTAGATGGGGTGGGAGAAGAAGGATTGAAATTCATTAAAATAGTTGATATCATTTTCTATAATAATAAGTATGTCTTTATTCTTTTAGGCTCATATCAAATAACTATATATAGTGGTGACAATTGAACTAAATTTGAATGGATCAAATAGATTGTGTTAATGAGTAAGCATATTATTAGTCTGTTCAAAAGTTATTTTTGTGAAGCTATCTTAAAGGCAAGTCAAAACTCGACCCTTTCACTTCTCACTATGTTTTATTTGTTTTTTCATAATATTTTAGTATCTAATAAAATTATGAGATAAGAATCAAGGGATGGATAAATTTCATGAGAGAAATATCAAGAGAGTCATGGATAAATGTTATGATAGAAGAATCAAGGGACTCGAATCATGGATAAATGTTATGATAGAAGAATCAAGGGACTCGAATCATGGATAAATGTTATGATAGAAGAATCAAGGGACTCGAATCATGGATAAATGTTATGATCAAGGGAGGGATTAGTCATAAATGCTATGAGAGAAGAATCAAAGGAGAAACAGAATTGTACCGCACTACTTATCAATTAAAATATTCTTGTTTCTTCATATTTTATTTCTGATTGTAATTTACTTTCTGTCACATTGAAATTTATCGCAAACAACTAGGTATACATACATATTGAGGAATAGATGCATCTGCGGTATAGTTGCATCATCCATGCAATAGTATTGTTTTATTTTTGGTAAAATACATATTCGTAATACAGTGTTTGCATTGGATTTATTCAACTTATTATGATCAACGAATTTTCAGAAATTTACGTGGAATGGACATTTGTAAGGCTGGTGTTTATGCAAAATGAAACAGACAGAAAATATCTAAGTCATCCTGACTCTTTCTAAATTGACTTTTAATGTCATTTTCCCAATAATTCCAAAATTAACACATCCTTTTCTGTACGGAGGCTGTGTTGCACTAGAGTAGCTCTTTTTACGGGGACTATCAAACCCTAGGTCGGCAGGCAGCAATCATGGCTGCTACGGCCACTGGACAGCCTCCTTTCGAGGTTGTCCATCCCACCCCACCACCCAAAACCACCACATACGCTGCCCTTTTCAATTCCAATACTATAAATCCTAAACAATGTTTCCTCATTAACTCAAAAAAAATTATGAAATCAATCGAAATAATTCATGGAGAACCTACTATCACACTTTCAATGGAGGAAAGGAAAGACTTAATGATCGAAGAACGAATACATCAAGCAATGGTGTTTAATTTATCCCATGATTCACCATATTTGAATGTATTAAGGTCAATTTTGCCAAAACATCTTGGTACCAAGGGCAATTGTTTAATTGGCTTACTTGTTCCGAGACAAATTTTGTTGAGATTTAATCTATATAAAGATTATATACTAGTTTTATCTCGCTCAGTTATTTATCTTCTTTACAATGAAGAGGAGAACCAATATAGGGTTTTTCCATGTTCCATTGGACATAACCTTAAGGAGGAAACAATGTTAGATGTGGTTTGGATTTATTTACCGAACTTATGTCCAGATTTGTTTGCAAAAAAGTCTTTGTTGTCTATAGCATCAGTAGTTAGGAAACCAATAGCTATAGAAAAAGCTACTCAAATCAAGTCAATACCTAGCAAGACTAGGGTCAGGGTTATACTTGATGTAATGGAAAATCTTCCAAATCGTATAAGGTTGCAGTTTGTGGATGGAAAATCTGGTAAGTTGATTGAGGTTTTTCAGGAGATCGTATATGATAATCTACCTTTGTATTGCAATTATTGTAAGAATCAAGGTCATGATGAATATAGTTGTCGTTTCATTTAGAAAAGAAATAAAAATAACAAACAAATTGGTGATACCATTGAAGGTGCTTTAAAAGGTACTACCGATAGTGAAAAGTATCAAGGCGATGCGAGAGAGATATTAAATAAATAAATAAAAACTGTAAATGTCGATCAAAGTAAAGATACTTCTTTAGATCGACAATTGGTTGATTCCACTTTTGAGGAAAATCGTGTAAACTCAGTGCATGTTGATACAAGTAATAATGGTGTTCAAACAACTACCGAAAACAAAGGTGATTTCAATAACCAACAGGCTGCTACTAATGAAGTTTAATCAAAAGAAGCTGGGTTGAATTTGATGTCTAATGCAACTAAAACGCAGGGGGGACACCAAGAGTTGGGGTTGATGCACCACAAGTTAATTAAGGGGAAAAATTAATCAGGATAAAAATAATAAATATATCTGATGTTGAAGATGCTGAAAATTCTGGGGAGTATGTTTTGCAAGTTGAAAATGAGAATCCAACTAATACTGGACATTGGTTGCACACAAAAAATCAACTAGTAGTCAGAACCATTCTCCTACTAGTCAAAATAATTCTCCATGTAGGGAAAAGGGTCCGACTGAGAATTTTCATGACAGTGAGAAGAGGCAAGATACTAGTAATGTCTCGATAGACCTATTATGTTCAAATAGCTTTGATGTCACATCCCGAGACCACACCCTAGAAGATATGACACTCTCGGAGTGAAAACGGCGTACTCGACCTCTCGGAGGTCATATACAAGCCCTTACGTATCGTTCATCGCATATAAATAGTGAAAAGTAGTGCGGAATTAAAACTTTTCACAAAATATTTCATAGACTTTAAAATCTCTTTCATATAAAATCATAGGAAATACTAAGTCTCAATCTCATCAAACTTAGACACGAGAATACTTTGGGACACGGCCCATACAATACTAATATAGAAATACTTAATCTATTACAATACTTCAAAGGAAATAAAAGACATCTATATATGCCCTCGAGTCAATTGATTACATACTTCACTTTGCTTGAATGACTCTAGAAATCAAGCTCTCCTTCACGATCCTTCTCACCTTTCACCTACACCTTTAGAGATAACAAAATGTATGGAATTAGCACAAACAATTGTACTAATTATGACATTATGCATAAAATCATGAAAACAGACATTTATTAGAAGTATGCATCTTTCCATTTAAAAATCATATCATAATCATAAGAACAACATTTATCAACTTAGAAACACAAGGAAACAATTAAACCATTTATCATATTTTTTTGAAGCACTTTACAGTAACTTCACTTCACTGTACAGTGAAGTTCTTCACCGTTACAGTGAATTTACTTACCTTCACCTAAGACACCATCTAGTATGTACTTACCTCAGTACAAGCTATCCTCATACTCACTTAAGTCATACAAAGAGAGACCACCCATACACCCTCTCTAAGAATGGCTAAATGATCCTCAAGACTACTTATAATGAGACACATACACACTTATAAGACAACATACACATGAACATGAGATTATCCTATCAAAGGTGATTCTAAGTCTCACTTGAGTTAGTCGTGAAGTGACCTCCCATACAATCCCTTACACACACTTAAGAGATCCTATAGACTACCTATGATAGAATCTCACTTAACATAACAACATATAGATAATACGACATTCCGTTACTAAAGGCTATCAAAAGACTTACTTAAGTAAATCAAGAAGATAACGTCCATGATTGACCTCTTCAAGATTACCTAAATAATCCTTAAGACTACCTAAGTTTAGATCATGTCTACATATTCAACCATTTTCCATAACTAGAGTCATTCTTAAAACTCATCTAGGTATGATACGAAGTGACCATTCCTATGCCCCTTCACACCTTAACTAGACAACCCTTAACTACTCTAGGTAAGTACTTATTCATTTAACATACTTTATTAAATTAAGTCATTACATTCATTAGTTCATTTAAGACTCATTCATCACATAAAGATATTCAAGCAATGGTCTTGGACAAGACCTAGGGACTCTAACTAACACCTTCAAAGCCTATTGTGCAATGTCTAGATAGCGTCCCATACCACCACCTAAACCTCAGAGAACTTCTCTAATGCTTGTAGGTATCCCATATGATGAGAATAGACAATAATCGACATAGACCATGATAGCAAAGCATGGAATCTGGAGTTCTATCCTACTTCGATGAGGGTGTTCTACTTGCCAATGGTAGAACTTGGACACATCCCATGTAGGCACATAGTTAAGGAATATGAAGGGCGTGCTTTGTACTCTAGTCTAATTCTTTAACTAGAACTACTTCCCTTACTATACTCACTCGGTGCTAGCCTTTATTCTCATAGAGTAATTTACATTTGAGGTTCGTATAAAGGGGTTCAATATCAAGTTCATAACCCAATCACATTTACCCTACCAAAGAGGTCCACTAGAGCTACCTTACAATGGTAAAAAGAAGCTCATAATGAATTTCCTAAGGTTTGATATGATCCTGTTCCATCCAACCAACCTTAAGTCTATCATTTCTTTACTTGAAGGATACCATTACAGCTTTCAACTTCAACATTCATAACCTTACCACTAGGTTCAAGGTTTCACATAAAGGACCCTCTTAACATCATTTAAGGTCACATGTAATTTATACATACAAGACTAAGAGGCTTTAGCATCCTAAGTCAAGACATCTCATATTCACATTCATACATGCATCAAGTAAGGGACACAAGTCAACCAAGACAAGACACAACATACTTCACTTTAACACATATTCCATGTAATTCTAGAAGCACATAGAACTAACCATTATCATATTTAAGTCATCCTATACAATACCATATCATCATCAATATGACCATCATAGAATCATATAGTCAAGTAGGAATAACCATGCATCAACCCTAAGACTATACACATAAAGACATAGTCATAGTCTAACATGATCACCTAAATAGCATCAATAAAAGAACACGTATACTTTCACATTACTTATCATGTAAATAGATATTATCCAACTTCACATAATCAACTACACAAATCATCAAAATACTTCAAGTAGTGCCGACAAGGCCATGCTCATCATATTACTTGAAATAACGCCGACAAGGCCACATCAATTGCAAGTAAAACACATAACACCACCACCATAAGTGGACCATACCAATCACAATGTAATTGAAGTCTTATTAACATAAAATAAATGGAATTAGAGCGGCGTACCACTACTCCATCCTCAACACTTCAATCCAATGCTAAACCATCCAATTCAATACCATAAGACCCTTACCCATGGCCATAACCAACAATTCAATACATAAACTATGATATTCAATGAAACTAGGTCAATTCAATATATACTAATCAATCTAAGACAACCTAGATATCAATTCAATACAATTATTACATCAATCAATAGCCCATAGAAAACTACACTAGAATTCATAAGCATGAAGTCCAAATCACTTAACCCATAAAGTAGTCAAAACTAGGGTTCATCAGTTTCATGGGTTCATATGTTAATTGATTTAAAATCATCTAATTAACAAAAATTCAATCGATATTCAATGCTTAAAACCCTTTAATGCAAAAACCCATAGATAGATCATGAAATTGGACAATTCATCTTTGAAAACTTTAGAAAACTTCTTTGAAAGTTGGGCTCCTTGATGAATAGAGTTTCAAGGATCAAAAACCATACCTCAATGAATGTAATTCTTCAAGTTGATGAAGAATCTCCACTCAATTATCCAATCCAAGCCCTTCTTTGAGTTTTGGCTCTAATGGAGTTCTAGAGAATTTCTAAGGGAATTTGGGTTGTGATTTTGAAGAATGAAATGTTCTAAGTATTTTAGGATTATAAACATATTTAAAATACCCAAAAGACCCTTTAGGAACTGCCCTTTCTCTTATTTAGAAGTGGGGTGAATTGATTAACAGTGGCCTGTGCAGAGAAACAGACCCAATCGACGGAGGACTATCGACGGCCCGTCCTGCTGGTCCGTGGTCTGGGACTGAGGCTGTTCTTTGGAATCTTCTCCCCCACAAATAAGGATCCGTCAACGAGACACCTACGGGGCGTCAACTGACCCATTGGGCGTCGATTGCCTCCGTGGTTTGGGCTGTCTTGGACAATCTTGGGCACCATGAAAGGTCCTCCCTCAAGAACCCTTGGATGGTCCTTGGGGATGTTCGCTCAGACGTTTCCATCCCAAACATGCTCGTATACGAGTTTAGGACCTACCACATCAATTACATCCAAAACAAACACATAAAACTCGATGAAACATGCATCGACACACAAGGTCGTTTCAAGGCAAACCTTTCGAACGTCATGGACGTTCTTGGATGTTTGACCTCCAAACTTTACGAAACTTGACACACTGCCTATATACACCATAATAAATCATTTAAGGACCTTATAACCTCATGAATCACACATACACACATAAAACCACATATGAGACACATAGGTGACTTGCTCGTCGAACGTCTTAGTCGTCCTTTGACGTTTGACTTCCAATGCACCTAAACTCTTAGACACTGCCTCAATACAACATTATAAATCATTTTAGGATCTTATACCACTCATGACAAACATGTTAGGCTATAGTTTACCTAAGTCATTCTCAGGATCTTACATTTGATGCTTTATTCAAGACTACTGGAAAGCAAGTAAGAGTTAATAGAGAATGACCACAATTTGATCCAAGAAAAACAAGTTTCACCGCCTGCTTTAAATAGCAAATAAAGTCCAGAAGCTCATGTATTTGTTCCTAAATGTTTTCTTGCAAGGAAGAATTAGTCAAGTGCCTTAGTGTCACATACAATTGATTTGGGTAAGGATTCTCTTGATGAAGATGGAGTTGATTTGGGTGAGGATTCTCTTGATGAAGATGGAGTTGATTTGGGTGAGGATTCTCTTGATGAAGATGAAGTGGATTTTGGTGAGGATTCTCTTGATGAAGATGAGGAAGACAATATGTTGGACATTTGTTTTGATAGGGTGACTAGGGAAGGGGATATATCACCTAGGCAACAAAGAAGTGGAAGCAACAAAAGAAAAAATAATACCTATGGAAGGCAACATAGTTGGGACAATAAAATGACTGAAGAGTTTGTTCCAAGGCACCAAATGATGCGACAGGCAAAGCAAAACCATTTGACAGTATCGATAGGTTCAACTTGATCCAATAAATCTATAAGGAGGGTATGAATGATCAAATGTTGTTGGATAGGTTTGAAGAAGAAGACAAGAGAAGATACTTCAAGTTACTTTTGATGGACAATCAATCTTTTTTAATTCATGCTTTAGTAATAGAAAGTTTGAGGCTGATAACTCAACTTTCTTCATGATTGACATATATTACATAATTTAAGCACTCTCATTTGAAATATTATCATGGAGTGTATTACAAACTCTATGATGATCAGAAAATATTTAGTTCTCTCTAGCTTTTATTTTTTTCATGCTTGTTAGGTAGCATAAGTTAGGTACGTCATTAGGATAAGTAAGGTAAGACCTAGACCCCCCTTGCTTGTACTTGTACTTATTGATATTTTTTATGTTTATTAAAAGATCGCTAGGCACTGTCGAGTGGTAAATTTTTTTAAAAGAAAAAAAAAAAGAAAAAAGAAAACACATTATTTTCTAATATTTTTTTTAAACAAATTAACAAATATTTATCTTCAATTCAGAAAAAAATAAAAAAATAAAAACATTTTTGTATTTATTATCATTATTTTTTAGCGTTATATAAATACAAATTAATGATGGATATACTATGATCTTATATATATATATATATATATATATATATATGACATATATTATATGTGGAAAGGGTACATCAATTTATTCTATTTTAATTGATAAAATGAGATTAAGAAGAAAACAAATATTTTCTACATTTTTATTTGTTAAATTTATTTTTAGAAGGAAAAAAACAAGAATATTATTCTTTAATAATATTTTAGTTAGAAAGAATATGTGTTTAAAAGGAAAAAAATAATATTATTCGAAAAGGGGCATTTTGTAACTGTTGGGATTTTGGATCAAAGTATTGATTATACAGACATTTTTCAACCAAAGTATTGACAGTAAGGGCATTTATTAGCCAAACTATAAATGGAGGACATTTTTGTTCTTTTCACATAGTTTAAGGGTATTTTTGACCCTTTTTCCTATAAAAGAGGAACAAAAACAAATACTAAATTGTGGACAAGAGAGAGTACCATATACTAGTATCTTTAATTTCATTTTAAAAAAATGTATAAATAAAGCATTGCCTTAAATGTGGATAAGCAAAAGAACATAGAGTAGACCAATTAATTAAACAATTATGTTCAAACCAATTACACTCACTCAAAAAGCTTAAAACAATTATAAGAAATCAAACACTAAAACGAATGTCTTCGATAATATATATATATATATATATATATATATATAATAATAATAATAATAATAATAATAATAATAATAATAATAATAATTCCTCTTCAACCGCTCCACGTGTTTCATTCTCTAGGAATCTTCTTTAAATTTGGACAGTCATGGATACCAAGACCTTTAATCAAAGGCATGACACTTGTGCCTAAATCCCATCTTTTTAGGTTAAAAAGTTGATAAAGAGTAAGGAACTCTAGTTGACTGAAGTTGTTATCACTGCACATTATTTCATTTCCTTTATAAGCTCTAAATAATTGGATATTCCTTAGGTTTGGCAACATTCCCAAAATAGGCATTGAATCTTCTGTCAGTTCTGAGTTCTCAAGAACCATCATTGTGACGGAATTTGGAAACAAATGAGGCAATTTCTCTATACTCCCATCTAACCTCAATTTCTGGAGCTTTTCACAACAATTAACAAATTCAAGGGATGGGAATGGAGATGAGTTACCAAAGTTACTAAACAGTCTGAGAGTGTTAAGGTTTTTCAAGCTGCTAATGTTATTTAGGGAGTAAGATTTGCTAATATAACCCATACTTAATTCTCGAGGATTGACTAAATCAACAGGTTCAACATCTTTCCACTGATCACAATAGATGCGATCAAAAACTTGAAGACTTGAGTTTGCTTATACGTTTCAGAGGTTTTGTATACGAAGCAACTAAATGTCTTAGATTTATTAGCTCAACTGTTTCGCTGGGTAATTGGCATAACCCTTCCTTTATATTTACGAAACAAAGTGTCTGTAAATTCTTGAGTTTGCCAATGGAGAAGGGAAGATTATCAATACCTCTCAACCTCAACAACTTGAGGTGGTACAAACTTCCTATGGCATCAGGTAAGACACCACCTTCATTAATATTCAAGTACAACACATATATGTGTCGGAACACATCTATATGTTTGAACACATTACAAATATCTGGATTGAAGAACATAATTGACCTCAACTTTAAGTTTGAAAGATCAAGTGAGAGGTACCTTTATCCGTGACTATGAATCAGATGTCTGAAATGTAAAGAGGATATGGAGTTTCTTCTTGGATCATAAATGTCAAGGAAGTTTACCGCCAATTCCTTTTGTATCGCAAGATCACAGAGTAAATCATGAACCCTACATTCAGTATCTCTTTCCCAAAATGTATAAGCCCCTTGAACCAAGCTTCGTCTTAACAGTTCATTCAAGAATCCTTCAGCCACATCCTCCATTCTTTCTTCTTCTCTAGGTATGAAACCCTCTGCCATCCACAACCTTATTATGTTATCAACCTCGACCACTCGATCTTTTGGAAAAATACCAAAGTAGAGAAAACACTGCTTGAGCGCAATTGACAAATCATTGTAGCTTAAGGATAGTATGTTGGAGATTTCAATAAATTTATCTTCTTTCATGTTTTTCTAAAGGTGATCTTTCACCTTTTGCCATTCGTTTAGCCCCTTTTTATGCGAAAGTAGTCCGCCCAATGCAACAATTGCAAGAGGTAAGCCTCTTCACTTTTCCACCATATCCTTAGAAAGACTTTCCATTTCTAGAACCATTGCTCGAACATCAAGTAGTTTCCTACGAAAGAGATCCCAGCTTTCTTCTTGGCTTAGGAAATGGAGTTTATAAATAAAACCTCTTTCGTCTTCTCTTTCAGTGACATCCTCTTTGCGCGTCGTAATAATGACTCTCCCATTCTTTCTATCCGGGAATGGGGGGTTTAGGAAAGACCAATCTTTCCAAAAAACTTTACACCAGTCCTGATAGACTCAATAGCTTCCGTACATGTTCTTGGACATGTGTTTCGAAAGAGTAAAACACCATGGATTTTCTTAGGAACATCATAAAATCCCTCCAAGGTCGCACCAAGGAAACTCTAGATTTGTTGGAAAGGATGACAAAAGGAGATCTAGAAATTTGTCTTCTTGATCTATTAAAAGGAGGCAAATACCTTGTGGTGGTTGATTATGTATGGCAGAAAGAAGCATGGGAGAGTTTGAAAAGAGCATTCCCGGATAGCAATTCTTGGATCATCCACACTTGTCCCTTCTCCTATTGCTATTTGTATGACATAAGTTTCTCATTTGCGAGAGATATCCATGATTCGTTGCTTGAGTGATAAAACTACAAGAATTTAAGTAACAATTAAAACAAACATTGTATCCAAACCAACAATACAGGTAAACTACACGTTATCAACTTAGTTCATTTTGACTTGTCCCCTAAAATGGAGTAGCAAATTGGATGAGGTCTTTGCCATTCATGAAAACAGACATATCTTCTTCATTCAAATTTAATAAGGCTTTAAATCTTCTATCCTCATCATCTTCTATATTCATTAAGATAAAAGTGTTGCTACCTGGACCACTTACTTTGCTTGCTGCAGGCTTCCCAACTCCGAAATCTAATTTTTCGAATTTGAATGCTAATAAACGAGTAATTATATAAACATCACAATTCCATTGTTGGAATGTCAATTTACCTGTTCTATATATGTCCAACATCTCTGTAACAAACATATTTTCTTGTAGATGGTTTCTGGTGGAGAGGTCGTGTTTGAACTTTTTATATTGGTTACTAATTTCGACAATCTGAGGTCTCTTTCGTAGTTTTCATATATTGGTGTGGAAAACATAGTGACTATATTTCCTATGGTGGTTGGTGGTAGTGGCGGTTGTAAAATTGCCTGACTTCGCAAGTTTAAGGTTAGGCCTAACTGAGATCGCCCATAATTGGTAGTAGAAGAAGAAACTGCACATTTGTAGAAGAGGGCACTTACAACCTCATTTTTCGTTGGGTTTTGAACGCGGGATTCTGCAACAACCAAGGCTTTAAGCTCATTTATCTTGGATTCTGAGATAACAAACCTCTTTTGGATACATCTTTCCTTTTTTTGCTTTATAACAAGGGAAAACAGAGGAACATCAAATGGTATTGCTGGCATTAGTGAATCTTTAGCAAAGTATAGAGGAGATAATGTTAATTTGGGATCTCGAGTTAACCTAGGCAAATCCCTCAATAAGTAGTAAGAGTTGCACGCGTCTCCCACCTATTTGGATTTAAATAACAAGACATCATGCATGCAGAAGTTTATAATTGTAAACCTTGAACAAGTCAGAAGAAAAGAAAAAAGTAAAATACGGGGACACCCCCTTGTGGGACATGCAAAGACTAAGCGCGATTCCTCCACATTTGAAATGGCTTAATTGTGCAACAATTAAGACACCAGGTGTCGTTGACAACAAATATCCCCAAGATAAACCTTGAGGGAATGTCAAATCAGGGTTATGAATAACTTCGTCCATGGATGAGTTGATTTCAACTTCTAAGAACTCAGCACCGTAATCATCACACTAAATAGTGACATTTTCATTTAGACTTCCTTCCCATGGATAGTAAAATGTAAGAGTTTTTGACAACGAGTTTGCTAGAAATTCAAATAATTGGTGTTTAGGAATTGTAGCCACTTGATGGTTCGGATAGAAAAAAACTAAGCACATATACATATTAACAACAAATTGATCAATAAGGGAAAGATTGTGCCATCTTTGAGTAGATGAGGTCGGAGAAGAAGGTTTAATAATCTTCTTTGAAATAGTTGATATCATTTTTTTAGTGATCAGTATGTCCTTCTTCTTTTAGGCTTATATAAAATAGCTATAAATAGCGGTGACAATTGAACTGAATTTTAATGGATCAAGATGGATTGAGTTAATAAGTGAACATATTATTAGTCTGTTCAAAAGTTACTATTGTGAAATTATCTAAAAGGTAGGTCAAAACTCAACCCTTTCATTTCTTACAATCTATTATTTGTTTCTCTATAATTTTTAAGTATTTAATAAAATTATTATTTTTCTTCAGTATGGCTAATTATGACTAACGTATCAAATAGAAAAATGTCTTTCCGGAAATATCTTACAACATCTCTCATAGATTAATTTGGGTTACATATTAGCCCAAATTTTGATTGATTGAAATAATATTAGCTAATCAATAAGCGAGTCAATAATTAGTTCAAACCAAAGAAAATTGGGCAGATTATAATTTCTTGGACTTATATTGAGAGAGAGAGAGAGAGAGAGAGAGAGAGAGAGAGAGATGGAGGGGGGGGGGGATACAGTTTTTAAATTTTTTAAATTTGAACAAATAAATAATTATTCAATGCTACTGTAGATATTGAAATCTTATGGAATTATGTAAGAGGTGTTTAATTCTAGTTGGAACTCTACAAGATGTATTTGATTCTAGTTAGAATTTTTGGAGGCTACTAATTCTAAACCTTAGATTATGCCTATATAAAGGGTATTATACACTTCTCGAATATTCCATAAATTCATGAAATATTCATAAAGAGATCAAATCCTAGTTTGAGAAATACGGCACTAACGGGCCTCAAATCATGAATAAAGGGAGGGATAAATGTTACTCCCTCCGTTTAAAAAAGAATGACCTCTGTTCCTTTTTAGTCTGTTTAAAACAAATGACCTCTTTCTTTTTTTGGTAACAACTTTCCACGTGGCATGTTTAAGACCACAAGATTAAAGGACAATTTTGTACATTTTACATACCTTTAATTTAGGACCTCATGATCAAAAGTCTTTTTTATTTTCCTAAACTCTGTGTCAAGTCAAACTAGACCATTCTTTGTGAAACGGAGGGAGTATTAAAGAAGAATCAAGAGACTCAAATCATGGATAGATGTTAGGAGAGAAGAATCAAGTGAACAAAATTATACATGCATTATTTATCAATAAAATGTTCTTGTTTCTTCATTGCAATTTATTTTCCTTTACATTGAAATTTATCGCAAACAACGGGATATATATACATATTGAAGAATACATGCATCTACGATATAGTTGCATCAGTGTTGTTCTAATTTTTGTAAAATACGTATTCGTATACTGTGTCTATATTTAATTTATTCAACTTATTATTATTAACTAAATTCCAGAAATTTACGTGCAATGGACTTTTGTAAGGCTGGTGTTTAACTTTTGACCCCGTTACAAAAATATTGTGCAAAATTTACAAGGTAGTTAATGACAGTTTGGGGTAGAAGTGTCTTTGTAATGAGTTTGTTATAACAAACTCATATGCAGTTAGTTACAATTCAGATTCTTATCCATTCAAGTATGAGCTATATATACGAGCTTCAGTATTGTAATACGTAGTTTTTTGCATAATCAATGAGAGGCTCTCCTCTTTTCTTCCTTCTAAAATAAGTCCGCGTGAGTTCATGTGGTCTAGGTGTATTTCAATTACGTTCATGGTATCAGAGCTGTTCACAGTGATTGCTGTGATAAGTGATTTTGTTTGAAGATCAAAGAATTGGTTAATTCTGTTGCATAGATTCATTTGGTTTTTCAGTTGATTTGTAGATCTAGGGTCGTTTAAAGCTGGAGGTTGTATTCAACTGAGTGTATCTTCCGTAACAAGTTTTTTTCTATTCAACTCCGTTGAGTGATCATCATGACAACTGATAGAGCAGTTGATGGTGTATCTTAGAATTTTAACAATGGACAAAATGTTGGTGTACCTTCTTCATTGCAGAACAGTTCATCAATTGGACAAGGTATTGACTACAATCATCCTCTATTTCTTAATCCCAATGATATCAATGGAATTAGTATTTTCTCATTTCAATTGCTTGGAGCTGAGAACTATACTCTATGGATTAGATCTATTACTCTAGCTTTGTTAGGAAGGAACAAAATAGGGAAAGTCAATGGATCATGTATCAAGGAGGTGTATAATGAGGAATTGTGGGGACAATGGGAGAGAGTAAACACCATTGTGTTATCATGGTTAATGAACTTGGTGTTCGAAAATCCCCGTAGTGGAATATCTTTTGCATCTACTACTGCACAGGTCTTGAGTGATTTAAAGGAGAGGTTCGACAGGGTAGATGGATCTAGAACCTACTGTCTTCATAAAAAGATTGTCTCACTACAACAAGACACCAATTCAGTATCAATGTATTACACAAATCTCAAATCCTTATGGGATGAAAAATCAAGAGGTTTTGTAGCACATCTGAATAGAGGAAAACTATACCAATTTTTGATGGGGCTCAATAAATCCTATCATCAGGACAGAGGTCAGATTTTGATGATGGATCCATTGCCCACTATCAATCATGCATATGCTATGATAGTGGGTGATGAGAGTCAAAAGGTTGTAATGTTTCACCTTGGTAGCATGGGGCTGAATTTTGTGAGTATGGATTCTGTGGCTATGTACTCTAAAACAGGTAGTTCTTCAGGATTGAATCAGAGAGTCAACAAGAATTCATTGTTGATTTGTGATTTCTTTAAATGCAAAGGTCATAGCAAGGAATTCTGCTATAAAATAATTGGGTATCCACCTGATTTCAAGTCCAAAAGAAAAGTCAAGGAGATTCTGAGTTCACCTTATTTGGATCACATAATTCTAATCAGGCTCAGTTCTCTTATGGTTTGAATACTACAGTCCAAAACCCATACCCATAATTTTTTCCCTCTAAAACTAAATCCCTCGATTTGATCTTTTGGTGAAAGTAGTTTCATTCAAGTGCCTTCATCTAAGGTATGTTCTTGTTTTCTCTCTCTTATTGGTAAGTAGTTTGAATTTGGGTCGATTCTTGCTGAATTCTTGAACATGATATTCTGAGTTGGAATGATAATTTTTTGATTTTTTTAATGTTATTACTGTTGTGTGGGTTTTTAACTGATGTTTCGGGCAATATTTTTTTTTTGTATTTGTGCGGAGAACTTGGAAGAAAATGTCTGCCACATGAACTATTCAAACAATGGAGAAGCGCCTAAAATGCCCCTCAACTATTTGAATTGGTATAAAACTACCATTTGTCTATCTTTTGGCTCACAAATACCCTTATTTCTAACAGTTTACACTCATAAGGTGGATGGAAGGGCAATATTGTACCAAAACCCATAGATATGGATATTTTAGGTCCTTCTCCATCAAAATAATTTATTTAATATACGAGTTCATATGATTAAATTGATTTAGGGTTTTATAATAAAGTTAAACCCCCCCCCCCCTCCACTTTCTTTTTTTACTATTGTATATATTACTTTTCTGCAACAAGCAAGTGCACTCGTCTAAATATTTTATATTGTTTATTATTTTTCTTCAACAAGCTAGGAAGACATTTGTTTACTTATGTAAATATTGTTTAGGCAGTTTACTTTCTTTGTCTTTTGGGTTCATACTAAATAGTGTGAATCATTTGACCTTCTTACCTTGATCACCGAACATTGTTTGTAAGGTAATGCCTTTCTAACATCAAGGTTTACAACGATCGGTAGTTAGTGTTATATCTGCAACTAGAGACATATGTGACGTCACCCTCTCTAAGTCTGTAATTGGTTGTGGCACTATGACATACAATGTATGTATAAGTTTCAGCTTAAAGACACTAATCCATTGTAATGTCCTTATGTTGAGACATGTGTAATAGTCTATGCTTAATTAGTCTATTTGTACGTTGTAGTCATTTTACTTGAGTTTGTTGGCTTTGTGATATGGAAACTAGATTTTTTTGGCGTCTATTTAAAAATATATACTCATGTGACAATTGATTTTGACATTACATGAATGATTAAGTAGAAAGGATACACTCACACTCGATCATATGTATCTTTTCTACTTAATTATTTCTATAATGTCAAAAAAAATTGTTACATGAGTAAACGTTTTATAAATAGACACTAAAATTTCAGATCATACAACCAACATACTCAATTAAATTGGCTACAACATAAAGATAGACTAACTCATCATAAGCTATCATACATGCCTCAACATAATGACAATAGAAAGGGTAGGTGTATTTAAGCTAAAACTCATACATGCCTTATACTTCATAGTGCGACAACCAATTGTAGACTTATGGAGGTTGACATCACATACGTCTCCAATTTCAGATATAGTGATAACTATCTGTAGTTGTGATCCTTGTTGTGATAAAACCATTCCCTTACATACAATGTCCTATGATCAAGGTTAAAATGTCAACCGATTCACATTATTTAATATCAACCCAAAAGTCAAAGAAAGAAGGTTGGCAAAATAATATTTACATAAGTAAACAATTGCCTTCCTTTTCCCCTTGTATTAAATACGACACCACAACTTGGGGTTGAAAAATAATATACAACATAAAATATATAGTCCAGTGTACATGAAAAAGATACAAGTTAATCATGCCGCACTATAGCTAATTTCCAAAGAACGATAGCCTCCCAAAGGTTTATTAGTGGATTTTTCTCAAGAAGCAATTATAAATGCTCAATTGTGTCCCTTTTTTCAGGGCCTAGGCTGTCGTATGTCTAATAATTAGACAACTTTGGAGGTCAGAGTCAAACTAGAAGGATCAAAAGATGGGATCATCTTCAGTTGAATTAACAAATTGAAATAAACTAGCAAATTGAATTCTTGATAAGCATGTATATTTATAAATGAAGGGGATTCTAGTAACAACTAAATTTCAGCAATATCAAGTAATAAAATAAAATTCAAGACAAAAATTGTCTACAATATTTTGAGCAGAATAGGGGTGTGTGCATAATAATTGGGGTTTCAACTCAAAATACAAAAATGTTAATGGAAAAAAAATTAATTGGCATATGGATAACACTTGGTCTAGGCTACGCTTTGATATTCTCCCAAACTATTAAACATATGTCTCTTGATTCTTTCAAACTCCAATTTCTATTCAATCTAAACACCAAACATTGCTTGAGTAGATAGACTATACCTAACTCATATCACTATATAAGAAATTGCTTGGATTATCCAATGCCTGACTCAAACCTAGGGGTGTCAAATGGGCAGGTCAGAATGAAATTGAAGATATTAAAATGGGCTAAAATAGAAATCGAGGTGGGTCTTGACCCGCCCAAGTTTACTTTGGGCTCAAATGAGTTGGGTTCAAATTGGCTAAAAAATGGGTTGGATCTTGACCCGCCCAATTTGATCCGATTGATCTCAATAAATTTAACATAGTGATATTTAACTTTTATAATGACAATTAGAATTTTGGCTCAAGATTTTTTTTTAAAACAAAGTAGCAAATGGATAGATAAATCCTAAAAGATGTTAAAGAGATAATAATTCACACCTTTAAATAGGAATATATCTTAGTAAAGATTTTTATACATGTTGAAATTGGAGATTCAATTGGGCCTAATTGAGGATTCTCTTAATATGAGTTAGGCTTAAATAGGAAGAGGAAGAGGAAGAAGATGGGGAGAAAGAAGAAGAGGAAGAAGAAGAACATGGAGAAGAAGATGAGGTAGAAGAGGAAGAGGAATAGGAGGAAGAAAAGGAAGAGGAAGAGGAAGAGGAAGAGTAGGAAAATGAGGAGGAAGAAGAGGAAAAGGAGGAGGAAGAAGAATAATAATAATAAGAAGAATAAGAAGAAGAGGAGGCAGAAGAATAAGAGGGAGAAGAAGATGAAGAAGACTAGGGAAGATAAAGAGAAAGAGGAGGAAGAAGAGGAAGAGGAAGAGGAAGAAGAAGATGAGGAAGAATAAAAAGAGGAGGAGGAAGAAGAAAAAAAATAAGAGGAGGAAGAAGAATAAGAAGAAGAGGACGAGGAGGAGGAGGAGGAAGAAGAGGACGAGGAGGAGGACGAAGAAGAAGAGGAGGAGGAGCAAGAAGAAGAGGAAGAAAAAGAGGAGGAGCGAGTAGAAGAAGTAGAAGAAGAAAAAGAAAAAGAAGAAGAAGAGGAAGAAGAAGAAGAAGAAGAAGAAGAAGAAGAAGAAGAAGAAGAAGAAGAAGAAGAAAATAAGAATAGGAAGAAGAGGAAGATGGGGAAGAAGAGGAAGTGGAATTGGAGGAAGAAGTGGACAATGAAGAGGATGATGAAGAAGAGGAGGAAGAAGAAGAAAAAAAGGATGATGAAGAAAAAGAGAAAGAGGAAAACGAAGAAGAAGAAGAGGAGGAGGAGGAGGAGGAGGAGGAGGAGGAGGAGGAAAATAAGAAGAAGAAGAGGAGGATGAGACGAAGAAGAAGAGGAGGAAGAAGAGAAAGAAGAATAGGAAGAAGAGAAAGAAGAGGAGGAAGAAGAGGAATATGAAGAGAAAGAAGAGGAAGAAGAAGAAGAAGAAAGATAGGAAGATGATGAAGAAGAAGAATAGGAAGGAGAGGAAGAAGAGGAAGAAGAAGAATAAGAAGAATAAGAGATTTCAAAAGCAATTCAAATCAACAATTTTCTGCACAAAATAGGGAAAGAGAATGAACTAAAACAAAGCAGATTTTTTAATTAATAGCAGTTACATAGGAATACATCAAATAGGCAGCTTAAACAAACATATACAAGCAACACAACTAAACACAACATTACAAAGTGAACAACAAAAGCATTGAAAACTACTAGTGATGCATGAAAACATAACAAAGACACTTAACATAGGAGTAGATCTCCAATAAACAAAGAAAATGAAGAAACACAATACTTTGTGTCTGTAGAAACTTATTTAAACCTTCTTAAACTTCAAAGAGTCGACTGACTCTTAGTTGTTTCCGTCGCGGATGCGGAATGCCATTCTAAGAATAAGGTCTTTCTTGTCTCGTGAAAGTGTCCTCCAATTTTATTCGAGAGTTTGAATTTAGTTAAAGAGCTATTGAATGCGTTGTCCATCAGCTCCAGAAAAACAACAGGTACATGCTCTAAAAAAGCATGAAGCGTTTGTTGACGTTTGCACCTTTCATTTTCAACATTTAGAATTCTTTGATTAATTTGAGAAAGTATTTCAGAGGTAGCTGGATCCATTTCTCCCTTTACTTTGCCAAAAAGTCTATTTATCGGCATTGGAGGCCCTTAACCCTTTCTTACTATTATTAATATAGATTGTCTTGGTTCCATAACATGGTTCGAACTTGTCTTTTCATGATAAACTAGGTTTGAACCATGTTACGGAACAAAGACATCCTATCTTACTAACAATAATAAAGGGTTAATGGTCTTTAACGCCTATAAATATATGTTTTTTTCTCTACTTGGAAAAGCAAAGGGAGATATGAATCTAGCTACCACGGAAAGACTTTCTCAAATTAATCAAAGAATTCCAAATGTTGAAAATGAAAGGCGCGAACATCAGCAAACACTTGATGTTTTTTTAGATCATGTGCCTGCTATTTTCCAGAGCTCGTGGAACAACACATTCAATAGTTCCTTAACCAAATTCATACTCAGGAAGAATAGGGGAGGAACCTTTCCTAAGATAGCGAAGACCATATTGTAAGGATGGCCTTCCGCATCCGCAGTGGAAACAACTAAGAGTTAGTCGATTCCTTGGAGTTTAGGAAGGTTCAAATAAGTTTTTGTAGACGAAAAGTAGTGTTTTTTTGTCTTTTTCTTTGGTTAGTGGAGATCTACTCATATGCTAAGTGTCTTTGTTGTGTTTGGATGTATCACTAGTAGTCTTCGATGCTTCTGTTGTTCACTTTGTAAAGTTGTGTGGCTAGTATATGTGTGTTTAAGCTTCCTATTTGATGTATTCCTATGTAGCGACTACTAATGCAAAAAATCCACTTTGTTCTAGTTCATTCTCTTTCACTGTTTTCTACAAAAAAATTGTTGATTTGAATTCTTTTTGAAATTTCATTTTTTCTTGTAAACTTTCCACATATCCAAGCTGAAAATACAGCCAAGAGGGTGGAAGTTGTGTGTTTATAGTCACTCTCCTATATCCTATAATAGCATAAGCATAGCAGAGAGCTTCCATGTCTCGCTATCCTATCTTTAAAACCGACGCTAAAAGAGTTGAACATAGTAAAAAAATTCATTTCTTTGATGAAAGACGCCACAAAGCTAGTATAGTTATTGCACACCTGATCTTCTTTCTAATTGGAATGATCACCTTCTTAAAAAATAGGAGTGAGAATTCCCCAGCGAACGCAATAAATGAGTGAACAAGCACGGAAAGGTGTGCATTAGTGAAATGAATAGCTCAGTCCTAGCAGACATGACAAAACTTCCCTTGGAGAAAGCCAACATGAGGGAACTGGATGGGTTATTCCACCATCACTCCATTATAGTGAGTTGTAGCACTTTCTCTGAAAGCCCTTTTGATACGATCGGAAAATGGTTAGTATTCAAAGTTAGTCCCAAGAAATCAAGCTAACGAGCTATCTTTATAAGATGATGAAGCCCGATCGGGCCAAAAATGAAAGCAATCGAAGGAAGGGGTAGAACATGTTCTATTTTTCCGAATCTTTCAAAATGAAAATAGAGGGATTGGCTTAACGTTCTCTATGCGGTTGCATATTATTTATCTTGAGTAAGGAGTAGTCCATTCCAGATAGGTTGCTTTTGCTATTACTGAAGCTTTTAAGAAAGATACATTTCCTTTATGATATTAATCTTTATGATATTAAGGATTTTTACAATAATTAGAGTGGCGTCATCCCCTTTCATTTATGTATGATGGATAAAAGTCCTTGGGCCTTCATTCATTTTGTTTAAGAAGGTTGCGACATATACATCATCTTTCCATTGACTTTTTTATGGCTGGATTAAAATTCAATATATGAATAGTCATTCCCTCACAAATTCTTTATTTGAATATATTTTCTTTGTTAGTTCTACATATATAGATTAAACTGCCTTTTTAGGCACCATCCCTATTCTGATGGCTCAGTACAAGATAGACAGAAGAGAAGAGGTGAAATAGATATTGCTATAGTATGTTCCTTTAGTTGTCACAATTTCCATGCATAAGGAGGTTGCCCAAAGGGCTGCGATTTTATAGAAACAGTTTGAAAGTGACACGAAGTTCAGGTTTTCTGTATACTGCTTTGTATTTAAAACAATGCACAGTTTCCCTTTAGTGTTATTACGCTGGGTTTTATTACGCTGGGTTTTACTCTCAGAAGATCATACATGCAGTATTATGAAAACACGTAAGCGCAAAGCCTGATCATGGTGATTATTTGGTTAGGATATATCTATCTTTGTTAGGATTATAAAAATAGATTGTAGTGGCTCCTAAAGTGAATGCATTCTTTTATGGAATCTATGCAAGTGTTTTAAAAGTGCTTTGAAAGTAAAGTATCAATTATGATGATGTTGTGTTGTAAACAGATACTCTCACTAAAACACATACTAGCATGATGTGAAACATTTCCTCACATAAAATGGATTCTTAGGTTGAAAGCTTTCTCACCTACTCAAATCAACCATTCAGAGATATATTAATGAAAGTAGCTTGAATCGATAGGCCAAGGGCTCCCTTTCATGAGTAATAAAGTTAAGTAAATATTGGGCATAGTATAGAAAATTGGCTAAGGGGTATTAGCCAATTTCCATATAATACCCAAATAAGCAAAAAATATTGGGCATATTAGAAATATTGGCTTAAAGGGGTGTTAGCAAATTTTCTAACATTAATGAGCTTGTTTAAGAATTGTACCTGCAAGGAAGACCCTAAGCTAAAAATATTCACTTCATAATATCTGCACAATATGTACTAGGCATCCAAGTGTCAAGCCTAGCACCATAGTACATGACCATTTAAAATGATCATATAAATTAAGCAGTGCCCAAGGACATGGTGAGGGTCCTTGGGACAATAAGTAAACATTCCCAAATGAACCATAACTAATAGTTAGTTAGGAAAGTACAACCAACACATGTGCAAGCACATGTGCAAGACATGTGAAGAAGCTGCCAAAGGAGGGGACAACCCTAACCGAATTCGGTTAGGGTAGTTAGGGGGAAAAACGTGCACCAGGGACCACTCCATGTGGGGCCAAACCTCCTAACCAACTCTAGGTCCTAACTAACTGTACTACCTAGCTAAATAACCTAGGACTAACCAAAATGGACCCAGACCCCAGACGAGACCGGCGTCATTGACCTCTCAGAGGTCGCAGACAAGCCTACTTACGTTATTCATACTTCACTTACGTTAATTTTAGCGGAAAATTTGAAACTTTTTGCTCCTTAACATTTTTGTTAAACGTTCTTAACATTTCATAATAGTTCACCATCAACCATCTAA
This sequence comes from Solanum sitiens, assembly GCA_016801875.1. Lineage (NCBI taxonomy): Eukaryota > Viridiplantae > Streptophyta > Magnoliopsida > Solanales > Solanaceae > Solanum > Solanum sitiens. The sequence continues at coordinate 1,248,644 of JABWTJ010000063.1, forward strand.
CATTAAGATATAAGCAAAAGAAATAAATTGATCAATAAGTATTAAGTGTATAATGTCAAAAATGGCACCAATACAAGGTCTGAATAAAAACAGGAAAGAAACGCTAGTGGAACATGCTCCACTAGCTCAAATCTAAAACTAAGCTAGAATGTAAAACAGTAGCATCCTCGAAAGCATGAGGACCTACAAAACTCCGGATGAATGCTGACGTCCGGATAGCTGCAACAATGATCCTGTAGCTCTATCGCCCACCTGTACCAGCACCTAAAATAGTATGGATGTATAGGGTTCGTACACACTTGTACTAAGTATGGGTATATGCAAGCACACACCACGGACATGCATAAGAAAGAATAGCTCTTTCCTATCAACATGATTTTTGGAAGTCAAGTCAGTGGACTTGCCAAATTGAGATTAGAAAAGTTAATGAACTTTCAAAATTGAGTTAGAAAGGTCAATGAGAGTAACATGCATCATATTAAATATCGTATTGCACACAACACATAACATCTTCATATAGCACATATCATAGCACATAACATATAACACATAACTTCTTTCGTATCATTTATTCATATGCCATGAGACCTTAGAATCATGGACTTAATATTAAGACTATCCAAAATGAGGGCTCAACATATGGGACCTCAACTAGGGAGTCTTCATTAGCAAACACAGAGTCTCTCTTCATTCATTCATACGCACTTCATCTCATTTCATTCATAGGCCAATGTGAACACCAGCTATACCTAGGATATAGTTTAAGACTTTCATCGGGTTTACTGTGTAATGATCAGGAATAACCTAATGTCATTACCTGAATCTAGCTCACCTCTTGATTATCCTATTCTAACACCTTCGGTATCATTCATTTCTTTATGTGTTTCATTTGAGGCTGGCCTCATTCATTCATTGGGAACTTTAACTTTAACCGACATAGATCATGTGAGTATCATGAAATCCAGTGTCTCCCCCACACCAAAAAGAGGTGGAATCACCGGCCAAAGTGACCCAATAACATGCTAGCGTACATTGGAATTTAACCCCGCCAGATCCCTATATTGGCAGTATAGGTTCAAAGACTAGGAGATGTATGGAGACCCATACCCGGCAAGCCAGACAATCTCATCTCATGAGAGTTACGTGAACCTTTGCCTTTCCCAAAAGAAGGCATCACCACTCATAGCTAGCCTATCGGTGCTCAGTATAAAGTTCCATTATGTTCAACTCATACATCATGGAGGCTGGCTTCTAGTATGAGGACAGTATAGCTCATTAGATGATTTCTCATCTCATCATTAGTACTAAGTATGTTAAGCTCAATACTTTCATTAGAGTGTTCATAGAGACTGGTCTCTTCATTATCTTACACTCTCATTGGTGAGTACGTTTTGGTAACATTTATTTAGGCTCATTTGAGATTGCTCTCATTATATTCATTAGCCTCATGTCATGTTGTCACCACATTCTTCATTATTAGCACCTTTGGTTTTCATAGTTACTCGTCTCTTATTACATGAATGTTTATTTCATCATTTCATAGTTTATCTCATCATATGCCAATGCACTTGGCCACTTAGTGTATCTTACACTCATACTTAACCCTCCTAGGGTTCATCGTTTCATTATATACATCTTAGGTTCACTTATTTTTGAACGTATGTTAGACTTATGTGTCTATACATACAAGCCATGGGGCTTCATTCGTAGTTTGCTAAGTGATTCTTACTTTCCTAAGATTATGTAGCACAAGACTTATGTATCTTGTGTATATTCCAAGATCTTAATTTTTGATCTAAGTAGATGGCATTATTCTAGGACATTTTACTCACGTATGACTTATGCATCAATACGGAAAGGGCAAGGGAACCCAAATCTTGAATCACTTGGATATCATTTATATTTTTTATTAATTTTATTTCTAATATTCATAATATAAGAACTCTAAATTAAATCTCAACATTTACATTGAAGGATTAATTTTTCCATTTTAATTTCCCTCTTTGTTAACCGAATGGTTGAGGGTTCGAGCCCCCACAACCTCTTTGATTTTATTTAATTAAATTCGCTGCAATGGGGAGGTTGTGGGTTCGAACCCCCACAGCCCCCCTTATTTTCGTTTTAAATTTCACTGAGGAGGCTGTGAGGTTGTGGGTTCGAAGCCCCACAGCCCCTCTATCTTTATTTTATTTAAATGGGCGAGTGGCAGTGAGGTTGTGGGATCGAATCCCCACAGCCTCACTTCATTTCCTTGTTATTTTGCCTCTCCCTTCAGCTCTGAGGTCGTGGGTTCGATCCCCACGCCTCGCATTTTCTTTTTCATTATTTCCTCTCCCTTTGCGCGTACTGGGAGGTCGTGGGTTCGAATCCCACGTCTCCCATTTACTTGTTTAATTAATTTCTCTCCTTCTCCTCCCCCTAGGTCGCGAGTTCGATTCCCCCAGCCCCCATTTGTTTTTTTTTTCTTTTCTTTTTCCGCGAATCCCCAATGACTAGGTTCGAATCCCCTTAATCCCATTCCCCTTTTCCTTTTTTTCGCGAAAACAGTGACTAAAGAGTGAGGTCACAGGTTCGAAACCTGGTGGCCTCACTTCATTAAAACGTATAAATTCCCAGATTTCTGGGTTAGACTTTAGCCTAAAATAACAAGGCATAATTGCTGGAGATTTTCACCATTCCTCAACTCATTTTCATCAACGTTTTCACATGATTTTCAAGGTGCTTTCATAATTCTTTCAAACACATTCTTAAGCGTATCTTTCTTGGATTCATTTGGCTAAAGAATATTACTCAATCAACCACATTTCATTAAAATTAACATCCTATTGTACACATATTTTACACATAAGATACACAAGGAAAAACACGTCTCAAACGACCCCAAAACAGTGGCTAAAGCCACTGTCCACGAGCACACACACACACTAATTTTTTGGTCACACTTTGAATATTGTTTTCGTAATTTCCCTTATATATACATGTTCACATTTAATATAAACACGTCATTCATGCCTAAATCTAGCAACACAACATACCCATCCTATGAATTCGTTTGGGAGCTAAGGACAATGACATACAAAGGGGACGACCTTAGTTTCAAGAGCTTGAGAAACATTGGAAGGAAAGTACTCTTGGAGAAAGAATTCCAGGAGAGAAACCCATACCTTTGGACATTATTCAAGTGTGAAGCTGCTTCCTGGAAACTCCTCCAAACCATGCCCAATTCACTTCAACGTACACCCTACTCGACGAACCTCTCTTAGCCTTGACGTTTTGATTACTTTGTCTTTTACTTAAAAATTCTTGTAAGTTCTTCAAGTGTGAAGAACTCTTGATGTATTTTGTTCTGGTTTTTGTTGTGTTTGGCAGAATAACGTGAGAGAGAGAGATTGAGAATGTGAGAAAAAGTTGAGAAACGTGAGGGAGAGTGAGTTATTAGGATTAGGAGACTAAATTCAAGACTTAGTCAAATTAGAATTTAATTAACTTAATTAAGAATCTGATTTATTTTAATTAATACGTGAAACCATTTTACCCTTAATGAATAGATTTTAATTGGTGATTAAATCATCAATTCCTTGCTCCTAGTGGGGCTCGAACCCGAGTGGCAACCCATTTGCGAAATGGGTCACTCCGGGTCACCCCAAATTCGAAAAGCTCTTTTAATTAAATTAATTCATTAATTTATTAATTTCTCAGGGTAATTACAATATTACCCTTGGCCTGGAATTACCCCTGGACCCTCAAAACATAAAATTTCTTCTTTTAAGTCCGGTAAAGACTCCTTCGATTAAATCTTTGTTTTCAAGAGCCTCACATGGTTGGTTCCAACCTTTCCAAGCTCAACTAACTCCCCAAGTTAGTTGACTTGGTCGTAGTAAGAGTTCTGAGGTCCCTTTCTACGCGTATCAATCCGTGTGAACCTCGGTTTAATCACAAGCATTCTTGACACCCTAAGTCTTTATCCTATTCATTTTTAGGGTTGTTACAGTCTGTGACTCATAATGATTTTATGTTTTTGTTGGTTGGGATGCTTGTATTGAGTCATTCTCCCCTATAAAAAGTTTTTTAGTGTCATTCGGGGATGAATGTTCTTGGGGGATAATGTAACACTCCGAAAGTCCATGACCTAATCTAGAGCCTCACATAATTAGTTAATACTTGAAACACTGTTTATAGGGCTAAAATAATTTATTTAAACTATTTAGGAAGTGTTAGAGTCAAAACGTTAAGAAATGACCATGACGTCCGATGAATTGTCAAATGTGCACTAATGTGCCTTGGCATGTTTCAATGGGTTTTAGGAGTTGGAATTTAAGGAAAATTGGTAGAAAGGTGTTAAATATATAGGAGAGTGTGCATAGGGTCGAAACGTCTGGGTATGAATCCTCTAGGACCACCCTAAGGGTCCTTGAGGAGGACCTTTAATTTGGACCCAAAACCTATCATTTGACGTGTGCATCCATGAAGCAAACAACGAGCCTTCGTTTGATCGATGAGTCATCAATTTCTTAGTGGGTTGACACTTAGCCACATTTCAAAAATGGCTCAAAAGGGGTTCTCTAACCAAAACCACGGACCAGCAGGACGGTCTGTGGTGTAGTCGATGCCCCGTAGATGGGGGTTCGTCATTTTGGGTATGTTTCACTGTTAGATTTTTAAGTTAGGGAATTAATTAGTTAGTTGGTTAGTTAATTAATTAGGGATTAAATGGTGGTTAATTAAGTTAGTTGAGGGACTAATAAGACCTAAACTTCATTTACCTAACCTAACAAGCCATATTTGCCAAACCCACTTCTCTCCACCTTCTCTTTACTCTCTCTCTATTCCCAAAGACTCCATTGAAGACAATGATTCAAGGTCACTAAGGCTCCAAGATTTCAAATTTCTGTCCATCAATATTCAAGGGTTTTTAAGGTATGTCAACTTTTCACTCTTGGGACTCCTTTCCCAAAGAGTAGGCTCTTTCAAATTGATTGCAAAAGATGTCAAATACATAGGTTTCTTTCCAATTTATGATTTGTCTTTCAATTGAATTTGATGTCGATTTACTTTGGTTATTAATGATACATTATAATTGTTGATGGGTTAATTGTTGTAGTTCTTAGTCTTTAACCTAGTTTTATGAAAGAATCCATGAATTGAGTCCCTAACCCTAACCCTAGTTATGAATTGGACTTGTAGATGATTAGGGTTGTTGGAATTGATCATGTTATTATTTGATTCACTATATTATGATGATGATGAGTGGGTTATTGGATAACTGTGATGAATTGAGGGTGAGATTCTTGATGAAGGCCATGGATGCTAATCGGTAAGACTTTGTGATCTTGAATTCTTTACTTCAATAATGATGGATTGTATTTGGTGATGATGTTGTGCAATTGATGTATTACATGCGATTAGATTTCGGAAAATATGATGTGATGAATATGATGGCATGTTATGATTGTGTTGAATGTGAGATCATGGTAAGGTTGTGAGGGTGAAAGGTTGAAGATCATCCTCTTGTGTGCCTTATGTGATATGACCATGATATGTAGATCTCACTAATCATGGTTTGTGATGAAAGGGAGTTCTCATCTTATGCTAATGAGCTAAATGACATGCTATATAAGGGGTTAGTCTCTTATGACCTATATTAAGTTGTTATAGATTAAGAATGACTTAATGATGATTCAAAAAGGGACTTTAGCTTAACACCAAGTGAAATTGACAAAGAGAGGTGTTGACTCCCCATAGAAGGGAGATTAAGCAAGGGTTCACATGAGATGGTGACTATAATGCAATTGTGCATAAAGAGAGTCCAACACATGTCTCCTAGTTCTTGAACTATGTTGGCCCCATAGGAATACTAGCTAGTTGATCCACCTAGAATGTTATGTTCATGTTTTGGTGCTACCTTGGCAAGTAGACCACTTTCTTTAGGTTTAGGGTTTCATGACACCGGATTCCATGTTTAGATCACATGGTCTATTATCAGTTAAGGCGATTGTTCCCAAAGGTAAAATGAAAGTAATAAAGTGAACTCTAACTAGGGTGACTTAAGGGGTTCTACTTAGTGTAGGTAAGGGTATGGAACTCTACCTATACATTGCATTAATAGGCCTTGAGGGAAGTCCTAGGAGGTTGTTCTTATGCTCTTATGAAGTAAATTATATGTATATGCTAACTTTACATGTTGATGATCCTATATAATATTAGTTTCACTTATGAACATATGGTCTATATTGCTATATATGATGATGAGTACTCATGATGCTACATTATATGAAGTAAGGCATTACTTATGATCTCTTTCCTTGTTTACTTGATTCTGTGGTGTTATGGGACTTGACATGAGCATTGCTCTCTAGGCTTGGGAAGGGATTGTTGGTAAGGGTCTTATATGTTGTGATATGAACTCTTGTACATGCTTTGTTGTTATGACATTATGTTGGAGTTGCTTTGGTTAAATGATCTTGATATGTTACTATTCATGTTTATACGACCTTATGTTAATAGTATCCATGTAGACTTAACTTTATGTTGATTAGTCTTGTATTGAATATAGATTTGTCGTAATGAATATGTGATCAATGGATTATATGTGTTCTTAATTGTGCATAAAGGCTTTCAAAAGTGACTTAGCATGACTTTGAACAAAATGTCCCTTTAAGCATGATTTTAAAGATTATATGTGCATATGTTTCTATACTTAGTACAACTGGATGTACTAACCCATATTCTTTATATTTCTACAATTATGTAGGTTCGGGCCATTGAAGTTAAGAGGCCATTTGCAAGACCACTTGGATTTCCCCAAGTGTTTGGTAGGTCCTCTAGTTCGAGGATGGTGCCATGTGTTCTACCTTAGTAGCTTTGATATTCTCTAAAGACATTCACTTCGTTACTATTCTTGAAGTTATTGTTGTAATCCCTATGAGGCATAATGAATTTATATTAAGGGCTATGCCCGAATGATCTACTTCATTTTAGATGGTTTAATCCGAGATGACTCTATTAAAATAAATCCTTACGTATTGATTATGTTGACTAAACGAGAAGCCTATGTAAGCTTCCTATGCGAGGAGTCTAAGTAAACTCCATATGTAGTATGTGAGAGGTCTATGTATACCTCAATATGTATGAAGTTTTAATTTATATGAAATGTTATAATGATCGCTAGGGGCTTGTCTAAGTCCTCTACGAGGAAGATGATGCCAGTTACGTCTAGGGGGTGCTCCCCGGTCGTGACAGAAGTATTAGAGCCTAAACGCCAAGAAATGACCATGATGTCTGGAAACTAGTTGAATTGAACTAGTAGGTGTTCTTAGGTCGTGTGAAGGCTTGAGAGTGTCGTAAGAAGAATAAATCTTGTGAAAATACTTTAAATAGGTAAAATAATGTTTTTTGGATCAAAACATCCAGTTGAGACCCCCCAAGGACCACCCTAGGGATCCTTGAGGAGGACCCAAACATTTGGCCAACAAGCTACTGAGGCAGCTTCTCTAATTCATGGAGGGAACACGTCCGTGCCGCGGACCAGATCCACCAAAGGCCAAATGTTGGTCTACGTCATGGACATTGTCGCGGACTCTTATGTCCAAAAATTTATTTCTAGAAACTTCAGGGAACACCCATGTGACGTATACTCGTTCCGCGACAAAAATCCAAAAAATAAAATTCAAGTTAGACTTAATTAAAAGGTCCAACTAAGAAGTGGATAAATTCTCCAAGTTTTCTACTCAATTTCATGGGTAAGTCTTCTTTAAGGTATGAATTGTTTCACTCTTGGAATTATTTTCCCTAGAGGTCCCTTCAAAGATGTTTTCATAATTCACCAAAATCTAGGGTTTTTCTCTACATATGGGTCTTCTTCCAAATGGAATTTATAAATCAATTATGATGAATTATGATTACTTCGCATTATATAGCTTTATAATGATTCACAATTATTATTGTTCATTTGAAATTCTCTTGGACCCATGTTCTTCCCCAATTTCATAAATCTTGGATTTGATGTGGTGAATTGGTTGAAGAGGAAGAATATATCAATTGTTTATGTCACGCCCCGAGCTACCCCTGAGACGCGGACACGGGACCTAGGATCACAAGTGATCCCAAGCTAAACCTGCTTGCATGATCATGAGAATACTAAAGATAATAAAATGATGCAGAAGCTAAATAATAATTAAAATGAAAAGATGGAGAAATACCCATATACCATAACTTATATATTTGAAACTGATGAGTTTAATACAAAGAAAATATTAACTCAATACTAAGATGAAACTAACTATGTCTGAAAATAGTCTTGACTAGAAATGATGGGACAAGCCCCAGGTAAGTCTAGCAAGAACCAAAACGAAAGGAATAAAATACTGAAAAGAAATTCATTACTATTGTCCTCGGATAATGAGGACTCACCATTGATTCTGCTGAACTGGAGATCGGGAACCGATCTAAACGTGATTTGGATACTGGGAACCTGAACCTACATCACGAGAAGATGTAGCGCACGTATGTGTCTGTACTTGAAAGGTACTGAGCATGTAGGATAGAGTAAAGATGAAATAAAACATAATTTAATAAACACAAAATCAAGTAGAATATTGTGAACATGATACACCAAATTTTGAGCTAACTGGATGCAATGACCAAATTTATAACATGCTTAGACTGAATACTAACTGAACTGTAAATATGGTTAATGCAATAGAGTCAGACTAAACTGTGGGAGCTACTAATAACCGATAATAAAACCTCATGAGCTAAATGTGGAGTCCGCTGTATACGCCCCATAGAGAGTATCCATTATACCCTGCCAGAGGTACAAAGGCATGCTGGTGTAGTCACTAAACTTATGCACACAGAGGGGACTTACAATCTACTTGGTTAGTTGTTATGGGACTATTTGGGTATGCTGGACCCTAGTTCAACTCGGTATTATGCTACTCCCAATGCTTTAAGTGATTAACATATCATGGAAGAATTTTTGTAAATACTAGATAACTCAAAACTGAACATGCAAACTAAGAATGCAACAATTAATCTGATAATGATGCATTAATAACTGAGGCATGTATATCTGAAGTAACTGAAATATCTGACCTAGCATGTGCAATTCAAGAACTAAAGAAATACATAATTAAGGTTCTAAAATTCATGCACTTAACTCAATAATAACATGATTATCTAATTTAGAACATATAACAAACTAATTCATGGTAATCTTCCGAAGTTCTATAAACCCTAAGTCTATTGATTATATTGGAATTAGGAAACTGACTTATAACTAGGGACCTAATAGGTGAAAGGAACTCACTAGTGAAATCCCACATACCTGGTGAAGAAATCCATGAAGAAATCTTTAGATTTCGGGGCTGGAACTGATGGAACCTTGTTGCGTTCTTGAACTAGGGTTCTTGACTTTTTTCTCCTCTCTTGCTTCTAATTTTTCTACATTTTGGTTAATGATTTGACTTCGGTAAGTTGTTGTTATGTTTCTAGGCTTAAACTTACTAAAATCTCATGATTTAGGATTTAAAATACGTATCTTAGGGGTTAAACGAACTAGGAAAAGATCAAAAGACCCCTGTAATAATTGCTATCCGAGCAATCGATGACCTGGACTGACGAGCCGTCGTTCAATTGACGGTTCATTGTTTGGGTCCGTTATTTGAGTTTGCTCGTCATGCCTTCATTAAAATGGGCATAACATTCTACTCAAAGGTTGGATTTTAAGAAAATTGGTGGTCCTGGAAAGAGGATCCAATTATCTATCATACCATAGGTCATAAGACACCTAATTCATTTTGTGCTAAGAGTTATGGCTATTTGAAGTTTATCCAATCAGTAATTTCCCCCTAACTAACTACTAAGTTCACTTACTGTCAGACCTACAGACCGTAGATCAAAAGACGGTCTGTGCTGGTCATCCTTAGTTTATATTAGAGGTTGGGTAACATGAATCTCGATCCACGGATACAGATGACGTACCGTGGTCTAACTAATGGATCGTAGGTCTGTCCCTGGGTCAAGACTTAGTCTATTTTCTTAGCTGAGTTTTAGGAGGGGTTGCAGATGTCAACTACGAATCTACAGTACGGTCCATAGATTAGACTACGGTCCATAAATGGTGACCGTAGATTGCACCTATAATTTTTGAAAAACTAATTTATGGTCTTTTTTGGATATGGGGTTTTACAATTTATATTGGTGTTAATTGTGTTATTACTTCATGAATTACCTTATATTATGTATTATTTAGGTTTTTACCTAATTACATAAAGACCCATGAATTCCTCTATTCTCTTAACCCTAACTCTTGAATTATGTTGATTAATGACTACAGATGATGTAATTGCGTATGTTCTTGTATAATTGACTATTGTATGATGATGATAATTGATTTGCTGAGTAAATATCATTGATTTTGGATGAAGTCTTGAAAGGGTTTCTTAGAGGACATTGGTAAGATCTTCAAGGTCTTAAACATTCTATTGTAGTATTGTTGGTTTTTTTGTAATATTGAGTAATTGAAGTATGAATAATGAAGTGATGAATGTATGATCATGCTATGAATATGATGGTTGTGAGATCATGATAGGTTTACTATTATGAGGGGTTATAGGTAATTCCCATGTACATCTTATGACTATGCTATGATGTAATATTCTAACATGAGTTGGGTTTGTGATGAAAGAGCTTTCTCATCCTAAAACCTATGAGCTATGAACATTCTACATGAAAGGTTAAACTCCTAAGACCTATGTTATGAATTAAAGTTAAGGAAGACTTAAAGATACTTCAAAAATGAAATTTAGCTTAGCACTGAGTGAACTTGACATTGAGAGGTGTTCCTCCACTAAGGAAGAGAGGTTCAAACTATGTTCTTTAATAAGCTGGAAACTACAATGCTAGTTAACATAAAGAGGGTTTTTAGTAACAACCTCCTAGTTCTTTAACTTGTACCCCCATAGGAACCTTAGCTAGTGGATCTACCTAGATGTTATATGAATGTATATATCTTACCTTGGCATGTAAGACACCCTCTTTTTGGTGTGATGGTTTGACACCGGATTCCATGTTAGCTCACATGGTCTATGTCGGTTATGGCGATGTTTCCCAAATGTTAAGATGAATGAGTGAATGTAAGAAGATGAAAAGTAATGAGGACTACTTAAGAGGTGTTACTTAGTGTAGGTAAGGGTGTGTGACTTTACCTATACATTGCACAAGTGGACCTTGAGGGGAATTCTAGGGTGGTTCTTTATGTATATACTAAATGCATGATGTTGGTCACATATGCTTTCAATGATTTTGGTTTCACTTGATAGACATGATGTTTGTCACATATACTACGAATGATTTTAATTTCACTTGATAGACACGATGTTGGTCTAAATTGGTATACATGGTATTGACTATAGTTGCTATGATAATGTATGAGGTAAAGACAATGCTTATGATCGCTTTATTAACTTTACTTGGTTTATGTGCGTTTATGGGGATTTACATAAACATTGCACTAGTAGGCTTGGATTGGGGTTATGTGTAAGGTCTTGTGATGTATTAATGAAATGGACTCTAAATATGAAATGTTGACAATGGCTTTATTATGATGTTACTCTTGAACATGAATATGAATATGTCTTATTATTGTTGTGATATGGACTTGTATATGTTCTTGGAATGTGCAGAAATGCTTTTAAGGTGAACTTAGCATGCTTATAAACAAAATGTCCCTTTGTGCATATTTTCAAATGTTTTACTTGCATATGTTTCCATACATAGTACATGTGGTTTTACTAACCCATATTTCTTATTTTTATACAAAGTGTAGGTTTGGGCCATAGAAGTGATTGTAGTCATTTCTTGATGAAACTTGGATTGATATTCCCAAGTTGGTGATTCCTCAAGTCCGAGGATGGAGATGCTTGATTCTAATTCTAGTTTAACTTTCCTTATTAAAAGTCTATATTATAATTAGTATTATAAGACTTGCTGTTGATGTAAGGGCTAAGTCCCAATTATCATACTCTTATGTTTAGATGACAATGTGAGACAAGTTAGTTCTATTTTGATATATGAAGTGAAGTTGAACTTCAAATGAAAAGTTTTAAATTTTCCGCTTTCATTCTATCAAATATGCAATGTTGAATGCTAAGGTCTTGTCTAAGGCCTCTTCGAGGACGAAGACGCTGGTTACGACTAGGGAGTGCTATTTGGTTGTGAAAAACTTGGTATAATAGCATGATATTGAATAATATTAGGAATGATATCTCACAAAATCACGTCTACGTAGAGTCTTGTTCATAATTGTGAAGGGCGCAACAATTATGAATGAGAGTCTTTGTGATGCTTAGGAAATTCTCATTATGTTCAAAATTATTGTTGAATACTTTTGTAGTAGAGTTATTTTGTGTTTGAGTATTTAAGGTGCTTGGACTATTAAGTTAATCAAGAGTTATTAGAAAAGTTTAGTTTGAACAAATTCTAAAAATCTTAAATAATTATAAATAATGGAATAACTATGTTTCCTTTTAGATTGTACAATAAATTAAAGTGGTCGTTGTACTAAGTAATAAATCATATGTGTGTACTTAGTGCAAAATTGTTTGTTAGTCACTAATGTGGTCAAACTAGAGAAATTAACTTCAACAAATATAATATTAATGATCACTTGATGCACATATCATGTTTCTATAGTTTGTTAGCCATCAAGTTGGTCAAACTAAAATGAATAAAATCATTCATATGCACAAAAGTTTATGATAATATGTGTGCATTTATATTTATATAGGTTTTTAGTCACCAATGTGGCCACACTAGTATGGATAAGAAAAATATGCATTCATAAAATTCTTATTTACCTATGAAAGTTAATGAAATATATATATTGAAAATAAATAGATCAATTTCACCATTTCAAGAAAGTAAGAATTTACCCAAAGGCGAATAAATCATTCTACGAAGAGTGAACATGATGAGGTAAATTAATATTTTCAATCAAACATATATTGTATATCAAAAGATGCCTTATATTTTTAGTTAAAAATATCTAATTGCCTGTTAAATATAAAAATGAAATTTAAATTATGATGGTGTGTCGTAGCATCTACCCAAAAGAGAATTATAATATACTTTTATTGTTTTACTGAATTCACATTATGTTATGATTTATACGCATGTATATCTATTTTGCAGTTATTCCTCTTCAATGGTATGCTTCACTGTAACTTTTTTAAATGAATGGAACTTCTCAAAATGGCATGTACATGTCCAGTTCCACTTAGGTGTGATGGATCTTGACTTGACTCTGCTGAATGAAAAAACATGTTGACATTACTGATAAGAGCATTGAGGATGAGAAGTTTTTTCATAATCATGGGATCTCTTTAACATATTAAGTCTTATGTTCATGTGAATGACTCTTGATAATAACATTAAGAGTACTATTCCACAAACAGAAAATATCGAGGAATACCAAATATTTGTGGAAGAACATTTTCATTCTGCTAATAAGTCTCTCACTCGTACACTAATAGCTGAAATCGCGTCCATGAAGTTTGATGTAACGCGTAGTATGCAAAATCATATCATCGAGAGGAATAACATTGTTACAAAACATCATTTCTTGGGGATGAAAGTGGATTACACATTATTGGTTCAGTATTCTGAACTAATTGCCTCTTGAGTATGAACCATTCCAAATTAACTATAACACTATTAAGGATAAGTGTGATGTTAGTGAATTGTTTAGTATGCTTACTCAAAAAGAGTCAAGACTTATGAAACAAATAGGTCATTCCATTAACCTCAAGGGTCAAGGAGTTGTTAAAGGATACAAAGTGAAGGCCAACAAATTTAAGAAAAAGAAAACACCTGCTAAAGTTCCAAATGATGCTCATAAGGAACCCAAGGATGATGTGTGTCGATTTTGTAGGAAGGAGGACACTATAAGAAATATTTCCAGACACATAAAACATGATTTGAAAAGAAAAGTACATTTAGTGATTTTGTATGTTTCGAATAAAATTTAGTAGAAGTTCCTAATAATACTTGTTAACTTAATTCTGGTGCAACAACTCATGTCTTCAATATGTTGCAGGGATCTAAGATCCAAAATACAAATCCAAATAACAATATCTTGTTCATGGAAAATCATATGAAGAATCATATTGAAAGCATAGAGACTTATCGATTGATCTTGGAGACTAGACATCACCTTAATTTATTACATACTCTTTTAGTTTCTTCAATTTCTAGAAATTTGATTTCTCTTTCAAGACTTGTTTATTGATTATATTTTATGTTTTGATATGAATGTTTGAATATATATAAGAATTGTTACAAAAAATATTTTTATATAGTGAATGTCTATTATGGGACTCTGTTAGAGAAAAGTTAGGAATCCTATTTGGATACCAAGTCACTTTTTCTCTTATAAATAAAGGGGTTTTCGTTTATTGTAAAGGAAATCTCCGAATCCCTCACGAGAAATAATAAGTCTTGTGTCTACTTTCGTTTTCTTATTCTATAGTTTCATAACACGTTATTTGCACGACACATGATTATTCATAACAATACATGAATGTTCGAGCTTTGATCTGATTAACTTTAGACGTAAAGCCCATAACGCATAAGGTATGCAATATTTTAAAAACCTAAATAATCCATTATAATAATGAGTTGCATAATGTTTTCTGAAAAGAGTCACAATTTGTATTTAAACTTATTAGTATAATGTTGCATAGATATGGTACAAGTCTTTTTATAAAATTATTTTTAATGACTTACTATTATGTAGCAAAATTTATGAAGGCTTTGGCTAATGACAAGGTTAATTAACACCTAGTAATATGGTGATACCTTGGTGGAAGATCCTCTTTGGACAAGTCATTGTTAACGTAATTGACACATTGGTAATATAATAAGTGATGCCTCATAGAAATCTCTTGCTGGACAAAGCCAATGGGTATTTACGGCTATCATGAGTTTTTTCACCAGTGTTTAGAAATGCTTAGCTTTGAAAACTATAATTTGACGGGAACTCAATGGACTAAAAATTAAAGCCTTACTTAAGGATAAGATGATCGATTGAAATTCTATCATATCAAGTTTATAATTTAGTGCACCATAATAATAAGATGTTGGGTTTAAGTCCATCAATTTATGGCATAAGATGCCTTTGTATGAGTAATACATTGAATTTAAGTCGAATGCACCAAGCCTATGAAAAAAATTAATATGTTTTTGATGAAAATTATTCATGAAAGCAATTCTATTGAAATCACTCCATTCCCTAAAACTGAATGTGGTAGTAGTGCATTATATTACTGAAAGAAGACAAGTGACTAAATAAGACACATGAATGTGAATGAGGTACTAAGTTATTATAATCTGATTATTGTGTTCCAATCATGAAGAGTGAGAACTTTTGATAAATGCTAAAATTGTATATTTATTCTCTGAAGTGAATGAGGTGTAAGCCACCATTCTAGGCGTGGTCGACCTTGGTTGTAGACGTGGTATCACTACGAATGTATCGGGATAGAAATATGTTACATAAAAGTTTGATACTTTATCTTTTGGCTTGTATAGGAAAAGAATTAGTGCAATTGAAGCACATGCTATAGTAAATAAGAAATGTACTAATTCCAACACTTTCATACTTTGTCATGATCGCCAAGGGTATCATGAGTCTATAATCATTAGACAAATTATTGAAAATTAATATTGACATTCATTAAAGAAACCAAAGATTCTTTTAATGGTGAACGTTCATGTACTACTTGTTGTAAAGGCATTTAATTATGAGACCATCATCAACGAAAGTTGAGATTGAGTCCCTTGCAATGATGAAACATATATGTAACACCCCGTAGCTAGAAAGAGCTAAAATTAGAAAGACGGATTTTTCGGAAATAATAAAAGTCTAGATTATTTTTTTTAAAGGTTACGGTAAGTTGAGTTTTTGATCAAATTCAAACAACCATAACTTCTAGCTCACGATGATTTAGGTGTGTTTCCAGATATGGTAGGAAAGATCTTGGAATGATCTTTCAAATTACGTGGAGTTTGCACGATTCTGAGTTCGTATGAGTGTGATATGCCCATTTTAAGTTGGGTTGTTCAAATAAGAAATGTCCAATCTGGAATTTGAAAGGGTAGTTTGGTCTTTTTCTTGCCCTACTAGTTTAATTCATTTTAGTGAATTAATTAAGGGTCAAAATTGAATTTGGTCAGTTTAGGAAATTTGAAATCTACGCTATGGCTTGGAGAAAGGAGAAAGAAGGAGACACGGGCAAGATCCGTCAAGAACGTCAAAGTTTAATTGTGGATTTTCTCATAGAATTTTATCATTCGAGGTATGTGAGTTCGCACAACATTGGTTTTGTTCACCTACAAGACAAACATGTTTAATTCAGCTTGAATTCGTCCTAAAAGTTGAGAGTTGGAATGTTCTTAATGTGGGTTCTTGAATTTATGCTCGTTCTTGAATTTAGGATGAGAATAAGGAGTTCTTGAGAGCTTAAAGTCAATTTTACAGATTTTTTTATTAGATTCTTGTTAACATATATAGGGTATCCGAATCTAAAAAAACGGAGAAAAAGAATCAAATTTAGGTGAATTAGGGTTAGAAAATGAAGAAGGAACAAGTGGGCAGAATCTAGGTACCAGGTCCGCGTCGCGGACCTATTCCTAAGAATTGACAATTTTTACTGGCGGAGCGGAGTGGTCAGGGGCCGTTCTGCCACAAAATGTATTTCACAACAAAAAATGTAAAGGCATCTCCACATCGGAGACTTGCTTCTAAGTAGTGATTTCTTGATTATTTCTCATGTTTATCTGTCCAAAATCATTCCTAAACCTCATGACATCTTACCTAACACAAATCACATGTCAAGAGAAGTTAAGAGCCAAGTCAAGAGAAGTTCATAGAGTCCTCCAAAAGTCTTTTACAAATGATTTAACTTTGTTGTATGACTTGAGTTTTGAGTTCTGTAATGAGTAAAGTTGAAGTTCATTTCTTCAAAAGTATATGTGGACTATGTATTTCCAAAGAGTTTAAAATGTTTTCACATTTAAAAAAGCGAGGAAACTTAGATTTCCAAAGATCCTTTACGCTTCTTTTCAGAAAAGAGTAAATTCTTTCACAATTAAGCAAGAGGGGAAACTTTGATCTCCAAGGTAGACTTTGAGCTAAGTTTCTGAGCCTTTATCTCAAATCACAGGAAGAAGTTTGTTTTTAAACATAAGATCTAGTATCATATTTTGGGAGTAGTATTGAGCAGTGATATGGTGGATATATCAGACAACTCACAGCCCCTATAAACAATGTAGCCACCATGGGTAGAAAAGGGTCACACTTTTTATATCACTCCTTTAGTATTTTTTTAGCATGGGCTAGTGGGTCCACTTAGTAGTTAACGTTCTACACCCTCGGCAAGGTATAGAACGACCCTAGCAGCATGAGGCAAGAGACTGTATTATCACAATAGTTCTTAAGTGATGTTTGTCGGTTAGAGAAAGTCCACATAAGTAATTGTATTCTTATATCCACAGTTTATTTATCTTTTTAAATACATTTCAGAGTTATATATATCTTTGCGTACATATAGAGTTGACATCAATTTTTAAACAACTTTTCTTTATATGACACTTGTTTTAAACTGCTTTATATTGAAATGAGTTTAGTTATATTAAGTTAAGTTAAGCCAGGTAAGTTCTTTAGTTCATTTTAAGATTATGTATTGTTTTAGAATTCCCCTTGCATACTCCTACATTCAATATACTGATGTCATTTGGCCTGCATCTTATTATGATGCAGACAAAATTAACTAGGATGATCATCCAACACATCGTTGATATAGTTGAGCACTCAAAGTGTTGTGGTCAGCCTTCTTACTTCAGGTGTATCCTTTTTCATTGCGTTTAAAATTATCAGTTCATTAGGTTGTTGTGAGCCTTTCCATACATCCATCGCTATTTCTTTAGAGGCTTCATAGATAGTCAGTCAGATGTTAGTCCATTCGTCATTATCTATTTATTAACTTATGTTAAGATTTGAGTTGCCACTTTGGCTAAGTTAAATGTTTATTGTAAAACATTATGAGTTCAATTTGAGACAGTTAAGTTATTTAGCATTTAAATTCATTTCATACTTCTTAAAGTCTTTTATTGAATAAGTAAGTTAGGCCAAGGTTTCGTTTGGGGCAAGAAATGGTTCTTGAGTGCCAGTCCCACCCAGGATGTAGGCTCGGGGCATGATAGTATACATGAGTTTGTGGATCTAATCACACCTAGTGGATTGTTTAGATATTCCATGGTCCTAATAGATGCTTCTTCTAAATTGTATCATGTGTGCATATTGTATTATCGCAATTTGGTATTTGCCAAATTGTTGAAAGAAATAATATGATTGCTCGCATAATTTTTTGATAATAAGATAAAGTCCATTCTCCTTGATACCACTGCAAAATTTTCATCCCAAGCATTTAATGATTAATTCCATTAGTTGGGATTGAATAAACTCAATACAAAAGTCAAAGTGATAGTGCAAAATAAACCTTACTAATATGGATGTGCACTTTATCGTGATGGGATCACGTCTCACCATTAGAAGAGGTAGAGTAACTGAGATATAAATCGTAAATTTACTTTCAAAGTAATAAAAATGATTTTTTCAGATAATAGTGGTATAAGAGAGTAGTAACCCCCAAGACTATTACCAAAATCCCAGAAACACATCTTATTTAAACTAAGGACGTATTTCCCCCAGGATTTCTTTTTTGTAGTTTTATACATCTCTTTGCCTTACGTGGCCTCCAAACATCTCTTACACGCCTAACTTAAGTGGAGTAATGGAGTGTAGCACGTAAGACAAAAGGTGTACAAAATTACACAAAAGATGAGTTTAGGGGGTAAAAGGACCTTAGAATAGTTAAGTTGTATTTCTAAGATTTTGATCATAGTCTAGGGTGGTACTTGTGACTTATCCCTATATTAGTAATTTAAAATTTACGAAAGCAAAAGATACATAGTAAACTTTGAGTATACTAGTGTAACGATCAATTTGGTTGTTTTGAGTACTAGAGTTTTTTATTTCATAAAATATTTTTTGATATACAATACCTTAGACATTCATCACACACACACACACACACACACACACACACACACACACACACACACACATATATATATATATATATATATATATATATATATATATATATATATATATGTATGAAAAGTAGTGCGAAATTAAAACTTTTCACAACAATAGTTCAAATTCTATATAGAATATAAGAAAGAACTAAGTCTCAACAAATGCCATCTTAGACACATATTATTACGGTCACGACCCTTACATCAATTTAAAAAGAAACCATAGTATATTACAAAGTCTTTTAGAAAAGGAAACTAAAACATAAGCCATGTCCTCGAACCTATGAGGACATACCGATCTTGACAGAATGCTATTTCCAAGCTTCAACTTCTAAGAACAATCCTCACTTGCCACCTACACTTGTAGACATAGAAAATATATGTAATTGGAACATTGAATGCACTAAGTATGGTGAACATGCAACAAAACCATGTTAAAACAAACATTTACTTTAAAACATAATTTTCATGCTCTTTTGATAGAAACCTCATAAACAAGTATAAGAATCAACCTCAAGTCAACATTCATATATAAGAAACATTCAAGAAATCAACAAGTAATCTTTTCATCACTTTGGACCCTCTACCTAAAGTTACCCTAAGACTTACTTGATTAAGACTTGAAGAGACCGCCCATACACCCTATACAAGAACACCTAAGTAATCCTCATAGCTACCCTAGATAAGAACCTTCCAATTAGACATTTTTTACTAAGAGAACATTATACATTAGAGTCATTTAAGAGACAACTAATCAATTAGAGGTCTTTACATAATGGTCTTGGAGGACCTAGGGAACTCATCCTAGAACCTTCAAAGCCTACTCGTGCCATGTAAAGATAGCATCCCATTCCACTACCTATACGTTGTAAAACTTCTCCAATACTAGAATGCACATCCTACATGATGTGATTAGGCACTAACCAATATAGAATACACGAGCTAGGTATAGAATCCGGTGTCATAAAGGTCCGACACCGCGAAACGTGTTCTACTTGCCAAAGGTAGAACTAGTAATCATCCCATGTTGGTACATGGTTAAGGAATATCAAGAGCTTGTTTATACTCTAGTCTCCTACTCAAGTAGAGCTACTACCACAATGATATTCTCTCGGTGTTTTGTCTTGTTTCTCATAATATCATTCATTCTCTAGGTGTATTAGAGAAGTTACCATCACTAAGTCCTACCAACTCATAATACTTTTTCTTCAAAGGATGGGTCCACTAGAGAGGCAATACATTCAATCGTATTATCATATTACCCATACAAGATCATCACATGAGTACCTTCACTTTATACCTTCACATATACCATATCATGATCATGCTATAGTTCACATAATAATAATGCCGACAAGTCCATGTTCATAACAGATATAATATATAATTAAACCCGCCATAAGAACTAGACCATACAAATTAATGAAAATTCAATATCAATTCTATGCTAAACAAAGGAATTAGGTCAACTCACCACCTTTCATTAGTCATAATCACTAATCCTTAGCCTTTCCAACAAATCCACATAACAAGAGACCTTTACCATAATAATGAATACAAGACTAGGCCAACATTTCATCCATATCAATGATCAATCAACTAAATATAGATATCAACATTATAAGGCAACCGATGAACAATCCTAACATTAATCAATACATAATTCAACTACCCAATACAATCTACATATGAATTTAATAAGATGAAGCCATGATCAATTCACTCACTTTAGATCCAAAACTAGGAATTCATAGAATACATGGGTTCATATATTTTTTTATCTTAAGACTTTCAATTAACATTGATCAATCCATAAAACATCACTTAAAACCTTTTCATACAAGACTTCATGCTTAAAATTCAAAATCAGACTTTTAAGTTTTGAAAGAATCTTTGAAAAGCCTTTGGAATTGGCTCCTTGAATGGAAGAAGAATCAAGGATAAAAAACCATACATTTACTAAGGAATTTACACTATATTTATGGAGAAATCAATGAAGAACTTCAATCCTAGCTTCAACCTTGCTTCAAGTTTCAATAGAGCCTAGAGAGAACTTATTTTTATCTTGGGTTTTGATTTGGAAAAGTCAGGTCAAATTTAGGTTTTAGGCTTATAAACTAACTTAAAATACGTAAAACCACCTAAAATAACCGTCCAGGACTTAATAAGAACATTACGTGACTTTCCCAACTTGACCTTGCCTTGGCCGAGACACTTGCAGAAAGTTACAGGTGTCAAACGATGGTTCCAAGCTATTGACCGTCGTTTGATTGATGGGGCATCCTGCTGGGGGTCGTTCAGGATAGACACTGTCCATTTGGGGTCTAATCTCCCACTACTAAGACCCCAATAGACGGGGCGTCATTCAAATTAAGGGGCATCATTTGGTGGTCGTGGTTTGTACTGCCTTTTGGCAGTTTCTTTCCAAGGTTTGGGTTCTCCTCAAGGACCCTTAGGGTGGTCCTTGAGAAGTTTTACCCGGACTTTTAAACCTTAAACATGTTCATCTAGGTTTTAGAGTCCTCTCCTATCAATTTAGACACCAAACAACACGTAAAACATGTAAAGGCACACTAGCACATACAACAACTAGTTTTCAAACGTCTTGGTCGTTCCTTGACGTTTGACTTCCAAACTCTACAACCTCACTTCCAAATATAATTTTCATCATTTTAACACCTTATTAACGCATAACCCATATGATAGGCTCTAGGTTAACCTAGTTCATTATGAGGGTTATGCCATGACTAATGAAGTATGATCATGTGGTGTCTAAATGTGTTTATGTGAAAGGATTCCTCATATATGTACACATACATACAAAAAAATATATGAATGAAGCATGTTGATGACAATCTAGTAAATGAGAGTCTCATGGATGGTTACCTTAATTGTACTCTATACTAGACTATGTTATGATTATGTGAAAGGATATTCTCATATGAAGTAGGTTTTGATGAAAGGACATTCTTATCATATCACCTATGAGCTATGTACATGTTATATAATGATTTAATATCATAAGGACTATCTTATGAATTAATGTTTAATAAAGATTTAAAGGAATTTCAAAAAGGGAAAGTTAGCTTAGCACCGAGTGTACTTGACAATGAGAGGTGTTCCTTCACAAAGAAAAGGAGGTTCACAGTATGTTCTCTCATGAGGTAGAAACTACAATGCTAATTAGCATAAAGAGGGTTCCTAGTAACAACCTCCTAGTTCCTTATATATGTGCCCTCATAGGAACCTTATCAAGTAGATTGACCTAGATGCTATTATCATGTATATGTTCTACCTTGGCAAGTAGGATTCCCTTCTTTCGGTGTGAGGGGTTGACACCGGATATCATGTTTATCTCACATGGTCTAATTTAGGTTAAGGCGAAGTTTCTCAAATTTAAAATGAACAATGGAAGTAAGATGATGAAGCCTAACTAGGACTACCTAAGAGATGTTGCTTAGTGTAGGTAAGGGAATGAGACTTTACATATATTGCACAAGTATATCTTGAAGGGAAATCTAGAAAGGAGTTCTATATGTATATGTATATGTATATGTATAGGTATATGCATATGTATCTTATGCATGACATTATGGTGTTAACATACTTGTTATAATGATATGCATATTATGGTATTATTGTTTCTACATGATAAAGGTCTTACATAGCCGTCATGTTGTTGACTATACCTGTTATGTTGCTGTATGAAGTAAGTGGAAATACTTGTGATTTCCTTGATTCGCTTACTTGGTATGTGTGAGGTTATGGGGCTTCACATGTAAATTGTACTAGTAGGCTTATATTGAGATTATGAGTAAGGTCTTATGGTGATGTTTTGATTCTATTACTTCATTATGATGATAATTGTAGTATTGACTTAAATGTTGCTTTGATATGTGCATGAATACTAAATAGGTTATAAATATGATGTAATAAGTGAATGAGTCTTATATGAAGTATTATATGAGGTCTATGAAGTATGTTGGTCTCATGTCTAAGGTTAAATGCATGTATTGTAACTTGTTGAATGGGATGTTCCTAAGTCTAGGGTAACCTCATAGGAACACTTGGTGGACGTAGTATGATGGGATGCTACTTGTACATTGCACTAGTGTGACTTGATATTGTCTTAGGTGTCATGTGATGTATGTGTTTCATGATATGTTATGTCTTTATGAATCTTTATATGCTTAAAATGGAGAAGGTTGTATCAGTGTTCACTTTGGTGACCTTAAGGTGATACTTTGGTATGAATGGTGGAATGGGACAATATTCATGCATTGCACTAAGTATTACATAAGGGTTGCTTGGGTGGAGGAGTTAAGGTAAAAAGAAAGGTAATACTATGAAAATGATGAGTGTGTTTTCAATGTGATATATGGATTTATGTGTTGTTGTGGTTAGTATCTATGCCTAAGATAATGTGTGTGAACTATATTTTTCTTATTGAATCGTGTTCATGAAGTTTTACTAAAAGACATGATGCATCATTTCTAACTAAATGCCCTCTTTAGCTCATAAATTTGCATTGTTATCGTACTTAGTATATTCTTGTACTAATACCATTTTTCTTCATCTTTTTACACAAAGTGTAGGTGGTGATGGCTAGAAGATCTTTTCTATAATGAAGAGCTTGGATATCTATCCCCAAGTTCATGTGTGTCCTTAATGATTCAAGGGCCTTCATGTCAATATGTTAATTAAGTTCATGTAATAGTATAGATTATTCTTTTATGTGGTTAAGGGCTGTGTCCCAATTATATTATATTCTATTTTATTGGAGTTGTGTCTTAAGATGGCAAGATGAGACTTAGTGTCATAAATATGTACTTATGATACTTTAAATGAAGTGATGTTCTAGCATTATGTTATGCTATGAAATTTATTAATTTTTCAGCTAAGTTTTATGAAAATGCGATGAATAAATGGTAAGAGGCTTGTCCAAGACCTCCGAGAGGTCGATGACAACGGTTACTTCTAGGGGGTGCTCTCTGTTCGTGAAAAACATGGTATGAAAGCATCATATTTTAAGAAAATTGTCTTAGAGATTCAAAGTCTCATAATACCATGTCTAGTAGAGTCATATTCATCAGTGTGAGTCACGACAAAGCTATGAGCGAGAGGCTATATGACGATAGAAGTTTCATTTTCTTCATTACTCTTGTGTCATGCCATAGAGATTAACTCTATATGATCTCTCGATTATTTGCCTTGTTTAGTGGTATTTTAGATGAGATTTCTTGGAAGGGGTATGTCTCAAGACTTGAGGGACAAAAAGGTGAGTTTTGATGCTTATTATGGTTTTGCGACTAGGTGAGTATGTGGGAAAGGTGGATTTGGAATATTTTTATGTAATGACAATTATGGACATATCTGACCTATGAGAATTGAGATGGTATATTCAGAAGTTGTGTTTTGATGTGCTCTAGCTTGTTAAAAGTTGTTATGATTGAATGAAGTCATTTTTGAATGATAGGTTGCTTTATGGTTATATATAATAACAACAGAAAGTTATCGTGTGGGCTTGAGAAGTTTTGAAGGAGTGTGATATGTATGGTGAGAGTTGAAATTTGCCCTTATGTATGAGTAGTGTTTCATAGTTATCCTTTTATGGATTGGAGTCTTTTGTAAAGGCTTGCTCTAAGAAGGGAAGGTAATGTGCTTCTAGTTAATGGGAGAACCCATATGACTAGTTGATTAGTCCCTACATGAACCTATCCTAAGAATGGGAAAAAAGGGAGAAGGGGTTTATTGCATAAGTTGGGATTATGTCTTGCCCTAAGGTTGACTTAGAGAGAAGTATGTACCACTTAACTCACAGGGAGAAGAAGAAATTTTGATGTTGACCTACTTTAAAGAGGTTAGTTTTCTTTTAAGTTGAGTTTAAGTATGGTCATTTGAGGGAAGTGCTTAGATTGTACCTAGGCATGGTTGGTTTGGAGGATCCACCAAAAGTGATGATAAGGGTTGAGATGGTCTGGGAGTCCCCTTGCCGTAGTGTTGGAAGGAAAGGAAGATACCTCTATGGCCAAATCTTTTCTATGTTTCCCCTATTATTTGAACTAGATAATATGGTTACACTATATGTCTAGAAATGTGGTAATGGATCTTAAGAGTTCCAACATGTGAGATAGTTTTGTTAGCATCCGGGAATTCTATAGTCCTAAGTTTGAGGAAGATTCTCTAAAGGCTATAGATGAACTACCTAAAGTGAAGAACCTTGTAGGCTTAAATCCAGAACTACTTACCATGTTATGACTTGGTGTAGATTGTGATAAAATATGGAATTACCCTTAATAGTCATGGAGTATTTAAGGCCTAATGTGGTTGGGTTGTATGACCTAAATTGATCCTTATGAGTTTCTTTTAAATGATAGACGTGGAGTAGTAGTGGTGCTTGAGTAGTACCGATTGATGATTGAATTAGTAAGCTTCTTATGAGGGTAAGAGGGAAAATCCTCACTGGCGTAGAATTACATTATGAGGGGATCATGGAGGTTTAATCTCGACTTGCCTTGACCTTGGTGTTTAAGGGCATGAGGTGATCAATATTTGATTAGGATTACCCGAAATGGGGGATAATGTGCCTTGATGGTAAGATTTTGAATGTCCCTAATGTTTTTACAGTGAGTCTCCTAGAACTTCTCTATGTTAAGAATCACTTATAGTGATGGATATGAAGTGGATAAATTTAGATACTCATTTGTGATCTCTGTAAATCCTCACCTAATGGAGTGAGAGTGAAGGGTTAGTAAGAAATGGTTCGTTCCTTAGAGTGGAATGAGGTGATATTAAGAAGGCTTTGCATAAAATTGATCCCGGAGGGAGATGTTGTGCTTGACTAGAAGGGTTGGTAAGTCCAAGGTCTCTTGGACGAGATGAGTTTCTCTTAGATGGATTTACCCTAATTGGGGGATGATGAGTTGAGTAGTAAGGTTGTTGATATCCCTATCTTTTCCTTCTATTCTTAGTCAAGTTTTAATCCAAAAGGGTTCCAAGTAGTTTGTTTATGTTATTGAGTCTTGCATATGAGTATAAGTTGCATGTTCTCCTTATGTAATGCATGTCTTAGATGACACTATGTTAAAGATATTTTGAAGAATTCATATTAAATGAAAAGAGATTTTTGATGAATTGCGTGTTTCTCATGTTGTTGTGCATCTTGATATGATAAATGTGCATTTGACTTCTTAAGGAAGGGTGTATGAGCATGCCTTGGTTAGAAGTGGATAAATTCTCCTTAAAATGAATTGAACTTTGTGTAATGCTTGTATATGAACTTTATGATGACATGTGAGTATGTTAAGGAAAAGGAAATTCCTTCTTGAGCATAAATAAACAGGGTAATGATATGTATGACCTTTGATGGTGTTATGTCTAAATGATAAAGATTTTGTTGATCTACCTTACTCATGATCTATGTGGATGTGGTATGAGTTGCTTATTTTCCTTCTGAGTTATAATGTTGAACATGCATATGTTTGATTTAAAGGTTATTGCACATTGAGATTTTTGGTGAAATGAAAAGTAAAGATCAAGTCATGATTAGGAGAAGGATGTTCCTCCTTTGAACATAAGAAGTGTCTATATGTTTGATGCCTTAGGACTGGGTGGATGGAGTTTCTACTTGTCTTGTATTGAGTGCATAATGGTATGAAGTTGGTGTTCCTTGTAAGTTTGGTGCATTGACTATTATGACATGTTATGTTGACTCATGTGAGCTACAAATTATGTCATTGAGTCCTTGAAATGATGAATGTGTTCCAAGTGTCATTCGAGGACGAATATTCCCAAGTGGAGGATACTGTTAGGACCCTCAAATTAACTAGAGTAAACTAGAGCCTCACACGAGTGGTATGAGGTAATAACTTATTTATATGGTTGGAAACAACCTTTAATAATTGTTTTACAGATTTTTGAGGTTGGACGTCAAAGGACGACCATGACATTCAAAGACTAGTCTTATGAGTTTATGTGTTTTGATGATGTGTTAATTGGTCTCAACCTTGTTTGAATGAGTTTTAAGAGTCAACGTCAAGGAACGTGTTATACTAGAGATATAGGACCCTTGTTGATATTGGTTGAAGGTGCTTGACAAGGAGCCAAGCCAAAAGGGACAAGCCTTAGCCAAAGAGCCAAGGTTGTCCCAAGTTGGCAACTGACTGCGTCAAGGTTCATCGGCCACTTAACGGCCAGTGGTCTTGACCACAGATCATGAAGGAGGTCATGGAAAGGCCTTGGTGGCATGTGAGGTAAGGCACTTTGTGTCACGACCGGGGAGCACCCCCAGTCACGGCCGACATCGTCGTCTTCTCAGAGGAGTCAAACAAGCCTTAAGCATTCATCATAACATGTCAACAGTTAAAAATGCGGAAAAATTAAAAACTTTTGTATATACTAAGTGAGGTATACTAAGACCTCTCACATAGAATCTTACTAATGCTCTTCTTATAGCAACATGATAAACATACATACGAAAGTCTAAAAGTTATCTCACATAAAAACCATCTAAAGAATACGAGCCTTGGACTTAGCCAATACAAAGTCAATACGCCATATAGGCCTTAATGCAATAGAATTGAAATGATAAAAGGAAATAAAGTTTATCTCTTAAAACTACTAAAGTATTCATAAGCTAGAATAACGAAAAGATAGCATCCCCTAACATAAGGACCTACCAATACTTGGAGAAAGAGTTCCAAGCTTCTTCAATAAACCTTCTTAATTTTCAATGGCCGGATCCTACATTTGTTGTTATGTAAAGTAAGGGGTTAGTACGCCACATGTACTAAGTATGGGTATATGCACATAAACATTTAATGACATGCATGAAAAAGGACCATTTCTTTATAAAGCATGCTTAGTCATTTGAAAACCTTTAATGCACATAAAAGAGAGCATATACAAGATAAGGATCACAACAACATAAAGCATGATCATAACAAAAAACATATCATCATAAAGTCATATTAACATTTTCATGTTCAATAGTACATATCAACATAACATACAAAACACTTACCAATAATCCCATCCCAAGTCTACAAGTGCAATGATCATGTGAAGCCCCATAACCCCACATAATCAATTAAACAAGATAGGAAACCATAAGAAATGCTTTGCTTCATACAACTTACATCATAAGTAGTCATCATCACATAATAGCAACATACACCATTTCATGTTCATTAACATAGCCAACATCATATATCATAAGCAGTATATATTTAAAATTCATATTACATGAGAACAATCTCCTAGGACTTCCCTTAGAGTTAACTTGTGCAATGTCTAGGTAGAGTTCCATACCCTTACCTATACTAAGTAGACTTCTCAAGTGACCGTTGTCAATTTCCATTTACTTGTCTTTCATTTTACTTGAGGGAACAATTGCCTTAACCGACATTAGACCATGTAAGCTAAACATGGAATCCGGTTTCATGAAACCCCCCACCGAAAGAAGGTTGTCTAATTGCCAAGGTAGAACCAAAACATGAACATAACATTCTAGGTGGATCCACTAGCTAGTATTCCTATGGAGGCAACATAGTTTAAGAACTAGGAGATATATTAGAGACCCATAGTTCCACATTACATGGAAGCCTCTATCTCATGAGAGTGATTGTGAACCTACCTTCCAACTATGGAAGGGACACCTATCATATCTAGTTCACTCAGTGCTAAGATAAAGTCCCTTTCTGAGTAACCTTTAAATTATCATTTATCATAAAAATTATCCTAGTCCATAGGTGATTAACTCCTTATATAAACATGTTCATAAGCTCTTTAGGTTTATTTGAGAATTTCCTTTCATCATAACCCTTTATTTGTGAGATTAACATATCGTAGATATATTGTGTAAGGCATACAAGATAAACATCATCAACTTGCATTGTCATATCCTTACAATGATCCCACATTTAACATATTCATAGGTCAACATATATGCATAGAAACATCATACATACTTCAATTTCATATCTACATCACTTATAGGCCAACATCAACATAATAGAGTAGGCATGACTTTAGAATACTTACCTATTGCTTCCAAGGATCTTCATCAAGAACTTACACTCACTTCATAGTAATAATCCAATAATATAGTGAAATAATCAATAACATAACCAATCCAAACCACTCTAGTCACATAAAAGACCAATCCATAGTTAGGGTGAAGGGAAAGGGTTCATTTATGAGGTTTTTCAACTATAGTTCCAATCCCTACGTTTCATGACATTTAGTAATAGACATAACATAATCAAATTCCTTATTTAGGGAGGGAACATGCTTCACACGAAAACCAAACATTACATATCAATTACCCAACAATACATTCTTAATTAGCCATAGAAAATCATAGTTTTTCATCATTAGTCATAAATCTCAAGTTTGGAAGAAAACCCACTTGTAGAGTAAAAACCCTAGGAATTGAATTGTTGGAAATCATCTTTGAAAGGACATATTTGGGAAAGGAATCCTAAGAGTGAAGAATTCATACCTTATTGACGATAATTCCACGAATTTTGAATGAAAATCTTGAAGTCTTCGTCTTCTTCCTTAAACTTTTCTTGTTCTTCAATGGTGGTTGAATAGAGAGAGTTTTTGAGAGAGATGAGAGGGATTTGTTAGTTCTAATATGGAGTGAGTGTATATAGTTTAAACTGACCTAAAACCATTATAAAATCGTCCCCTAAAATACCCAAAAGACCCCTCACTTAAATTGGTCTTTTTGTGAAGTTAAATTGACTTTAAAACGTCGTGGACGAATCTAGAAAGTGGCTGTGCGTCGTGGGGCCAATTCCAATTGTTTTTCTGAAAATTTGGGTGAAGGCAATGAGCCTCGTGGAGGCCCCGCTTCATGAGGAAAAATTTGCCTAGCCAGTGTTGGCTGCGCGGCGCGCAAGGGGACTCCATGTCTTGGCTGTCGCAAGCTGCTTTGGCTGCTTGCTCACCAATGTTTGAGTCCTCCTCAAGGACCCTTCGGGCGGTCCTTGTGGAGTTTATATCAGAAGTTTGGACCATTTGTAACATATTTTACCTATTTAAAGTCTTTTTACAATTTTTGGATTTCATTTGACACTCTCAAACCTTCACCAAACATAGGGACGTCTACTAGTTCAATTTAGCTAGTTTCCGAACGTCAAGGTCTTTCTTTGTCGTTTTGGCTCTAACCTTTTCTAATTGAGTTTAATAAATTGATGGTCTGGAAGCATAATTTTTAAACATTATTTAATAGGCAAATCTCTATTCTAAGTCATGGAACTTCTGGAGTGTTACATTATCCCCCCCCCCCCTCTAGGGAACATTCGTCCCCGAATGACACTAAGGGTAGACTTGATAATAGCAACCCAACCAACAAAAAATATAATCATAATGAGTCACAAATCATTGGAGTACTTCACCACTCCTTTCAACATATACCACAACATTACACATAGATACTCAATTCATGATGCACAACATATAAGAGCTTAACATTTCATAACACAAAATGAGGAACTACCTTCTCAACATCAACATGGGTTCATAAATACATCAATGAGTTACCATGCTATCATTTTTCTCAATACAACAACAAAACAACAAAATCTCAAGGAGACAACATGCATACATATTTCACATAGGTGCAAAAAATAGAGTATGAAGGCATTTTCTTAAAATTCAATTTGGTACAACTTTTACCAAAACATGCATCTATTTAGAAAACAAGTAAATTTCATATTAGTCATTATTTGCCTTATTAAGAATAATGTCTAACCTCAAGGAGTAAAAAGATGAGGTTAGCGGGACTTCATGTAGGCTTCGGCTTCCAATGTTGCACCCTAAACAAGATGGTTCCTCCATAGAACTTTTACGGATGCAACCTCTTTGTTCCTCAACTTCTTGACTTGGCGATCTAGGATCTCAACCAGAACCTCTTCATAGGAGAGGTTCTCATCCACCCCTAAACCTTCAATAGGCTGAATAGACACCGGGTCGCCTATGCATTTCTTGAGCAGAGAAACATGAAACATCGGATGAACCGAAGCTAGTTCACTAGGTAGTTTCAGCTCATAGGCAACTTTTCCAACCCGTTGTAATACCTCATAAGGACCAACATAACAGGGACTTAACTTTCCCTTCTTACCGAATCACATCACCCCTTTTATAGGTGAAATCTTCAAATAGACATGATCACCTATTTCAAACTCAAGATCTCTTCTCCTATTGTCGGCATAAGACTTTTGCCCACTATAGGCTTTCTTCAATCTATATCTTATAACTCGAACTTTATCGATAGCCTCATATATATCTCAGGACCAAGGAGTGAGGACTCACCAACCTCAAACTATCCAAGCGGAGACCTACATCTTCTACCATAAAGAGATTCAAAAGGTGCCATGGAGATGCTCGAATGGTAACTATTGTTGTAGGAGAACTCAATCAATGGTAGGTGATCATCCCAACTTCCCTTGAAATCAATAACACAGGCTCTTAACATATCTTTAAGGGTTTGAATGGTACGTTCTGCTTGACCATTTGTCTGAGGATGAAAAGCGGTGCTAAGTTTCACTTGAGTACCTAAACCCTTTTGAAAAGCTTTCCAAAAATGAGAAGTGAATTGGGCACCTCTATCCGAAATTATGGACAAAGAAATCCCATGAAGAATCACAATCTCATTAATGTATATTCTTGCATACTCTTCGGCCATATATGTAGACTTAACGGGAATAAAGTGAGCAGATTTGGTCAACCTATCACAATAACCCATAGTGAATAATTTTGCCTCCGGGTTAGAGGCAACCCAACTATAAAGTCCATATTGATGGCTTCTGATACGCTCAAACTATACTTCCCTAAAGAAGTATAAACGATTGTATCAAGTAAAGATCTCAATTGTTAGGTTGGGGTCGATCCCATAAGGAAAATGGTTTATACTTAACTTTAATCTACGATTACTTCTATTTAGTCAAGTCCTTTCCGAAAATAGTTTAACTAAAAGGGGGTTTTATGTAACAAAAATGTTCAATTATTACTAAGTAAACAACTAGAAAGATTTAAAACTTTAGTTTTTATCAAGTGATGAGAGAAACTAGGGTGTAAGTGTTCCCCATAGGTTCATAACATGGTAATCCTAGCTATAATAACTCTTTTCTGGTTTCTTGCATGCAAAGTGACAAGTTATGTATCCCTAATTCCTTGGTCCGGAAACTAGGGAATTTCAGTCCGCACCTTGGTCCGGCTACGTGTGTTTACTTTACTAATCCTTATATTTACCTCATTAAGTGTCATATTCAATGTATGGCTAAGTTGCTACTTCGCACCAATTGAAACTAGCCTATTAGATAGTGTATACTAAATCTACGTTGATAATTCTTTTCTTATTAGCTACCTCCTTAGTCCGGCAAGTAGCAACAAGGCGAGTTCTAACGTTGGCCACCGTTAAAAAGACTTCTAAACTAAAGAATTATCAATACATGAAAGAAACTATTCTAGAATTGTTATTTAGCTAGGTTTACTACGTTAATTACCCATGGTTCCCACAACCCTAGTTGTGGATTTAGTTACCTATGCTAAGAATTACACAATTCATAATAGTTAAACAATAAATCATGTACTTACTTTAACCAGTTTGAAGAAAAACCCAGAAATTTCACTTGAATTAACTAAAAGTATTGAAAGAAACGATTTCAGAAAATTGAAGTATTTCCCAAAAAACCAAAGTTTAACTTCCAATAACACAAATCTGAAAAATAGTAAAAGAGTCTAACCTCAAAAACGAGATTTTTAGTCCTATTTATATAATAAAGTCCTAAATGAAAAGGAGTTCTAAATAAGGAAAAATACGTCCAAAACGCGTCTTCAGTCGATGACCCAACTGACGGTCCGTCGATGGAACGACGGACCGTTGACAGCTTCCGTCTGTCCATACTTCAAATCTTTTTCAGCCTACACTTTTCAACACTCTCTGTTACCATCGACGGACCAATAACACGGTCCGTCGATGGCCTCCGTTCTTCCATCCTTAGTGGTTTCTTCAAATTGGGTACAGGGACTACTTTGTGTTACCATCAACGACTTGCCAGCGACAGTCCGTCGATCAGTTGACGGACAGTCAATCCTTCTGTAGCCCCAGACTTTGTCAAAATTCCCCGATTTGATTTCAGCAGCCTGGAACTCCAGTCGAGGATCATCACCTACGGACCGTCAATAGGTCGACGGACTGTCGATGTCTCCGTAGGTCATCACTTCTGCACTGATTTCAGCACAGTCTTCAGCGTTTCCGTTCTAGACAGTTTTCCTGCAAACACAGATAAAAAGACATTAAAATTACTACAAAAAGGCCTTAGACACACACTAAACTTAAGGAAAAAGCATTGAAAGTACCGTGAAACCATGGTACATCAACACCCTCTACTTAAATTTGTTTTTTGTCCTCAAGCGACGCACTATGACAAACCACAACACCTTTGTACAAAGGTATCTTCATTTATGCTTTCACAATCATCTGGCTATCAATCCCAATTATTTTCATTGCTTTTATGCATGATATCACTCTTAGGTCATTCATGTAGATCAGACCATGACACAGACTCACCACGGACCGACACCTCTCCTCTTTTATCTCTCACCAAGGTACCAACTTTCCAATATTGCAACTAGTGTCCTCACTTTAAAAACAACATCCTTCTTTTTCACACAATGATTTCAATTTGAGTATAAGGATTATTTTTCAACACTCGCTCTCAGATCCACTTCACACCTAATTGATACTTGTCGCCATAGGCTTGCCCTTATTTTCACTGCTTTAAGTTCACCATATTAGACTCTCAGGATCACGATAGGACTTTCTTGGCTTGTAGCGTAGGCTCAGGGTCAGGTAGGGTACATTTGGATGCATTTTGGTGACTTGTTGCCCTCCTTGACATAACTTCTAAGCGTCCTACCTTTTTATCGTTTATTATGCCCTACTCTTCAGTTTCTTATATTCCTTGCCTTGCTTTTCTCCTTTCTTTTTACTTTTGTGCAAATGACCCTTCTTTTATTTTTATTTTCAAATTTTCAAATTTTCACTTGATTTCAACTTTGATTGAGTCACTTCTTTTTTCTTCACTATTTCTTTTTTTTTCTCATTAATCCTTTCAAACCCCTTTTTCGGGATATTACTCATAGTAGCCACCACCATGAGTTGAGGTACACAATACCCAAGGTTGGGTCAGGGCCAATATGAGATCGGTTTCTACATTAGCCACCTTCAACTTATACTTTTGGCCTAAATTGAGGTGCACATATCCAAGGAGGGACCACGGCCAACACATTATACCCAAAAACAATTTAGTGGAGTCGAAAAGAAAGGTTCATTGTAAACTCAAAATATTTGGATCAAACAAGGATTAATTTCATTTGGTTTTCTTTTATTTAGGCTAAAAATTTTCTAATTTGAACAAGGGCCTATGATCCTTTTCTAATTGACTAACACAGATTACGTTTTGCAGGACTAATCGGTCAAGTTCTAGCTAGGTACCAGCGGTGGACTATTCAACTTTCCTCACACTCACTTAACACCTCATTACCCTACCAGATTATCGGACACCTAGTTCGAGCGCTAGATTGAGGGTCATGCAATGGTGTATTTCTATGTCACACTTAGAGCAAACACATTCAATATTCAATTATGCCTAATCATGCAAGCATTCATTTTAGAACGGGATATCATTGTATTTTAGCCATCATGCTTCAGATTTCACACATACTTTGTACAAGGTACTAACATGTCGGTTCAACAATAAAATAATCAGTCTCTTGGTGGAAAAGAACACAGGCAAGGAAACCCCAAGAGAGGATAATGAGTTGGGCTACTCAGACTTCACCCTATCACTCACATTCCATTTACCCCACCCCCAACAAGAAAGCATGCAATTGTCCCCAATGCATAAGAAATATAAAACAGGGTGGTCGGTGAAGCAAACCTGAGGTGCATAGCGCCGATGATCAACAAGCTGGCGGGTCTAGTTTCTTGAAACCCGCTCTCTGAGTAGTAGGGACACCATTAATAGTGTCCGCAGCAATGACAACACCCTCAGTAGTGCTCCTCTCAACATCAACAATCCTAGAGCTAGACGCCCCAGCATCCAACTCAAGAGCCCTCATCTGCCGGGCCTCCTCATCCATCAACGAGGCTCTCCTCGCATCTTCCAACTCAGAATGCTCTCTCTTCCTAGTACGAGCCTCATCACCCTCTCTGGTCCGTTGCCTCTTGGCATGCTCACGTGGCGGAGGCGGTGGCACAGTAGTGGTCTAGAACAGTGCAGCAAGCACCATATCCTCAGTAGGCTCTGCAGGTGTGGCCATAGTCTCAGGTACCCGTGCATCAAGAATGGCATCCATATCATCCCTCAGACTCACCACAGCATCCTGGAGAGTCGTTAAGTCAATAGTAGGGGCTGGCCGGGCGAGAACTTTCAACTCGAAGGCGTCAAGGCGCTGGCGTATTGCCAAAATCTGCCTCTAAGTCTGCTGGGCAATCCTCTTCTCGATCCGATCCTCTACCTCAGCAATGGACTTCTGCATCCACGACTTGATATGATGCAGCAGTGTGGCCATTTGGGCCTCTAACTTCTGGACCCTAGCAATTGGGACTAGTGCTGCAGATGGAGTGGAGAGGGAGGAACTCGGAGCTGTGCTAGTACTCGGGATAGACTCAACCGGGGTGGTGCCGGTAGGCTCTGATGTAGCCTGATCAGCCCCTTGGGCTTGCTCTACCATGTCCGACAAATTCTCTCCTAGCTGCTGCACCTCCACTCTGGGCCCTCTGTTGGGTACCGCCTCTTTGGCCTCGTCCCGGATGAGACCGATATCAACTGCTCCAGTAGGAGTCTGGAAAACATCAATATGCCATATGTGCACTCCAGCAGACCTGCACAACTCGAAAATCATGCAGGGAAAAGGGTACATGGTGGTGGACTTAAAGGTCCTCTCATGCATGATTGCCAGCAACAGTCTCGGAACATCCACCTCAAAACCTGCAACCATAGCAGCTACTAGTACTTCTTTATCCCAGGTAAGAATGTTGTCAGCAGCAGTGGGGGGTAAGCAGTGATGGAACAATAGCCAGATGGATTTGGCCGTGAATGTGAGGTTGGCCTTCTTGATCACACCTCTTGGATCCAGCACCCAATCTGCACCCACACCATCCATGGAAATATGCTGGCTATCCACCTCTTGGTGGTATCTCTCACCTCCGTATTACGCTGGAAGTGGCCCTCCTTAATCAGCTTCAACCAGTAGTCAAACTCGAGGGTAAGGGGCTCCTTGGTAGCATCGATATCAGCACCGTATAAGAAATGGCGAATGATGGGTAAGGAGATGTCCACCCTGCAGCATCGGACTCGAACATAGGTGAGGGGAGCCTGTTTGGCGGGATTAGACCGCCTATCCAAAGAAGACCGGAGTGTCGCTACGTAGGAAGCGTAGAACTACCTCACCAACTCCTCACTTTAGCGCCCTATGCTCCTAGCCATCCACTCGAGCTGATGGCGGGTGAAGAGATCATGTATGGCCGGCATGGTGTGGAGACTCCCTGTAAGAACTCGACGCTCGACTGTCAGAGTCTGAGTCATGACCCTCTTGTCATTAAGCAGCTTTACGTCCCTGTACACTTGGTATTGTCCTTCTACACATCACCGGTTATTCTGATTAGCAACCGGCGCAGGGACGTCGGTCGGGGGTGCTGGAGTAGAGTCAGCACTATCGGCCTCATCAATCGAGGAAGAGTGATAAGGTGTAGCAGGAATAGTGGAACCATGCGAAGCTGACGCTTCCTCTGACCCGAAAGCCTCCTCAGAGCTGGACGCTCTCTCAGACCCGGAAGCCTTCTCGGAGCCAGACGCTCCCTCAAAAACCGCGGCAGACCCAGACGGTGTGCCGGTCAGTGTGCGCTCCTCATCAAACTGGGAGGCAGTGACTACGCCGGACACCACCCTCTTGGGCGTGCTCCAAGAGGTCCTAGCAACACGTGACGGTGTCTCAGTGCCTGGTGGCACGTATTCGGGGTCGCATTCATCGTCGGACGAGCCAATTACAAGCCGGCGTGAAGGGGCGACAGACTTGGAACGTTCTCTAGAGTAGACTAAGTCTTTCTTGGGGGCCATTGGTACCTGTAAAGGAGAGTTATTAGTTTCATTGTAAACATCTGACACACCCAACAAAAGCAAGATCAAATTTGAAACACAAAACACAGTCAAGTACAGAACTGCAGAACAGAACTGACTGACGGGCACTACAGATGGTCCGTCGATGGAACAACGGTCCGTCGGTAGGGTCTGTCGGTGAACACTTAGCAAATATTTTGAAGGATTTAGGAACAAAGGTTCTGTTAAGGACAACGGACTTGCAGGACGGTCCTTCGACCAACCGACAGACCGTAAACCTTGTCCGTCGTTGGTCACTTAGAAAAAAAATTAGAATGATTGACATGCCAAGGTTCTGTTAAAGACGTTGAACGTGCAGGACGGTCCGTGTATGAAACGACGGACCATAGATCACTTCCGTCGGTAGGCACTTAGACAAAAATTTTAGACCCTCAGCAAACAAGGTTCTGTTAGAGTTGACGGACGTGCAGGACGGTCCATCGATCAGTCGATGGACCGTAGGCCTAGACGTTGTTCCAGAGTTGATTAAAATCTGTGGTAGCTATCGACGGACCCCATCGACGGTCCGTCGATTGACCGAAGGTCCATAGACGGGGTCTCGTACTATCGGTCAGAGACGGATTTTGGTAAGCCATATTTGGCACCCCCAATTGACAATGTCAAGCATATTCAGACACATTATGTTCATATATCAATTAACACACCATATCGTCATTCCTAGGGCATCGAGTAGTGCAATTTCAATCTTAGAATCCAAGTACTAAAAATCCCTAAGTCAGAAAAAACTACAAAACTCAGAATACAGTTCATTTAGATATTAACACCCCTAACCCATTAACTTTCCATCATTCTAAGGGACTAGGGACCCAAGTTCAATAGTTTAATCATGCAATTTCTTCCCGAATTCAAGACCCACATACAGATTTCATCAATTTTGCATACTAACATATAGGTTTCCAAACAAAGAACAGGAAATTAGTAGCAGATGAGATGAACATACCTGTGAACTGTAGTGGAGTGAATGGGGAGATGACTTTGTGCACGAAACAACACTGAGCCCGCTTTGAACACTAACCAGAAGGAAGACAGAAGAAGATTTGGGAAGTGGGGAGTGAGAGGTTTTGGGATTGAGTGAATTTTGGGGAAGATGGGAAAACAGGAATTGATTAGTGGGGAGTAAGTGTGTGAGTTAGTGGGGGGAGTTGAAGAAAATGGGGAGGGAAACGGTTGGGAAAGGGATTTGAAAGGGTGGACGGTAACTAAAATGTTTAAAATCAATACATAGCCAGTCGGGTTATTAGGTCTGGGAAACTAACGATTCCCCGTCGATGGACTTACGGTCCATCGACGGTCCGTCGACTGTTCCGTCAACTGTGCCCTAACTTAGAAAAAATTAGAAATCATACCTGGGATCTACGGATGACATCGACGGTCCGTCGATGGGTCAACGGCCCGTCGATTGGTCCGTAGATCAGTACACAGACCAATTTCTGCAGATTATTGGTAATTTGGTCCCTGCACATTGAACACTAAATAAGCTAATCTTTTTGTGTTTTCTAGACACTTTTTAGACATGGACCCTAGTCTATTCTCTAGCCAACACTTCTAAAATAAAGTTAAAGAAAATGCATACATGATATGAAGTAAAAATCGAAATAATGCACTACTCCTAGAAAATCAAGAAAAACCTATTGTTGACTAAAGGATAAATATTGGGTTGCCTCCCAATCAGCGCTTGATTTAACGCACGACGCAGGACTCTCGATTACTCAAACTTCATCAAGATGGTATGCCTCAACCACTTCATTCGCATTTTCCGCATGCCCTAGGTAGATTTTAATTCTTTGTCCGTTCAACTTGAACCTTAGACCCTCCTTGTTCTCCAACTCAACGGCACCATGAGGAAATACTTGAGTGATCAAGAATGGACCAGTCCATTTGGACTTGAGTTTGCCCGAAAACAACCGCAACCTAGAGTTGAATAGAAGCACCAAATCCCCAACCTCAAAGTCACGCTTCTCAATCCTTTGGTCATGGTACTTCTTCATCTTTTCTTTGTAGAGGGCTGAACTTTCATATGCCTTCAAGCGAAACTCATCAAGCTCATTTTACCCATTCAACCTCTGCTCCGCTGCTTCATTCCATTTTATCTTCAGTTTTTTCATTGCCCACATGGCTTTATGCTCTAACTCAACCGGCAAGTGACACGCCTTCCCATACACGGGTTGGTATGGAGACATACCAATGGGAGTCTTGTATGCTATCCGGTAGGCCCAAAGAGCATCAACAAGCCTCCTTAACCAATCTGTTCTACTCGCATTCACCATTTTTGCCAGAATCTTCTTGATTTCTCTGTTTGAGACCTCAACTTGCCCACTAGTATGAGGATGGTAAGGAGTGGCCACATTGTGGTGAAACCCATAT
Source organism: Solanum sitiens (assembly GCA_016801875.1). Taxonomy (NCBI): domain Eukaryota; kingdom Viridiplantae; phylum Streptophyta; class Magnoliopsida; order Solanales; family Solanaceae; genus Solanum; species Solanum sitiens. The sequence continues at coordinate 1,288,360 of JABWTJ010000063.1, forward strand.
TTCCCCAATAACCCTTTGAACAACTTATTGCAAAAATAGGATCCCCCATCACTAATAATGGCCCTTGGGGTGCCAAATCTGGAAAATATATTCTTTTTCATGAACGCAGTGACACTCTTCCCTTCATTATTTGCAAGTGCTATGGCTTCTACCCATTTTGACACATAATCAACCGCCATAAGAATATACTTCATCCCATGAGAACTCACAAAAGGGACCATAAAGTCAATGCCCCACATATCAAAAAACTCAATTACAAGAATGGGATTTAAAGGGAGCTCTTGCCTTCTAGAAATAGCTCCATCTCTTTGGCACCTATCACATGCCTTGACGAACTCATGAGCATCTTGGTGGATGGTTTTCCAATAGTAGCCACATTGCAAGATTTTATGGGCAGTCCGGATACCACTATGATGCCCACACACAGGCGAGGAGTGGCATGCCTCCAAAACACTCGACATCTCTACTTCTGGCACACAATGCCGAATAAGCCCATCGGCACAACTCCTATATAGATATGGCTCATACCAAAAAAACTTTTTCACATCATGCATGAACTTTTTCCTTTGATGAAAGGACAAGTACGATGGGACGATATCACTAGCCAAGTAATTTGCAAAATCTGCGAACCATGGAATCAAGTCATGAGAAGCGGCCAATACATGCTCATCAAGGAAAGTATCATCAATTTCAGTCTTTTCACCCAACTCTCACATAGCTTCATCCTCTAATCTGGACAAGTGATCGGAAACTTGATTTTCGGTCCCTTTTCTATCTTTCACTTCAAAGTCAAACTCTTGCAATAGTAATACCCATCTAATCAACCTCGGTTTTGCATCCTTCTTTGCCATCAAATATCTCAAGGCAGAATGATCAGTATGCACTATAACTTTTGCGCGTAAATAGGAGCGAAATGTTTCGAAGGCAAATACCACCGCAAGTAGATCTTGTTCAGTCACAGTATAATTCTTCTGAGCTTCATTGAGGGCCTTACTGGCATAATAAATGGGGTGAAGGATTTTATCCCTTCTTTGTCCCAATACTACACCAAAAGCAACCCCACTAGCATCACACATAACCTCAAATGGTTTGCTCCAATCCGGAGAAATAATAATGGGCGCAGACACCAACTTCTCCTTCAACTCTTCAAATGCCTTCATATAGGATTCATCAAAATAAAATTTACACTCTTTCTCAAGTAACTTGCATAGAGGATGTGCAATTTTTGAAAAATCCTTGATGAACCTCCGATAGAAACCCGCATGTCCAAGGAAACTCCTCACACCTTTTACAGAAATGGGTGGAGGAAGTCTCTCTATCACCTCGACTTTACCTTGATCAATCTCTATACTCTTCTCTGAGATGCGATGGCCCAATACAATACCCTCTTTCACCATAAAGTGACATTTTTCGCAGTTTAGCACAATGTTGTAATGTTCACATCTTTTGAGAACTTCGGCCAAGTGACTAAAACAATGATTAAACGAGTCACCAACAACAAAAAAATCATCCATAAATACCTCAATGGTGTCCTCCACCATATTAGTGAATATGGACATCATACATCTCTGAAAAGTAGCTGGTGCATTACACAACCCGAAGGGCATCGTCTTGAACGTGAAAGTTCCATAAGGAAAAGTAAAAGTGGTTTTCTCTTGTCTTCCGGTGCAATAGAGATTTGGTTGTAACCCGAGTAACCATCAAGAAAACAATACCACCCCTTTCCTGCAAGCCTATCCAACATCTTATCGATAAATGGCATAGGAAAATGGTCCTTCTCAGTCCATGCATTCAATATCCGGTAATTCATACATACTCTCCATCCGATCACCGGCCTCATTGGAACAAGCTCATTTTTCTCATTAGGGACCACAGTCATTCCCCCTTTCTTGGGCACACACTGAACAGGGCATACCCAACTACTATCAGTGATCGGATATATGACTCTGGCATCCAACCACTTAATAATTTCCTTCTTCACTACCTCTTTCATAGGTGGATTTAAACGTCTCTGGTGCTCAATACTTGGCTTATGATCGGGCATAAGTTGGATTTTATGTGAACAAATACCGGGAGGGATCCCAATAATATTCGCAATAGTCCACCCAATTGCTCTCTTGAACCTCTTCAACACTCCACCAAACACTCTACTTATTGCACCTTCAATTCTGACGAAATAATTACCAGCAAAGTGTCATCTTTCCCCAAGAATACATACCTCAGATGAGGTGGCAGAGACTTAAGCTCTAATTTTGGAGCCTCTTCAATAGATGGTTTCGCGGGTTGAGACTCGCGATGTTTCATGTCTAACTCCAATTTCTTTGGTTTGAACCGAAAATCACCTCTATCAAGTGCCGTAAGAAATGTCTCATACTCTTTAATACCATTACTCTCAAAATTCATAATAACTGCCGCTAGTGCCTCAAAACCAAGCGCTCTTCGATTTGAACCTTAGACGTACTCTAAACCCTGTAGGATATAGCAGATACCATTTGGAGCTCACCACTCTGCCTCATGGACCTACAAATGTTGAAAGTCGCTTCTTCGTTGTTCAACCGAAACTTCATCTGCCCTTTCTCCATGTCAACCAAGGCGCGACCGGTAGCAAGGAATGGCCTCCCAAGAATAATAGGCACCTCGAAATATACCTCATAGTCAAGAATCACAAAATTGGCCGGAAATATGAACGACTCCACCTTTACTAACACATCGTGGAGTATCCCAATAGGCCTCTTCACTGTTTGATCGGCCATCAGTAGCCGCATCTGTAACAACCCTAAAAATAGATATGCTAAGTAATGCTTAATGTGCCAAGAATGCCTACGATTAGACCAGGGTTTACACGGATTGATGCGCGTAGAACCAGACCTCGGAACCCTTGGTACAGCCAATCCAACTAACTTGGGGAGTTAGTTGAGCTAGGAAAGGTTGGGACCAACCATGTAGGGGTCTCGAATACGAAGATTTACTTGAAGGAGTCTTTACCGGACTTAAACAGAGGAAATCTTAAGTTTTGAGGGTCTAGGGGTAAAATGTTCTTTTACCAGGCTAAGGGTAATATGTAATTACCCTAAATATATATTTAATTAATTATTTAATAAGGTGGAGGGGCAAATTGGGGAGAGAGAGACGAAATGGAGCTCTTGAAGTTAAGTCCTGCTCCACCCGGGTTCGAATCTAGGTGGAAGCAATGAATTTATATGATTTTTTATTTAAGCTATTGAATTAATGTAATTAATTAATAGTTATTATTCATTAGCTGATTTAAAATAAAAATAAAAATCATATTTTTAATAATTAACTAAACCTTATTTGACTAAGTCCTAAACTAGACTCCTAAGCCTAATATGACTCCCACTCTCTCACGTTTATCTCTCAACTCTCACGCTCAAACTCTCCCATTATCTCATTCACGTTTTTCTCTGCCAAAATAACTTCAAAAACAGTAGGTAAACCAAAGTTCTTCACACTTGAAGAACTCACACCAAAAATCTAAGAAAACAACGTAAATCCATCACTTTAAGCAAAGGGGAGGAGTCTTCCGTCAATTAGTGTTGAAGTGTTGAACTTGGACTGATTTTGGAGAGGATTTTGGGCAGCAATTTCGTGGTTGAAAAAGAAAAATAAAGGTATGGGTCTTCTTAATCTTGGTCCATTTCCCAAGATACCCTTAGGACTCAGACGAATTTAATCCGAAACTAAGTTGTTCCCCATTGCATGTCCCTGTCACTAGCTCCCATCAAATCATAGGTTGGGTATGTTTGCTGGTAGAAATTAGGTATGTAATGTGTTTTCGTGATGATTATGTTTATGTATGTATGTTTGAAATTATGTGAATGTTGAGCATATTGCCCGAAATTAAGTGAAAAATGGTGTGTGTGTGTGTGTGTGCAAGTGTAGCCGTAAGGTGTACTCTCTGATTCAAGTTGAAAATGACATGTTATGGTCATTATTTTATGTACACAAACTTATGTAAATGATGATGTTCATTTAAGTGTAATGTGGGTGAATTTAATGATAAACTCTTGGCCAAATATATCCATGAAAATGCACCTAAAGGACTCACTAAAAACTACTCCAAATGCATGAACATTTAACGTTAAAGAGTTGAGAAAATAGGCTGCAAAAAGTAATCAAAATTTCCAGCTTGTTGATGTTGATTTCGGGCAGATTCTGGGAATTTTGGAAGAGTTTTAAAAAGAATTAAAGTAGGTGAGGTCAAGGGGAATCGAACCCAAGACCTCCCATGACCAAGAGGCTGAAATTTAAAAGAAAAATGTAATGGAGCTAAGGGGATTCGAACCCCTTAGCTGCTGTCCACGCAAGAAAATAACAAGGGAAATGGGGCTGGGGGGAATCGAACACACGACGTTTGGGAAGAAAGGAAGAGGAAGAGTAAAGAAAAAAAAAGATGTGAGGCGTGGGAATCGAACCCACGACCTCAAGGCTGGAAATGGAGGGGTGCGAAAATGAGTAATAAAACAAGTGAGGTTTCTGGGGGTTCGATCCCACGACCTCACTGACAATACCCTCAACCTAGCGAAAATAATTAAAAAAAAATATATATGAGGCTGTGGGGGTTCGAACCCACCACCTCACAGCCCCTAGCGAAATTAAATTAAAGGTAAGGAGGCTGTGGGGGTTCGAACCCACAACCTCCCTACTTAGGCGAATTAAATGATAAAAAATAAAAGAGGCTGTGGGGATTTGATCCCACAACCTCTTGGTTTAGGCGAGAGTGGACAAGAAGAGGTTAATAAAATTAGAAAGGGGTTGTGGGGGTTCGAACCCACAACCCTTCAACCAAATTAGGAGTATTATTAAGGAGAAATTTAATCCTTCAATGTTAATATTGTGATTTACCTTAGTGCCATAATGTTATGAATATTAGAATAAAATCAATTAAAAATATAAATGGTATCCAATTGATTCAAGACTGGGGTTTTCTTGCCCAAGTTCCGTATTGATACATAAGTCATACGTGAATAAAATATCCGAGAATGATGCCACATACTTAGATCAAACTCAAGATCTTGGCATACATACAAGATGCATAAGTCTTGTATCACATAATCTTAGAAAGATATGAATCACTTAGACGAAATATGAATGAAGCCTCATGGCTTGTATGTATAGACACATAAGTCTAACATACGTTCAAAGTAAGTGAATCTAAGAAGTATGTAATGAAATGATGAAATGAACAATGATATGATGAAATGAACAATGAAATGATGAAATGAACAATGAAATGATGAAATGAACAATGATATGATGAAATGAACAATGAAATGATGAAATGAACAATAAAATGACGAAATGAAAAATGAAATGATGAAATGAACAATCAAATGATGAAATGAGAAATGAAATGATGAAACCCTAGAAGGGTTAAGTAAAAGTGTGAAACACACTAAATGGCCAAGTGCATTGGATATGATGAAGTGAACATTCACGTAATAAATGGTGAGTAATTATGAATAGAAAATGTGCTAATGTTAATGAATGTGGTGACAACATGATACGAGGCTAATGTAAAAGATAAGAGCAATATCAAATGAGCCTAAGTAAATGTTACTGATACGTACTCACCTATGAGAGTGTAAGATAATGAAGAGACCAGTCTCTATGAACACTCTAATGAGAGTATTGAGCTTAACACACTCAATACGAATGATGAGATGAGAAATCATCTAATGAGCTATGATGTCCTCATACTAGAAGCCAACTTCCATGACGTATGAGATGAATGTAATGGAACTTTATACTAAGCACCGATAGACTAGCTATGAGCGGTGATGCCTTCTTTCGGGAAGGACGGAGGTTCACGTAACTCTCATGAGATGAGACTGTCCGGCTTGCCGGGTATGGGTCTCCTTATATCTCTTAGTCTTCGAACCTATACTGCCAATATAGGGATCTGGAGGGTTAAATTCCCATGTACGCTAGCATGTTTTTGGGTCACCTTGGCCGGTGATTCCACCTCTTTTCGGTGTGGGGGAGACACTGGATTTCATGATGCTCACATGATCTATGTCGGTTAAAGTTAAAGTTCCCAATGAATAAATGAGGCCAGCCTCAAAATGATGCACATAATGAAACGAATGATACCAAAGGTGTTAGGATAGGATAATCAAAAGGTGAGTTAGATTCAAGTAATGACATTAGGTCATTCTTGGTCATTGCACAACAAAACTATTGAAAGTCTTAAACTACATCCTAGGTATAGCTGGTGGCTACACTGGCCTATGAAAGAAATGAAATGGAGTACGTATGAATGAACGAAGCAGACTGTGTGTTTGCTAATAAAGACTCCCTAGTTGTGGTCCCATCTGTTGAGCCCTCATTTCTGGGATGTCTTAATGTTAAGTCCATGATTCCAAGGTCTCATGGCATATGAATGAATGATATTAAGAAGTTATGTGCTACATACAAAAATGTGCTATATGTTATATGATATGTGCTATGTGTAAATGTTATATGCTGTGTGAAATGTGAAAAGTATGATGATGTATGTTATTCTCATGGCATAACTTTCCTATTCCAAATCTGGAAAGCTCACTGACTTTCCTAATCCAAATTTGGAAAGCTCATTGACTTTCCTAATCCAAATATGGAAACTTTTCTAATCTCAATTTCGCAAGTCCACTGCATGTCCTTGGTGTGTGCTTGCATATATCCATACTTAGTACAAGTGTGTACTAACCCTATACAACTATACTATTTTAGGTGCAGGCACAGGTGGACGATAGAGCTACAGGATCATTGTTGCAGTTATCCGGATATCCAGCATTCATCCGGAGTTGGTAGGTCCTCATGCTTTCGAGTATGCTACTGTTTTATATTCTAGCTTAGTTTTAGAGTTGAGATAGTGGAGCATGTTCCACTAGCGTTTCTTTCCTGTTTTTATTCAGACTATGTATTGGTGCCATTTTGGCAATTATACACTTAATAAGAATTGAACTATTTCTTTCAGTTGCTTATCTCTTAATGTTAGATGGTTGATGGTGAACAATTACGTATAAATGAGAATGTTTTTATAAGTATGTTAAGAAACAAAAAGTTTCAAATTTTCCGCTAAAATTAACCTAGATGAAGTAAGAATGACGTAAGTAGGCTTGTCTGCGACCTCTGAGAGGTCAACGACGCCGGTCTCGTCTGGGGTCTAGATTCCAGTCGTGACAAAGTTAAATTCCGAGAATAATGAGTTCCATCAACCACATTGAGTAGTTTCTAAGTCATGGTAGTGAAGTGCACCACTATCCTGGATTAGAGACTGCATGATGCGTAGGAAAATTTCCCTTCTTCTACTCTTTATCGTGCTATCTAGAGCCTTGACACTTTGTGTCATTCTAAATATCTAACTTCGTTCTTGTGTGCGCGCTTAGAAGAATACACACAAGAATTAGGATGACCAAGTGGTCTAAGGTGCTAGACTCAAGATCTGGCCTTCCCAAGAAGGGGCAGTGATAGAAATGCCCAGCGTGAACGAAAGACGTTTGATAAGAGTGGTTGTTCGCATGAAGGTGAGTGCATGGTAGGTTCTAAAGCCTTCTATGAGTATTGATGAAGAGGAGAAGGCTAAGTTGGCTGCTTACTAGCTCAAGGAGATGGCTTAGGTATGGATTACTTCATAAATGCTAGACTACCATAGACTATCGAAACAGGGTAGTAAGGTTAAGTTTCCAAATAAGTTAGAGTTAAAATGAATTCATGCTTGCATGTCATGTAAATGTTTTTGTATAGCGTGGACATGATTTTTGTGTTGCATGAGTTGTGAGGTGCATCAAGTTAAGTGCGATTGAGAAGGAAGTTCCTCAATCTCAAATATGAAGCTTCATATAAGATTGTGTAATATGCATTATCCAGAGTAAGTGTGAAACACAAATTCACAAAACGTAAAGTCTCAAGTATGTTTAGATATCTTCGAAAATCACCCTCTTTATCTTAAAATGATGTGTAGTGTCATTCGGGGACGAATGTTCCTAAGGGGGGGATAACGTAACAACCATAAAAATATATATGCTAAGTAATGCTTAATGTGCCAAGAATGCCTACGATTAGACCAGGGTTTACACGGATTGATGCGCGTAGAACCAGACCTCGGAACCCTTGGTACAGCCAAGCCAACTAACTTGGGGAGTTAGTTGAGCTAGGAAAGGTTGGGACCAACCATGTAGGGCTCTCGAATACGAAGATTTACTCGAAGGAGTCTTTACCGGACTTAAACAGAGGAAATCTTAAGTTTTGAGGGTCTAGGGGTAAAATGGTCTTTTACAAGGCTAAGGGTAATATCGTAATTACCCTAAATATATATTTAATTAATTATTTAATAAGGTGGAGGGGCAAATTGGGGAGAGAGAGACGAAATGGAGCTCTTGAAGTTAAGTCCTGCTCCACGGGTTCGAACCTAGGTGGAAGCAATGAATTTATATGATTTTTTATTTAAGCTATTGAATTAATGTAATTAATTAATAATTATTATTCATTAGCTGATTTAAAATAAAAATAAAAATCAGATTTTTAATAATTAACTAAACCTTATTTGACTAAGTCCTAAACTAGACTCCTAAGCCTAATATGACTCCCACTCTCTCACGTCTATCTCTCAACTCTCACGCTCAAACTCTCCCATTCTCTCATTCACGTTTTTCTCTGCCAAAATAACTTCAAAAACAGTAGGTAAACCAAAGTTCTTCACACTTGAAGAACTCACACCAAAAAATCTAAGAAAACAACGTAAATCCATCACTTTAAGCAAAGGGGAGGAGTCTTCCGTCAATTAGTGTTGAAGTGTTGAACTTGGACTAATTTTGGAGAGGATTTTGGGCAGAAATTTCGTGGTTGAACAAGAAAAATAAAGGTATGGGTCTTCTTACTCTTGGTCCCTTTCCCAAGAGACCCTTAGGACTCAGACGAATTTAATCCGAAACTAAGTTGTTCCCCATTGCATGTCCCTGTCACTAGCTCCCATCAAATCATAGATTGGGTATGTTTGCTGATAGAAATTAGGTATGTAATGTGTTTTCGTGATGATTATGTTTATGTATGTATGTTTGAAATTATGTGAATGTTGAGCATGTTGCCCGAAATTAAGTGAAAAATGGTGTGTGTGTGCAAGTGTAGCCGTAAGGTGTACTCTCCGATTCAAGTTGAAAATGACATGTTATGGTCATTATTTTATGTACACAAACTTATGTAAATGATGATGTTCATTTAAGTGTAATGTGGGTGAATTTAATGATAAACTCTTGGCCAAATATATCCATGAAAATGCACCTAAAGGACTCACTAAAAACTACTCTAAATGCATGAACATTTAACGTTAAAGAGTTGAGAAAATAGGCTGCAAAGAGTAATCAAAATTTCCAGCTTGTTGATGTTGATTTCGGGCAGATTCTGGGAATTTTGGAAGAGTTTTAAAAAGAATTAATGTAGGTGAGGTCAAGGGGAATCGAACCCAAGACCTCCCATGACCAAGAGGCTGAAATTTAAAAAAAAATGTAATGGAGCTAAGGGGATTCGAATCCCCTTAGCTGCTGTCCACGCAAGAAAATAACAAGGGAAATGGGGCTGGGGGGAATCGAACACACGACGTTTGGGAAAAAAGGAAGAGGAAGAGTAAAGAAAAAAAACAGATGTGAGGCGTGGGAATCGAACCCACGAACTCAAGGCTGGAAATGGAGGGGGGCGAAAATGAGTAATAAAACAAGTGAGGTTGTGGGGGTTCGATCCCACGACCTCACTGTCAATACCCTCAACCTAGCAAAAAAATTAAAAAAAATATATATGGGGCTGTGGGGGTTCGAACCCACCACCTCACAGCCCCTAGCGAAATTAAATTAAAGGTAAGGAGGCTGTGGGGGTTCGAACCCACAACCTCCCTACTTAGGCGAATTAAATGATAAAAAATAAAAGAGGCTGTGGGGATTTGATCCCACAACCTCTTGGTTTAGGCGAGAGTGGACAAGAAGAGGTTAATAAAATTAGAAAGGGGTTGTGGGGGTTCGAACCAACAACCCTTCGGCCAAATTAGGAGTATTATTAAGGAGAAAATTAATCCTTCAATGTTAATATTATGATTTAACTTAGAGCCATAATGTTATGAATATTAGAATAAAATCAATTAAAAATATAAATGGTATCCAATTGATTCAAGACTAGGGTTTTCTTGCCCAAGTTTCCGTATTGATACATAAGTCATACGTGAATAAAATATTCGAGAATAATACCACATACTTAGATCGAAATCAAGATCTTGGCATACATACAAGATGCATAAGTCTTGTATCACATAATCTTAGAAAGATATGAATCACTTAGACAAAATATGAATGAAGCCTCATGGCTTGTATGTATAGACACATAAGTCTAACATACGTTCGAAGTAAGTGAATCTAAGAAGTATATAATGAAATGATGAAATGAACAATGTTATGATGAAATGAACAATGAAATGATGAAATGAACAATGAAATGATGAAATGAACAATGATATGATGAAATGAACAATGAAATGATGAAATGAACAATGAAATGACGAAATGAAAAATGAAATGATGAAATGAACAATCAAATGATGAAATGAGAAATGAAATGATGAAACCCTAGAAGGGTTAAGTAAAAGTGTGAAACACACTAAATGGCCAAGTGCATTGGCATATGATGAAGTGAACATTCACGTAATAAATGGTGAGTAATTATGAAGAGCAAATGTTCTAATGTTAATGAATGTGGTGACAACGTGATACTAGGCTGATGTAAAAGTAAGGAGCAATCTCAAATGAGCCTAAGTAAATGTTATCGATACGTACTCACCTATGAGAGTGTAAGATAATGAAGAGACCAGTCTCAATGAACATTCTAATGAGAGTATTGAGCTTAACACACTCAATACGAATGATGAGATGAGAAATCATCTAATGAGCTATGATGTCCTCATACTAGAAGCCATCTTCCATGGCGTATGAGATGAATGTAATGGAACTTTATACTAAGCACCGATAGACTGGCTATGAGCGGTGATGCCTTCTTTCGGGAAGGACGGAGGTTCACGTAACTCTCATGAGATGAGACTGTCTGGCTTGCCGGGTATGGGTCTCCTTATATCTCCTAGTCTTTGAACCTATACTGCCAATATAGGGATCTGGCGGGGTTAAATTCCCATGTACGCTAGCATGTTTTTGGGTCACCTTGGCTGGTGATTCCACCTCTTTTCGGTGTGGGGGAGACACTAGATTTCATGATGCTCACATGATCTATGTCGGTTAAAGTTAAAGTTCCTAATGAATGAATGAGGCCAGCCTCAAAATGATGCACATAATGAAACGAATGATACCAATTGTGTTAGGATAGGATGATCAAAAGGTGAGTTAGATTCAAGTAATGACATTAGGTCATTCTTGGTCATTGCACAACAAACCTAATGAAAGTATTAAACTACATCCTAGGTATAGCTGGTGGCTACACTGGCCTATGAATGAAATGAAATGGAGTACGTATGAATGAACGAAGCAGACTCTGTGTTTGCTAATGAAGACTCCCTAGTTGAGGTTCCCATCTGTTGAGCCCTTATTTCTGGGATGTCTTAATGTTAAGTCCATGATTCCAAGGTCTCATGGCATATGAATGAATGATATTAAGAAGTTATGTGCTACATACAAAAATGTGCTATATGCAATATGATATGTGCTATGTGTAAATGTTATATGCTCTGTGAAATGTGAAAAGTATGATGATGTATGTTATTCTCATGGAATAACTTTCCTATTCAAAATTTGGAAAGCTCACTGACTTTCCTAATCCAAATTTGGAAACTTTCCTAATCTCAATTTGGCAAGTCCACTGACTTGACTTCCCATAAGCACGTTGTTAGGGAAGAGCTATTCTTTCTCATGCATGTCCTTGGTGTGTGCTTGCATATACCCATACTTAGTACAAGTGTGTACTAACCCTATACAACTATACTATTTTAGGTGCAGGCACATGTGGACGATAGAGCTACAGGATCATTGTTGCAGTTATCCGGACGTCCAGCATTCATCCGGAGTTGGTAGGTCCTCATGCTTTCGAGGATGCTACTGTTTTATATTCTAGCTTAGTTTTAGAGTTGAGCTAGTGGAGCATGTTCCACTAGCGTTTCTTTCCTGTTTTTATTCAGACTATGTATTGGTGCCATTTTGGCAAATATACATTTAATAAGAATTGAACTATTTCTTTCAGTTGCTTATCTCTTAATGTTAGATGGTTGATGGTGAACAATTACGTATAAATGAGAATGTTTTTATAAGTATGTTAAGAAAAAAAAAGTTTCAAATTTTCCACTAAAATTAACCTAGATGAAGTAAGAATGACGTAAGTAGGCTTGTCTGCGACCTCTGAGAGGTCAACGACGTCGGTCTCGTCTGGGGTCTAGATTCCAGTTGTGACAAAGTTGGTATCAGAGCCATAGGTTAAATTCCGAGAATAATAAGGTCCATCAACCACATGAGTAGTTTTTATGTCATGGTAGTGAAGTGCACCACTATCCTGGATTAGAGACTGCATGATGCGTAGGAAAATTTCCCTTCTTCTACTCTTTATCGTGCTATCTAGAGCATTGACACTTTGTGTCATTCTAAATATCTAACTTCGTTCTTGTGTGAGCGCTTAGAAGAATACACACAAGAATTAGGATGACCAAGTGGTCTAAGGTGCTAGACTCAAGATCTGGCCTTCCCAAGAAGGGGCAATGATAGAAATGCCTAGCGTGAACGAAAGACGTTTGATAAGAGTGGTTGTTCGCATGAAGGTGAGTGCATGGTAGGTTCTAAAGCCTTCTATGAGTATTGATGAAGAGGAGAAGGCTAAGTTGGCTGCTTACTAGCTCAAGGAGATGGCTTAGGTATGGATTACTTCATAAATGCTAGACTACCATAGACTATCGAAACAAGGTAGTAAGGTTAAGTTTCCAAATAAGTTAGAGTTAAAATGAATTCACGCTTGCATGTCATGTAAATGTTTTTGTATAGCGTGGACATGATTTTTGTGTTGCATGAGTTGTGAGGTGCATCAAATTAAGTGCGATTGAGAAGGAAGTTCCTCAATCTCAAATATGAAGCTTCAGATAAGATTGTGTAATATGCATTATCCAGAGTAAGTGTGAAACACAAATTCACAAAAAGTAAAGTCTCAAGTATGTTTAGATATCTTCGAAAATCACCCTCTTTATCTTAAAATGATGTGTAGTGTCATTCGGGGACGAATGTTCCTAAGGGGGGGATAACGTAACAACCCTAAAAATAGATATGCTAAGTAATGCTTAATGTGCCAAGAATGCCTACGATTAGACCAGGGTTTACACGGATTGATGCACGTAGAACCAGACCTCGGAACCCTTGGTACAGCCAAGCCAACTAACTTGGGGATTTAGTTGAGCTACGAAAGGTTGGGACCAACCATGTAGGGCTCTCAAATACGAAGATTTACTCGAAGGAGTCTTTACCGGACTTAAACAGAGGAAATCTTAAGTTTTGAGGGTCTAGGGGTAAAATGGTCTTTTACAAGGCTAAGGGTAATATCGTAATTACCCTAAATATATATTTAATTAATTATTTAATAAGGTGGAGGGGCAAATTGGGGAGAGAGAGACGAAATGGAGCTCTTGAAGTTAAGTCCTGCTCCACCCGGGTTCGAACCTAAGTGGAAGCAATGAATTTATATGATTTTTTATTTAAGCTATTGAATTAATGTAATTAATTAATAATTATTATTCATTAGCTGATTTAAAATAAAAATAAAAATTAGATTTTTAATAATTAACTAAACCTTATTTGACTAAGTCCTAAACTAGACTCCTAAGCCTAATATGACTCCCACTCTCTCACGTCTATCTCTCAACTCTCACGCTCAAACTCTCCCATTCTCTCATTCACGTTTTTCTCTGCCAAAATAACTTCAAAAACAGTAGGTAAACCAAAGTTCTTCACACTTGAAGAGCTCACACCAAAAATCTAAGAAAACAACGTAAATCCATCACTTTAAGCAAAGGGGAGGAGTCTTCCGTCAATTAGTGTTGAAGTGTTGAACTTGGACTGATTTTGGGCAGCAATTTCGTGGTTGAACAAGAAAAATAAAGGTATGTGTCTTCTTACTCTTGGTCCCTTTCCCAAGAGACCCTTAGGACTCAGACGAATTTAATCCGAAACTAAGTTGTTCCCCATTGCATGTCCCTGTCACTAGCTCCCATCAAATCATAGATTGGGTATGTTTGCTGATAGAAATTAGGTATGTAATGTCTTTTCATGATGATTATGTTTATGTATGTATGTTTGAAATTATGTGAATGTTGAGCATATTGCCCGAAATTAAGTGAAAAATGGTGTGTGTGTGCAAGTGTAGCCGTAAGGTGTACTCTCTGATTCAAGTTGAAAATGACATGTTATGGTCATTATTTTATGTACACAAACTTATGTAAATGATGATGTTCATTTAAGTGTAATGTGGGTGAATTTAATGATAAACTCTTGGCCAAATATATCCATGAAAATGCACCTAAAGGACTCACTAAAAACTACTCCAAATGCATGAACATTTAACGTTAAAGAGTTGAGAAAATAGGCTGCAAAAAGTAATCAAAATTTCCAGCTTGTTGATGTTGATTTCGGGCAGATTCTGGGAATTTTGGAAGAGTTTTAAAAAGAATTAATGTAGGTGAGGTCAAGGGGAATCGAACCCAAGACCTCCCATGACCAAGAGGCTGAAATTTAAAAAAAAATGTAATGGAGCTAAGGGGATTCGAACCCCTTAGCTGCTGTCCACGCAAGAAAATAACAAGGGAAATGGGGCTGGGGGGAATCGAACACACGACGTTTGGGAAAAAAGGAAGAGGAAGAGTAAAGAAAAAAAACAGATGTGAGGCGTGGGAATCGAACCCACGAACTCAAGGCTGGAAATGGAGTGGGGCGAAAATGAGTAATAAAACAAGTGAGGTTGTGGGGGTTCGATCCCACGACCTCACTGTCAATACCCTCAACCTAGCAAAAAAATTAAAAAAAATATATATGGGGCTGTGGGGGTTCGAACCCACCACCTCACAGCCCCTAGCGAAATTAAATTAAAGGTAAGGAGGCTGTGGGGGTTCGAACCCACAACCTCCCTACTTAGGCGAATTAAATGATAAAAAATAAAAGAGGCTGTGGGGATTTGATCCCACAACCTCTTGGTTTAGGCGAGAGTGGACAAGAAGAGGTTAATAAAATTAGAAAGGGGTTGTGGGGGTTCGAACCAACAACCCTTCGGCCAAATTAGGAGTATTATTAAGGAGAAAATTAATCCTTCAATGTTAATATTATGATTTAACTTAGAGCCATAATGTTATGAATATTAGAATAAAATAAATTAAAAATATAAATGGTATCCAATTGATTCAAGACTGGGGTTTTCTTGCCCAAGTTTCCGTATTGATACATAAGTCATACGTGAATAAAATATTCGAGAATAATACCACATACTTAGATCGAAATCAAGATCTTGGCATACATACAAGATGCATAAGTCTTGTATCACATAATCTTAGAAAGATATGAATCACTTAGACGAAATATGAATGAAGCCTCATGGCTTGTATGTATAGACACATAAGTCTAACACACGTTCGAAGTAAGTGAATCTAAGAAGTATATAATGAAATGATGAAATGAACAATGAAATGATGAAATGAACAATGAAATGATGAAATGAACAATGATATGATGAAATGAACAATGAAATGATAAAATGAACAATGAAATGACGAAATGAAAAATGAAATGATGAAATGAACAATCAAATGATGAAATGAGAAATGAAATGATGAAACCCTAGAAGGGTTAAGTAAAAGTGTGAAACACACTAAATGGCCAAGTGCATTGGCATATGATGAAGTGAACATTCACGTAATAAATGGTGAGTAATTATGAAGAGAAAATGTTCTAATGTTAATGAATGTGGTGACAATATGATACGAGGCTGATGTAAAAGATAAGAGCAATCTCAAATGAGCCTAAGTAGATATTATCGATACGTACTCACCTATGAGAGTGTAAGATAATGAAGAGACCAGTCTCTATGAACACTCTAATGAGAGTATTGAGCTTAACACACTCAATACGAATGATGAGATGAGAAATCATCTAATGAGCTATGATGTCCTCATACTAGAAGCCAGCTTCCATGACGTATGAGATGAATGGAATGGAACTTTATACTAAGCACCGATAGACTGGCGATGAGCGGTGATGCCTTCTTTCGGGAAGGACGGAGGTTCACGTAACTCTCATGAGATGAGACTGTCCGGCTTTTCGGGTATGGGTCTCCTTATATCTCCTAGTCTTCGAACCTATACTGCCAATATAGGGATCTGGCGGCGTTAAATTCCCATGTACGCTAGCATGTTTTTGGGTCACCTTGGCTGGTGATTCCACCTCTTTTCGGTGTGGGGGAGACACTGGATTTCATGATGCTCACATGATCTATGTCGGTTAAAGTTAAAGTTCCTAATGAATGAATGAGGCCAGCCTCAAAATGATGCACATAATGAAATTAATGATACCAAAGGTGTTAGGATAGGATAATCAAAAGGTGAGTTAGATTCAAGTAATGACATTAGGTCATTCTTGGTCATTGCACAACGAACCTAATGAAAGTCTTAAACTACATCCTAGGTATAGCTGGTGGCTACACTGGCCTATGAATGAAATGAAACGGAGTACGTATGAATGAACGAAGCAGACTCTGTGTTTGCTAATGAAGACTCCCTAGTTGAGGTCCCATCTGTTGAGCCCTCATTTCGGGGATGTCTTAATGTTAAGTCCATGATTCCAAGGTATCATGGCATATGAATGAATTATATTAAGAAGTTATGTGCTACATACAAAAATGTGCTATATGCTATATAATATGTGCTATGTGTAAATGTTATATGCTCTGTGAAATGTGAAAAGTATGATGATGTATGTTATTATCATGGAATAACTTTCCTATTCCAAATCTGGAAAGCCCACTGACTTTCCTAATCCAAATTTGGAAAGCTCATTGACTTTCCTAATCCAAATTTGGAAACTTTTCTAATCTCAATTTGGCAAGTCCACTGACTTGACTTTCAAAAATCATGTTGTTAGGAAAGAGCTATTCTTTCTCATGCATGTCCTTGGTGTGTGCTTGCATATACCCATACTTAGTACAGGTGTGTACTAACCCTATACAAACTCTACTATTTTAGGTGCAGATACAGGTGGACGATAGAGCTACAGGATCATCGCTGCAGTTATCCGGACGTCCAGCATTCATCCGGTTTTGGTAGGTCCTCATGCTTGCGAGTATGCTACTGTTTTATATTCTAGCTTAGTTTTAGAGTTGAGCTAGTGGAGAATGTTCCACTAGCGTTTCCTTCCTATTTTTATTCAGACTATGTATTGGTGCCATTTTGGATATTATACACTTAATAAGAATTGAACTATTTCTTTCAGTTGCTTGTCTCTAAATGTTAGATGGTTGATGGTGAACAATAACGTATAAATGAGAATGTTTTTATAAGTATGTTAAGAAACAAAAAGTTTCAAATTTTCCGCTAAAATTAACCTAGATGAAGTAATAATGACGTAAGTAGGCTTGTCTGCGACCTCTGAGAGGTCAAAGACGCCGGTCTCGTCTGGGGTCTAGATTCCAGTCGTGACATTTATATTCTAGCTTAGTTTTAGAGTTGAGCTAGTGGAGCATATTCCACTAGCGTTTCTTTCCTATTTTTATTCAGACTATGTATTGGTGCCATTTTGGCAATTATACACTTAATAAGAATTGAACTATTTCTTTCAGTTGCTTATCTCTTAATGTTAGATGGTTGATGGTGAACAATTACGTATAAATGAGAATGTTTTTATAAGTATGTTAAGAAACAAAAAGTTTCAAATTTTCCGCTAAAATTAACCTAGATGAAGTAAGAATGACGTAAGTAGGCTTGTCTGCGACCTCTGAGAGGTCAACGACGCCGGTCTCGTCTGGGTCTAGATTCCAGTCGTGACAGCATCGCAGTGGGCTTTGGATCACCCAAACCCAACTTCTTGTAGATGAATAGAGGCTTGAGATTTATTCTTTCCCCAAGATCACATAATGCTTTAGCGAAGTGTAACAACCCGATTGTACATGGAATAGTGAAAGCACGCGGATCTTCTTTCTTTTGCACAAGAGACCTTGTAGCAATAGCACTACAATGTTGCATCCGATCATCATCCTCAAAACTCACCGACCTCTTCTTAGTGACGATATCTTTCATAAACTTGGCATAACTGGGCATTTGTTCAAGAGCTTCTATCAAAGGTACATTGATGGAAAGCTGTTTCAACATAGTTATAAAACACCTCTATTTGCAATCCTCGGTCTTCTTCACCAATCTTTGTGGAAATGGTGGTGGTGGTCTAGGAACGGGGGTAACCTTTTGGGGAATCTCTAATTCTTTTGCCGCTTCATTTACCAACTCACCACTAGCTTCTACTACCGCATCATCTCTTCTCGCCTCATCTTCAACACTAGACGGCATAGGTGGATCAATGGTTTGCTTACCCCCTCGAGTCGTGAATGCCATACAATGTCCATCATTTTTTGGATTTTGGACGGTATTGCTAGGAAGAGTACCTGCTTGACGAGGGTTCAAAGTCGACGACAATTGAGCCATTTGCATCTCAAGATGCTTGATTGATAGTGCATGTGCATCCACTTTTTGCCCAATGTTAGACAAATCACCTCTCAACTCCTTGGCGTGCTCATCACTTGCGTCAAACCTCCTCCTCATCTTTTGCAACATGTCTTCAACTCGAGCCATACTACCTCCACCATCCCTAGGAGCAACTTCCCAATTTTGTGGTGGAACATAGGTCCCACTTTGATCATTTCTATTTCGATAGTTACCCCGGTTGAAGTTGTTGTCGCAGTTGTAGTTTCCTTCACGAACATAGTGACCCTCTCGGTTGTAATTCCCATAGTTCCAACCTTGATTTCCTTTACCTTGGCACCAATTCTCCTGATTGGAGCCTTGGGCGTTCGGTCGGAAACCCCCCGTCTACTCATTTACTGCATAAGAATCTGCTTCATAGTAAAATTCATCTACCGGCGGTGGTGGCTTAGTCAAATAATTCAACGCATTCACTTTCTCTGCACCACCAGTGACATGTTTCAACACTAACCCAAGCTCAGTTCTCATTTGAGCCATCTCTTCACAAATCTCATCTGCGGTTGGGTTGTGCGTAGATTGCATCGCAAAAGTATTTCTCCCAGTATCCGACTTTCTAGTGCTCCAAGCTTTATTATTTCAGGAGATTTTCTCTAACTTCTCAGCGATCTCTGCATAAGTACACTCCCAATAGGAACCACCCGTAATAGTATCAAGCACCGCTTTATTGTTATCATCTTGCCCCCGATAGAAGTACTCTTTCAGCGACTCATCATCAATGCGGTGGTTTGGGACACTTCTCAAGAATATGGTGAACCTATCCCAAGAACTGCTTACTGAAACCCCTGGTAATGCCACAAAGTTGTTCACCCTGTCTTTATAGTTGAGGTTTTTAGAAACCGGGTAATACCTTGCTAGGAACACATCCTTTAACTGCTCCCAAGTATAGATTGAATTGTAGGGCAACTCAGTAAACCAAATTGTGGCCTCCCCTTGCCTCCCTACACAACTCTTACACACCGAACTTAGTTTGACGATGTGAGCATGTGGATCCTCATATGGTAGCCCCGAAAACAAACCTCTAGCGGTGAGCATTTGCATCAAGCTACTAGTTACCACAAAAGTATGACCTGGTGGTAGAGGAGGTAGAACAAGTGGCCAATCAGAATCAGTGATGTTAAAATTTCCCCTATAGTGCTCTTGAGGGCGTGGGGCGGGAGGTTGCCTCCTCACATCACCTTCACTAGGATTGTCAACCAACGCTTGATTATGAGCTTCAACTAGCGGTGGAAGTTGCCGGTTGAACTCATCCTCAAGATTAGCCGGGTTGCGTGGATTGTTCATTCAGCGAAGTATATGGTTTAGTTCTGGATCAGGTGAAAGTATGGGTTCTCCTCGACTCCGTGTACTTGGCATACACTACAGTTAGACCTGCGAGAGACAAAAACAAAAACAAAAAGTAAAATAAGGAAATTGTTAACTAAAATTCGGTAATGTGCTTAAAGTTAATCTAAAAGCAACTTTCCCCGGCAGCGGCGCCAAAATTTAATACGCTCAAACTATACTTCCCTAAAGAAGTATAAGCGGTCGTATCAAGTAAATAACCCAATTGTTAGGTTGGGGTCGATCCCACAATGAAAATGGTTTAGACTTTACTTTAATCTACGATTACTTCTATTTAGTCAAGTCCTTTCCAAAAACGAGATTTTTAGTCCTATTTATATAATAAAGTCCTAAATAAAAAAGGAGTTCTAAATAAGGAAAAATACGTCCAAAACGCGTCTTCAGTCAACGACCCAACTGACGGTCCGTCGATGGAACGACGAATCGTTGACAGCTTCCGTCTGTCCATACTTCAAATCTTTTTTAGCCTACACTTTTCAACACTCTCTGTTACCATTGACGGACCAATAACACGGTCCGTCGATGGCCTCCGTTCTTCCATCCTTAGTGGTTTCTTCAAATTGGGTACAGGGACTGCTTTCTGTTACCATCAACGACTTGCCAGTGACAGTCCGTCAATCAGTTGATGGACAATCAATCCTTCTGTAGCCCCACACTTTGTCAGAATTCCCCGATTTGATTTCAGCAGCCTGGACCTCCAGTCGAGGATCATCACCTACGGACCGTCAACAGGTCGACGGACCGTCGATGTCTCCGTAGGTCATCACTTCTGCACTGATTTCAGCACAGTCTTCAGCGTTTCCGTTCTAGACAGTTTTCCTGCAAACAAAGATAAAAAGACATTAAAATTACTACAAAAAGGCCTTAGACACACACTAAACTTATGGAAAAATCATTGAAAGTACCGTGAAACCATAGTACATCAACACCCTCTACCTAAATTTGTTTTTTGTCCTCAAGTGACGCACTATGACAAACCACAACACCTTTGTACAAAGGTATCTTCATTTATGCTTTCACAATCATCTGGCTATCAATCCCAATTATTTTCATTGCTTTTATGCATGATATCACTCTTAGGTCATTCATGTGGATCAGACCATGACATAGACTCACCACGGACCGACACCTCTCCTCTTTTATCTCTCACCAAGGTACCAACTTTCCAATATTGCAACTAGTGTCCTCACTTTAAAAACAACATCCTTCTTTTTCACACAGTGATTTCAATTTGAGTATAAGGATTATTTTTCAACACTCGCTCTCAGATCCACTTCACACCTAATTGATACTTGTCGCCATAGGCTTGCCCTTATTTTCACTGCTTTAAGTTCACCATATTAGACTCTCAGGATCACGATAGGACTTTCTTGGCTTGTAGCGTAGGCTCAGGGTCAGGTAGGGTACATTTGGATGCATTTTGGTGACTTGTTGCCCTCCTTGACATAACTTCTAAGCGTCCTACCTTTTTATCGTTTATTATGCCCTACTCTTCAGTTTCTTATATTCCTTGCCTTGCTTTTCTCCTTTCTTTTTACTTTTGTGCAAATGACCCTTCTTTTATTTTTATTTTCAAATTTTCAAATTTTCACTTGATTTCAACTTTGATTGAGTCACTTCTTTTTTCTTCACTATTTCTTTTTTTTTCTCATTAATCCTTTCAAACCCCTTTTTCGGGATATTACTCATAGTAGCCACCACCATGAGTTGAGGTACACAATACCCAAGGTTGGGTCAGGGCCAATATGAGATCGGTTTCTACATTAGCCACCTTCAACTTATACTTTTGGCCTAAGTTGAGGTGCACATATCCAAGGAGGGACCACGGCCAACACATTATACCCAAAAACAATTTAGTGGAGTCAAAAAGAAAGGTTCATTGTAAACTTAAAATATCTGGATCAAACAAGGATTAATTTCATTTGGTTTTCTTTTATTTAGGCTAAAAATTGGCTAATTTGAACAAGGGCCTATGATCCTTTCCTAATTGACTAACACAGATTACTTTTTGCAGGACTAATCGGTCAAGTTCTAGCTAGGTACCAGCGGTGGACTATTCAACTTTCCTCACACTCACTTAACACCTCATTACCCTACCAGATTATCGGACACCTAGTTCGAGCGCTAGATCGAGGGTCATGCAATGGTGTATTTCTATGTCACACTTAGAGCCAACACATTCAATATTCAATTATGCCTAATCAGGCAAGCATTCATTTTAGAATGGGATATCATTGTATTTTAGCCATCATGCTTCAGATTTCACACATACTTTGTACAGAGTACTAACATGTCGGTTCAACAATAAAATAATCAGTCTCTTGGTGGAAAAGAACACAGGCAAGGAAACCCCAAGAGAGGATAATGAGTTGGGCTACTCAGACTTCACCCTAGCACTCACATTCAATTTACCCCATCCACAACAAGAAAGCATGCAATTGTCCCCAATGCATAAGAAATATAAAACAGGGTGGTCGGTGAAGCAAACCTGAGGTGCATAGCGCCGATGATCAACAAGCTAGCGGGTCTAGTTTCCTGAAACCCGCTCCCTGAGTAGTAGGGACACCATCAGTAGTGTCCGCAGCAATGACAACACCCTCAGTAGTGCTCCTCTCAACATCAACAATCCTAGAGCTAGACGCCCCAGCATACAACTCAAGAGCCCTCATCTGCCGGGCCTCCTCATCCATCAACGAGGCTCTCCTCGCATCTTCCAACTCAGAACGCTCTCTCTTCCTAGCACGAGCCTCATCACCCTCTCTGGTCCGTTGCCTCTTGGCATGCTCACATGGCGGAGGCGGTGGCACAGTAGTGGTCTAGAACAGTGCAGCAAGCACCATATCCTCAGTAGGCTCTGCAGGTGTGGCCATAGTCTCAGGTACCCGTGCATCAAGAATGGCATCCATATCATCCCTCAGACTCACCACAGCATCCTGGAGAGTCGTTAAGTCAATAGTAGGGGCTGGTCGGGCGAGAACTTTCAACTCGAAGGCATCAAGGCGCTGGTGCATTGCTAGAATCTGCCTCTCAGTCTGCTGGGCAATCCTCTTCTCGATCCAATCCTCTGCCTCAGCAATGGACTTCTGCATCCACGACTTGATATGATGCAGAAGTGTGGCCATTTGGGCCTGTAACTTCTGGATCCCAGCAATTGGGACTAGTGCTGCAGATGGAGTGGAGAGGGAGGAACTCGGAGCTGTGCTAGTACTCGGGATAGACTCAACCGGGGTGGTGCCGGTAGGCTCTGATGTAGCCTAATCAGCCCCTTTGGCTTGCTCTACCATGTCCGACAAATTCTCTCCTAGCGGCTGCACCTCTACTCTGGGCCCTCTGTTGGGTACCGCCTCTTTGGCCTCATCCCGGATGAGACCGATATCAACTGCTCCAGTAGGAGTCTGGAAAACATCAATATGCCATATGTGCACTCCAGCAGACCTGCACAACTCAAAAATCATGCAGGGAAAAGGGTACATGGTGGTGGCCTTAAAGGTCCTCTCATGAATGATTGCCAGCAACAGTCTCGGAACATCCACCTCAAAACCTGCAACCATAGCAGCTACTAGTACTGCTTTATCCCAGGTAAGAATGTTGTCAGCAGCAGTGGGGGATAAGCAGTGATGGACCAATAGCCAGATGAATTTGGCCGTGAATGTGAGGTTGGCCTTCTTGATCACACCTCTTGGCTCCAGCACCCAATCTGCACCCACACCATCCACGGAAATATGCTAGCTATCCACCTCTTGGTGGTCTCTCTCACCTCCGTATTACGCTGGAAGTGGCCCTCCTTAATCAGCTTCAACCGGTAGTCAAACTCGAGGGTAAGGGGCTCCTTTGTAGCATCGATATCAGCACTGTATAATAAATGGCGAATGATGGGTAAGGAGATGTCCACCCGGCGGCCACGGACTCGAACATAGGTGAGGGGAGCCTGTTTGGCGGGATTAGACCGCCTATCCAAAGAAGACCGGAGAGTCGCTACGTAGGAAGCGTAGAAATACCTCACCAATTCCTCACTGTAGCGCCCTATGCTCCTAGCCATCCACTCGAGCTGATGGCGGGTGAAGAGATCATGTATGGCCGGCATGGTGTGGAGACTCCCTGTAAGAACTCGACGCTCAACTGTCAGAGTCCGAGTCATGACCCTCTTGTCATTAAGCAGCTTTGCATCCCTGTACACTTGGTATTGTCCTTCTACACATCACCGGTTATTCTGATTAGCAACTGGTGCAGGGACGTCGGTCGGGGGTGCTGGAGTAGAGTCAGCACTATCGGCCTCATCAATCGAGGCAGAGTGGTCAGATGTAGCAGGAATAGTGGAACCATGCGAAGCTGACGCTTCCTCTGACCCGAAAGCCTCCTCAGAGCCGGACGCTCTCTCAGACCCGAAAGCCTTCTCGGAGCCAGACGCTCCCTCAAAAACCGCGGCAGACCCAGACGGTGTGCCGGTCAGTGTGCGCTCCTCATCAAACTAGGAGGCAGTGACTACGCCGGACACCACCCTCTTGGGCGTGCTCCAAGAGGTCCTAGCAACATATGACGGTGTCTCGGTGCCTGGTGGCACGTATTTGGGGTCGCATTCATCGTCGGACGAGCCAATTACAAGCCGGCGTGAAGGGGCGACAGACTTGGAACGTTCTCTAGAGTAGACTAAGTCTTTCTTGGGGGCCATTGGTACCTGTAAAGGAGAGTTATTAGTTTCATTGTAAACATCTGACACACCCAACAAAAGCAAGATTAAATTTGAAACACAAAACACAGTCAAGTTCAGAACTGCAGAACAGAACTGACTGACGGGCACTACAAATGGTCCGTCGATGGAACAACGGTCCATCGATAGGGTCCGTCGGTGAACACTTAGCAAATATTTTGAAGGCTTTAGGAACAAAGGTTCTGTTAAGGACAACGGACTTGCAGGACGGTCCATCGACCAACCGACAGACCGTAAACCTAGTCCGTCGTTGGACACTTAGAAAAAAATTAGAATGATTGACATGCTAAGGTTCTGTTAAAGACGTTGAACGTGCAGGACGGTCCGTGTATGAAACGACGGACCATAGATCACTTCTTTCGGTAGGCACTTAGACAAAAATTTTAGACCCTCAGCAAACAAGGTTCTGTTAGAGTTGACGGACGTGCAGGACGGTCCGTCGATTAGTCGATGGACCGTAGGCCTAGTCCGTTGTTCCAGAGTTGATTAAAATCTGTGGTAGCTATCGACAGACCCCATCGACGGTCCGTCGATTGACCGACGGTCCGTAGACGGGGTCTCGTACTATCGGTCAGAGATGGATTTTGGTAAGCCATATTTGGCACCCCCAACTGACAATGTCAAGCACATTCAGACACATTATGTTCATATATCAATTAACACACCATTTCGTTATTCCTAGGGCATCGAGTAGTGCAATTTCAATCTTAGAATCTAAGTACTAAAAATCCCTAAGTCGGAAAAAACTACAAAACTCAGAACACAGTTCATTTAGATATTAACACCCCCAACCCATTCACTTTCCATCATTCTAAGGGACTAGGGACCCAAGTTCAATAGTTTAATAATGCAATTTCTTCCCGAAGTCAAGACCCACATACAGATTTCATCAATTTTGCATGCTAACATATAGGTTTCCAAACAAAGAACAGGAAATTAGTAGCAGATGAGATGAACATACCTGTGAACTGTAGTGGAGTGAATGGGGAGATGACTTTGTGCACAAAACAACACCGAGCCCGCCTTTGAACACTAACCAGAAGGAAGACAGAAGAAGATTTGGGAAGTGGAGAGTGAGAGGTTTTGGGATTGAGTGAATTTTGGGGAAGATAGGAAAACAGGAATTGATTAGTGGGGAGTAAGTGTGTGAGTGAGTGGGGGGAGTTGAAGAAAATGGGGAGGGAAACGGTTGGGAAAGGGATTTGAAAGGGTGGACGGTAACTAAAATGTTTAAAATCAATACATAGCCGGTCGGGTTATTGGGTCTGGGGAACTAACGATTCCCCGTCGATGGACCGTAAGTCCATCGACGGTCCATCGACTGTTCCGTCAACTGTACCCTAACTTAGAAAAATTAGAAATCATACCTGGGATCTACGGATGACATCGACGGTCCGTCGATGGGTCAACGGCCCGTCGATTGGTCCGTAGATCAGTGCATAGACCAAATAAGCTAATCTTTTTGTGTTTTCTGGACACTTTTAAGACATGGACCCTAGTCTACTCTATAGCCAACACTTCTAAAAGAAAGTTAAAGAAAATGCATACATGATATGAAGTAAAAATCGAAATAATGCACTACTCCTAGAAAATCAAGAAAAACCTATTGTTGACTAAAGGATAAATATTGGGTTGCCTCCCAATCAGCGCTTGATTTAACGCACGACGCAGGACTCTCGATTACTCAGACTTCATCAAGATGGTATGCCTCAACCACTTCATTCGCATTTTCCGCATGCCCTAGGTAGATTTTAATTCTTTGTCCGTTCAACTTGAACCTTAGACCCTCCTTGTTCTCCAACTCAACGGCACCATGAGGAAATACTTGAGTGATCAAGAATGGACCAGTCCATTTGGACTTGAGTTTGCCCGAAAACAACCGCAACCTAGAGTTGAATAGAAGCACCAAATCCCCAACCTCAAAGTCGCGCTTCTCAATCCTTTGGTCATGGTACTTCTTCATCTTTTCTTTGTAGAGGGCTGAACTTTCATATGCCTTCAAGCGAAACTCATCAAGCTCATTTAACCCATTCAACCTCTGCTCCGTTGCTTCATTCCATTTTATCTTCAGTTTCTTCATTGCCCACATGGCTTTATGCTCTAACTCAACCGGCAAGTGACACGCCTTCCCATACACGGGTTGGTATGGAGACATACCAATGGGAGTCTTGTATGCTGTCCGGTAGGCCCAAAGAGCATCAACAAGCCTCCTTAACCAATCCGTTCTACTCGCATTCACCATTTTCGCCAGAATCTGCTTGATTTCTCTGTTTGAGACCTCAACTTGCCCACTAGTCTGAGGATGGTAAGGAGTGGCCACATTGTGGCGAACCCCATATTTCCCCAATAACCCTTTGAACAACTTGTTGCAAAAATAGGATCCCCCATCACTAATAATGGCCCTTGGGGTGCCAAATCTGGAAAATATGTTCTTTTTCATGAACGCAGTGACACTCTTCCCTTCATTATTTGCAAGTGCTATGGCTTCTACCCATTTTGACACATAATCAACCGCCACAAGAATATACTTC
The DNA here is from genome assembly GCA_016801875.1 of Solanum sitiens. Lineage (NCBI taxonomy): Eukaryota > Viridiplantae > Streptophyta > Magnoliopsida > Solanales > Solanaceae > Solanum > Solanum sitiens. Next base: position 1,315,685 of record JABWTJ010000063.1, read on the forward strand.
ATCCCATGAGAACTCACAAAAGGGACCATAAAGTCAATGCCCCACATATCAAACAACTCAATTACAAGAATGGAATTTAAAGGGAGCTCTTGCCTTCTAGAAACAGCTCCATCTCTTTGGCACCTATCACATGCCTTGACAAACTCATGAGCATCTTGGTGGATGGTTGTCCAATAGTAGCCACATTGTAAGATTTTATGGGCAGTCCGGATACCACTATGATGCCCACACACAGGCGAGGAGTGGCATGCCTCCAAAACACTCAACATCTCTACTTCTGGCACACAACGCCGAATAAGCACATCGGCACAACTCCTATATAGATATGGCTAATACCAAAAAACTTTTTCACATCATGCATGAACTTTTTCCTTTGATGAAAGGACAAGTACGATGGGACGATAACACTAGCCAAGTAATTTGCAAAATTTGCGAACCATGGAATCAAGTCATGAGAAGCGGCCAATACATGCTCATCAAGGAAAGTATCATCAATTTCTGTCTTTTCACCCAACTCTCGTATAGCTTCATCCTCTAATCTGGACAAGTGATCAGAAACTTGATTTTCGGTCCCTTTTCTATCTTTCACTTCAAAGTCAAACTCTTGCAATAGTAATACCCAACTAATCAACCTCGGTTTTGCATCCTTCTTTGCCATCAAATATCTCAAGGCAGAATGATCAGTATGCACTATAACTTTCGCGCGTAAATAGGAGTGAAATGTTTCAAAGGCAAATACCACCGCAAGTAGATCTTGTTCAGTCACAGTATAATTCTTCTGAGCTTCATTGAGGGCCTTACTGGCATAATAAATAGGGTGAAGGATTTTATCCCTTCTTTGTCCCAATACTACACCAAGAGCAACCCCACTAGCATCACACATAACCTCAAATGGTTTGCTCCAATCCGGAGAAATAATAATGGGCGCAGACACCAACTTCTCCTTCAACTCTTCAAATGCCTTCATATAGGATTCATCAAAATAAAATTTACACTCTTTCTCAAGTAACTTGCACAGAGCATGTGCAATTTTTGAAAAATCCTTGATGAACCTCCGATAGAAACCCGCATGTCCAAGGAAACTCCTCACATCTTTTACAGAAATGGGTGGAGGAAGTCTCTCTATCACCTTGACTTTACCTCGATCAACCTCTATACTCTTCTCTCAGATGCGATGGCCCAATACAATACCCTCTTTCACCATAAAGTGACATTTTTCGCAGTTTAGCACAATGTTGTAATGTTCACATCTTTTGAGAACTTCGGCCAAGTGACTAAAACAATGATTAAACGAGTCACCAACAACAATCATCCATAAATACCTCAATGGTATCCTCCGCCATATTGGAGAATATGGACATCATACATCTCTGAAAAGTAGCTGGTGCATTACACAACCCGAAGGGCATCCTCTTGAACGTGAAAGTTCCATAAGGACAAGTAAAAGTGGTTTTCTCTTGTCTTCCGGTGCAATAGAGATTTGGTTGTAACCCGAGTAACCATCAAGAAAACAATACCACCCCTTTCCTGCAAGCCTATCCAACATCTTATCCATAAATGGCATAGGAAAATGGTCCTTCTCAGTCCATGCATTCAATATCCGGTAATCTATACACACTCTCCATCCGATCACCGGCCTCATTGGAACAAGCTCATTTTTCTCATTAGAGACCACAGTCATTCCCCCTTTCTTGGGCACACACTGAACAGGACATACCCAACTACTATTAGTGATCGGATATATGACTCTGGCATCCAACCACTTAATAATTTCCTTCTTCACTACCTCTTTCATAGGTGGATTTAAACGTCTCTGGTGCTCAATACTTGGCTTATGATCGGGCATAAGTTGGATTTTATGTGAACAAATACCGGGAGGGATCCCAATAATATTCTCAATAGTCCACCCAATAGCTCTCTTGAACCTCTTCAACACTCAACCAAACACTCTACTTGTTGCACCTTCAATTCTGACGAAATAATTACCGGCAAAGTGTCATCTTTCCCCAAGAATACATACCTCAGATGAGGTGGCAGAGACTTAAGCTCTAATTTTGGAGCCTCTTCAATAGATGGTTTCGCGGGTTGAGACTCGTGATGTTTCATGTCTAACTCCAATTTCTTTGGTTTGAACCGAAAATCACCTCTATCAAGTGCCGTAAGAAATGTCTCATACTCTTCAATACCATTACTCTCAAAATTCATAATCACTGCCGCTAGTGCCTCAAAACCAAGCGCTCTTCGATTTGAACCTTAGACGTACTCTCAACCCTGTAGGATATAGCAGATACCGTTTGGAGCTCACCACTCTGCCTCATGGACCTACAAATGTTGAAAGTCGCTTCTTCGTTGTTCAACCAAAACTTCATTTGCCCTTTCTCCATGTCAACCAAGGCGCGAACGGTAGCAAGGAATGGCCTCCCAAGAATAATAGGCACCTCGAAATATACCTCATAGTCAAGAATCACAAAATTGGCCGGAAATATGAACGACTCCACATTTACTAACACATCGTGGAGTATCCCAATAGGACTCTTCACTGTTTGATCGGCCATCAGTAGCCGCATATGTAACAAACCTAAAAATAGATATGCTAAGTAATGCTTAATGTGCCAAGAATGCCTACGATTAGACCAGGGTTTACACGGATTGATGCGCGTAGAACCAGACCTCGGAACCCTTGGTACAGCCAATCCAACTAACTTGGGGAGTTAGTTGAGCTAGTAAAGGTTGGGACCAACCATGTAGGGCTCTCGAATATGAAGATTTACTCGAAGGAGTCTTTACCGGACTTAAACAGAGGAAATCTTAAGTTTTGAGGGTCTAGGGGTAAAATGGTCTTTTACCAGGCTAAGGGTAATATCGTAATTACCCTAAATATATATTTAATTAATTATTTAATAAGGTGGAGGGGCATATTGGGGAGAGAGAGACGAAATGGAGCTCTTGAAGTTAAGTCCTGCTCCATCCGGGTTCGAACCTAGGTGGAAGCAATGAATTTATATGATTTTTTATTTAAGCTATTGAATTAATGTAATAATTAATAATTATTATTCATTAGCTGATTTAAAATAAAAATAAAAATCAGATTTTTAATAATTAACTAAACCTTATTTGACTAAGTCCTAAACTAGACTCCTAAGCCTATAATGACTCCCACTCTCTCACGTCTATCTCTCAACTCTCACGCTCAAACTCTCCCATTCTCTCATTCACGTTTTTCTCTGCCAAAATAACTTCAAAAACAGTAGGTAAACCAAAGTTCTTCACACTTTTAGAACTCACACCAAAAATCTAAGAAAACAACATAAATCCATCACTTTAAGCAAAGGGGAGGAGTCTTCCGTCAATTAGTGTTGAAGTGTTGAACTTGGACTGATTTTGGAGAGGATTTTGGGCAGCAATTTCGTGGTTGAACAAGAAAAATAAAGGTATGGGTCTTCTTACTCTTGGTCCCTTTCCCAAGAGACCCTTAGGACTCAGACGAATTTAATCCGAAACTAAGTTGTTCCCCATTGCATGTCCCTGTCACTAGCTCCCATCAAATCATAGGTTGGGTATGTTTGCTGATAGAAATTAGGTATGTAATATGTTTTAGTGATGATTATGTTTATGTATGTATGTTTGAAATTATGTGAATGTTGAGCATATTGCCCGAAATTAAGTGAAAAATGGTGTGTGTGTGCAAGTGTAGCCGTCAGGTGTACTCTCTGATTCAAGTTGAAAATGACATGTTATGGTCATTATTTTATGTACACAAACTTATGTAAATGATGATGTTCATTTAAGTGTAATGTGGGTGAATTTAATGATAAACTCTTCGCCAAATATATCCATGAAAATGCACCTAAAGGACTCACTAAAAACTACTCCAAATGCATGAACATTTAACGTTAAAGAGTTGAGAAAATAGGCTGCAAAAAGTAATCAAAATTTCCAGCTTGTTGATGTTGATTTCGGGAAGATTCTGGGAATTTTGGAAGAGTTTTAAAAAGAATTAAAGTAGGTGAGGTCAAGGGGAATCGAACCCAAGACCTCCCATGACCAAGAGGCTGAAAGTTTAAAAAAAAATGTAATGGAGCTAAGGGGATTCGAACCCCTTAGCTGCTGTCCACGCAAGAAAATAACAAGGGAAATGGGGCTGGGGGGAATCGAACACACGACGTTTGGAAAGAAAGGAAGAGGAAGAGTAAAGAAAAAAAAAAGATGTGAGGCGTGGGAATCGAACCCACGACCTCAAGGCTGGAAATGGAGGGGGGCAAAAATGAGTAATAAAACAAGTGAGGTTGTGGGGGTTCGATCCCACGACCTCACTGTCAATACCCTCAACCTAGCAAAAAAAATTAAAAAACAATATATATGGGGCTGTGGGGGTTAGAACCCACCACCTCACAGCCCCTAGCGAAATTAAATTAAAGGTAAGGAGGCTGTGGGGGTTCGAACCCACAACCTCCCTACTTAGGCGAATAAAATGATAAAAAATAAAAGAGGCTGTGGGGATTTGATCCCACAACCTCTTGGTTTAGGCGATAGTGGACAAGAAGAGGTTAATAAAATTAGAAAGGGGTTGTGGGGGTTCGAACCCACAACCCTTCGGCCAAATTAGGAGTATTATTAAGGAGAAAATTAATCCTTCAATGTTAATATTGTGATTTAACTTAGAGCCATAATGTTATGAATATTAGAATAAAATCAATTAAAAATATAAATGGTATCCAATTGATTCAAGACTGGGGTTTTCTTGCCCAAGTTTCCGTATTGATACATAAGTCATACGTGAATAAAATATCCGAGAATAATGCCACATACTTAGAACGAAATCAAGATCTTGGCATACATACAAGATGCATAAGTCTTGTATCACATAATCTTAGAAAGATATGAATCACTTAGATGAAATACGAATGAAGCCTCATGGCTTGTATGTATAGACACATAAGTCTAACATACGTTCAAAGTAAGTGAATCTAAGAAGTATGTACTAAAATGATGAAATGAACAATGATGTGATGAAATGAACGATGAAATGATGAAATGAACAATGAAATGATGAAATGAACAATGATATGATGATATGAACAATGAAATGATGAAATGAACAATGAAATGACGAAATGAAAAATGAAATGACGAAATGAACAATCAAATGATGAAATGAGAAATGAAATGATGAAACCCTAGAAGGGTTAAGTAAAAGTGTGAAACACACTAAATGGCCAAGTGCATTGGCATATGATGAAGTGAAAATTCACGTAATAAATGGTGAGTAATTATGAAGAGCAAATGTGCTAATGTTAATGAATGTGGTGACAACATGATACGAGGCTGATGTAAAAGATAAGAGCAATATCAAATGAGCCTAAGTAAATGTTACCGATACGTACTCACCTATAAGAGTGTAAGATAATGAAGAGACCAGTCTCTATGAACACTCTAATGAGAGTATTGAGCTTAACACACTCAATACAAATGATGAGATTAGAAATCATCTAATGAGCTATGATGTCCTCATACTAGAAGCCAGCTTCCATGACGTATGAGATGAATGTAATGGAACTTTATACTAAGCACCGATAGACTAGTTATGAGCGGTGATGCCTTCTTTCGGGAAGGACGGAGGTTCACGTAACTCTCATGAGATGAGACTGCCCGGCTTGCCGGGTATGGGTCTCTTTATATCTCCTAGTCTTCGAACCTATATTGCCAGTATAGGGACTCTGGCGGGGTTAAATTCCCATGTACGCTAGCATGTTTTTGGGTCACCCTGGCCGGTGATTCCACCTCTTTTCGGTGTGGGGGAGACACTAGATTTCATGATGCTCACATGATCTATGTCGGTTAAAGTTAAAGTTCCCAATGAATGAATGAGGCCAGCCTCAAAATGATGCACATAATGAAATGAATGATACCAAAGGTGTTAGGATAGGATAATCAAAAGGTGAGTTAGATTCAAGTAATGACATTAGGTCATTCTTGGTCATTGCACAACGAACCTAATGAAAGTCTTAAACTACATCCTAGGTATAGCTGGTGGCTACACTGGCCTATGAATGAAATGAAATGGAGTACGTATGAATGAACGAAGCAGACTGTGTGTTTGCTAATGAAGACTCCCTAGTTGAGGTCCCATCTGTTGAGCCCTCATTTCTGGGATGTCTTAATGTTAAGTCCATGATTCCAAGGTCTCATGGCATATGAATGAATGATATTAAGAAGTTATGTGCTACATACAAAAATGTGCTATATGCTATATGATATGTATTATGTGTAAATGTTATATGCTGTGTGAAATGTGAAAAGTATGATCATGTATGTTATTCTCATGGCATAACTTTCCTATTCCAAATCTGGAAAGCTCACTGACTTTCCTAATCCAAATTTGGAAAGCTCATTGACTTTCCTAATCCAAATTTGGAAACTTTTCTAATCTCAATTTGGCAAGTCCACTGACTTGACTTCCCATAAGCACGTTGTTAGGGAAGAGCTATTCTTTCTCATGCATGCCCTTGGTGTGTGCTTGCATATACCCATACTTAGTACAAGTGTGTACTAACCCTATACAACTATACTATTTTAGGTGCAGGCACAGGTGGACGATAGAGCTACAGGATCATTGTTGCAGTTATCCGGACTTCCAGCATTCATCCGGAGTTGGTAGGTCCTCATGCTTTCGAGGATGCTACTGTTTTATATTTTAGCTTAGTTTTAGAGTTGAGCTAGTGGAGCATGTTCCACTAGCGTTTCTTTCCTGTTTTTATTCAGACTATGTATTGGTGCCATTTTGGCAATTATACACTTAATAAGAATTGAACTATTTCTTTCAGTTGCTTATCTCTTAATGTTAGATGGTTGATGGTGAACAATTACGTATAAATGAGAATGTTTTTATAAGTATGTTAAGAAACAAAAAGTTTTAAATTTTCCGCTAAAAGTAACCTAGATGAAGTAAGAATGACGTAAGTAGGCTTGTCTGCGACCTCTGAGAGGTCAACGACGCCGGTCTCGTCTGGGGTCTAGATTCCAGTCGTGACAAAGTTGGTATCAGAGCCATAGGTTAAATTCCGAGAATAATGAGTTCCATCAACCACATTGAGTAGTTTCTAAGTCATGGTAGTGAAGTGCACCACTATCCTGGATTAGAGACTGCATGATGCGTAGGAAAATTTCCCTTCTTCTACTCTTTATCGTGCTATCTAGAGCCTTGACACTTTGTGTCATTCTAAATATCTAACTTCGTAATTGTGTGCGCTCTTAGAAGAATACACACAAGAATTAGGATGACCAAGTGGTCTAAGGTGCTAGACTCAAGATCTGGCCTTCCCAAGAAGGGGCAGTGATAGAAATGCCCAGCGTGAACGAAAGACGTTTGATAAGAGTGGTTGTTCGCATGAAGGTGAGTGCATGGTAGGTTCTAAAGCCTTCTATCAGTATTGATGAAGAGGAGAAGGCTAAGTTGGCTGCTTACTAGCTCAAGGAGATGGCTTAGGTATGGATTACTTCATAAATGCTAGACTACCATAGACTATCGAAACAGGGTAGTAAGGTTAAGTTTCCAAATAAGTTAGAGTTAAAATGAATTCACGCTTGCATGTCATGTAAATGTTTTTGTATAGCGTGGACATGATTTTTGTGTTGCATGAGTTGTGAGGTGCATCAAGTTAAGTGCGATTGAGAAGGAAGTTCCTCAATCTCAAATATGAAGCTTCAGATAAGATTGTGTAATATGCATTATCCAGAGTAAGTGTGAAACACAAATTCACAAAAAGTAAAGTCTCAAGTATGTTTAGATATCTTCGAAAATCACCCTCATTATCTTAAAATGATGTATAGTGTCATTCGGGGACGAATGTTCCTAAGGGGGGGATAACGTAAGAACCCTAAAAATAGATATGCTAAGTAATGCTTAATGTGCCAAGAATGCCTACGATTAGACCAGGGTTTACACGGATTGATGCGCGTAGAACCAGACCTCGGAACCCTTGGTACATCCAAGCCAACTAACTTGGGGAGTTATTTGAGTTAGGAAAGGTTGGGACCAACCATGTAGGGCTCTCGAATACGAAGATTTACTCGAAGGAGTCTTTACCGGACTTAAACAGAGGAAATCTTAAGTTTTGAGGGTCTAGGGGTAAAATGGTCTTTTACCAGGCTAAGGGTAATATCGTAATTACCCTAAATATATATTTAATTAATTATTTAATAAGGTGGAGGGGCAAATTGGGGAGAGAGAGACGAAATGGAGCTCTTGAAGTTAAGTCCTGCTCCACCCGGGTTCCAACCTAGGTGGAAGAAATGAATTTATATGATTTTTTATTTAAGCTATTGAATTAATGTAATTAATTAATAATTATTATTCATTAGCTGATTTAAAATAAAAATAAAAATCAGATTTTTAATAATTAACTAAACCTTATTTGACTAAGTCCTAAACTAGACTCCTAAGCCTAATATGACTCCCACTCTCTCACGTCTATCTCTCAACTCTCACGCTCAAACTCTCCCATTCTCTCATTCACGTTTTTCTCTGCCAAAATAACTTCAAAAACAGTAGTTAAACCAAAGTTCTTCACACTTGAAGAGCTCACACCAAAAATCTAAGAAAATAACGTAAATCCATCACTTTAAGCAAAGGGGAGGAGTCTTCCGTCAATTAGTGTTGAAGTGTTGAACTTGGACTGATTTTGGAGATGATTTTGGGCAGCAATTTCGTGGTTGAACAAGAAAAATAAAGGTATTGGTCTTCTTACTCTTGGTCCCTTTCCCAAGATACCCTTAGGACTCAGACGAATTTAATCCTAAACTAAGTTGTTCCCCATTGCATGTCCCTGTCACTAGCTCCCATCAAATCATAGGTTGGGTATGTTTGCTGATAGAAATTACGTATGTAATGTGTTTTCGTGATGATTATGTTTATGTATGTATGTTTGAAATTATGTGAATGTTGAGCATATTGCCCGAAATTAAGTGAAAAATGGTGTGTGTGTGCAAGTGTAGCCGTAAGGTGTACTCTCTGATTCAAGTTGAAAATGACATGTTATGGTCATTATTTTATGTACACAAACTTATGTAAATGATGATGTTCATTTAAGTGTAATGTGGGTGAATTTAATGATAAACTCTTGGCCAAATATATCCATGAAAATGCACCTAAAGGACTCACTAAAAACTACTCCAAATGCATGAACATTTAACGTTAAAGAGTTGAGAAAATAGGCTGCAAAAAGTAATCAAAATTTCCAGCTTGTTGATGTTGATTTCGGGCAGATTCTGGGAATTTTGGAAGAGTTTTAAAAAGAATTAAAGTAGGTGAGGTCATGGGGAATCGAACCCAAGACCTCCCATGACCAAGAGGCTGAAATTTTTAAAAAAATTTAATGGAACCCCTTAGCTGCTGTCCACGCAAGAAAATAACAAGGGAAATGGGGCTGGGGGGAATCGAACACACGACGTTTGGGAAGAAAGGAAGAGGAAGAGTAAATTAAAAAAAAAGATGTGAGGCGTGGGAATCGAACCCACGACCTCAAGGCTGGAAATGGAGGGGGGCGAAAATGAGTAATAAAACAAGTGAGGTTGTGGGGGTCCGATCCCACGACCTTACTGTCAATACCCTCAACCTAGCGAAAAAAATTAAAAAACAATATATATGGGGCTGTGGGGGTTCGAACCCACCACCTCACAGCCCCTAGCGAAATTAAATTAAAGGTAAGGAGGCTCTGGGGGTTCGAACCCACAACCTCCCTACTTAGGCGAATTAAATGATAAAAATAAAAGAGGTTGTGGGGATTTGATCCCACAACCTCTTGGTTTAGGCGAGAGTGGACAAGAAGAGGTTAATAAAATTAGAAAGGGGTTGTGGGGGTTCGAACCCACAACCCTTCGGCCAAATTAGGAGTATTATTAAGGAGAAAATTAATCCTTCAATGTTAATATTGTGATTTAACTTAGAGCCATAATGTTATGAATATTAGAATAAAATCAATTAAAAATATAAATGGTATCCAATTGATTCAAGACTGGGGTTTTCTTGCCCAAGTTTCCGTATTGATACATAAGTCATACGTGAATAAAATATCCGAGAATAATGCCACATACTTAGAACGAAATCAAGATCTTGGCATACATACAAGATGCATAAGTCTTGTATCACATAATCTTAGAAAGATATGAATCACTTAGACGAAATATGAATGAAGCCTCATGGCTTGTATGTATAGACACATAAGTCTAACATACGTTCAAAGTAAGTGAATCTAAGAAGTATGTACTGAAATGATGAAATGAACAATGATGTGATGAAATGAACGATGAAATGATGAAATGAACAATGAAATGATGAAATGAACAATGATATGATGAAATGAACAATGAAATGATGAAATGAACAATGAAATGACGAAATGAAAAATGAAATGATGAAATGAACAATCAAATGATGAAATGAGAAATGAAATGATGAAACCCTAGAAGGGTTAAGTAAAAGTGTGAAACACACTAAATGGCCAAGTGCATTGGCATATGATGAAGTGAACATTCACGTAATAAATGGTGAGTAATTATGAAGAGCAAATGTGCTAATGTTAATGAATGTGGTGACAACATGATACGAGGCTGATGTAAAAGATAAGAGCAATCTCAAATGAGCCTAAGTAAATGTTACCGATACGTACTCACCTATGAGAGTGTAAGATAATGAAGAGACCAGTCTCTATGAACACTCTAATGAGAGTATTGAGCTTAACACACTCAATACGAATGATGAGATGAGAAATCATCTAATGAGCTATGATGTCCTCATACTAGAAGCCAGCTTCCATGACGTATGAGATGAATGTAATGGAACTTTATACTAAGCACCGATAGACTGGCTATGAGCGGTGATGCCTTCTTTCGGGAAGGACGGAGGTTCACGTAACTCTCATGAGATGAGACTGTCCGGCTTGCCGGGTATGGGTCTCCTTATATCTCCTAGTATTAGAACCTATACTGCCAATATAGGGATCTAGCAGGGTTAAATTCCTATGTACGCTAGCATGTTTTTGGGTCACCTTGGCTGGTGATTCCACCTCTTTTCGGTGTGGGGGATACACTGGATTTCATGATGCTCACATGATCTATGTCGGTTAAAGTTAAAGTTCCTAATGAATGAATGAGGCCAGCCTCAAAATGATGCACATAATGAAATGAATGATACCAAAGGTGTTAGGATAGGATAATCAAAAGGTGAGTTAGATTCAAGTAATGACATTAGGTCATTCTTGGTCATTGCTCAACGAACGTAATGAAAGTCTTAAACTACATCCTAGGTATAGCTGGTGGCTACACTGGCCTATGAATGAAATGAAATAAAGTACGTATGAATGAACGAAGCAGACTGTGTGTTTGCTAATGAAGACTCCCTAGTTGAGGTCCCATATGTTGAGCCCTCATTTCTGGGGTGTCTTAATGTTAAGTCCATGATTCCAAGGTCTCATGGCATATGAATGAATGATATTAAGAAGTTATGTGCTACATACAAAAATGTGCTATATGCTATATGATATGTGCTATGTGTAAATGTTATATGCTCGGTGAAATGTGAAAAGTATGATGATGTATGTTATTCTCATGGCATAACTTTCCTATTCCAAATCTGGAAAGCTCACTGACTTTCCTAATCCAAATTTGGAAAGCTCATTGACTTTCCTAATCCAAATTTGGAAACTTTCCTAATCTCAATTTGGCAAGTCCACTGACTTGACTTCCCATAAGCACGTTGTTAGGGAAGAGCTATTCTTTCTCATGCATGTCCTTGGTGTGTGCTTGCATATACCCATACTTAGTACAAGTATCTACTAACCCTATACAAGTATACTATTTTAGGTGCAGGCACAGGTGGACGATAGAGCTACAGGATCATTGTTGCAGTTATCCGGACGTCCAGCATTCATCCGGAGTTGGTAGGTCCTCATGCTTTCGAGGATGCTACTGTTTTATTGTAACAACCCTAAAAATAGATATGCTAAGTAATGCTTAATGTGCCAAGAATGCCTACGATTAGACCAGGGTTCACACGGATTAATGCGCGTAGAACCAGACCTCGGAACCCTTGGTACAGCCAAGCCAACTAACTTGGGGAGTTAGTTTAGCTAGGAAATGTTGGGACCAACCATGTAGGGCTCTCGAATACTTTACTCGAAGGAGTCTTTACCGGACTTAAAGAGAGGAAATCTTTAGTTTTGAGGGTCTAGGGGTAATAGTCTTTTACCAGGCTAAGGGTAATATCGTAATTACCCTTAATATATATTTAATTAATTATTTAATAAGGTGGAGGGGAAAATTGGGGAGTGAGAGATGAAATGGAGCTCTTGAAGTTAAGTCCTGCTCCACCCGGGTTCGAACCTAGGTGGAAGCAATGAATTTATATGATTTTTTTTATTTAAGCTATTGAATTAATGTAATTAATTAATAATTATTATTCATTAGCTGATTTAAAATAAAACTAAAAATCAGATTTTTAATAATTAACTAAACCTTGTTTGACTAAGTCCTAAACTAGACTCCTAAGCGTAATATGACTCCCACTCTCTCACGTCTATCTCTCAACTCTCACGCTCAAACTCTCCCATTCTCTCATTCACGTTTTATTTCTTCCAAAACAAGTTAAAAATCATAAAATACATTGAAGTTCTTCACACTTGAAGAACTCACACGAAATGTTTAAGAAAAACAAAGTAACCAAACGATAAAGCAAAGAGAAGTGGTTATCGAGTAGTGTGGACGATTGAGAAAGCTTGGACTGATTTGTGGAGAGGATTTTGGGCAGTAAATTCGTGTTTGAACAAGGAAATTAAGGTATGGGTCTTCTTACTCTTGGTCCCTTTCCCAAGAGACCCTTAGGACTCAGACGATTTTAATCTGAAAACTAAGTTGTTCCCCGTTGCATATCGCTGTCCTTAGCTCCCATCAAATCATAGGTTGGTATGTTTGATGGTAGAAATTAGGTGTTGCAATGTGTTTTCGTGATGAATATGTTCATGAACATGTATTTGGAATCATATGAATGACAAGCTTTGTTGCCGAAAATATGTGTGTGCATGTGAAAAAGTTTACTGTACACCTACTGTGAATGAGTTTTGATTTATGGCTTCAAGTTTGATATGGTTTTAGTTGTCATTTTTAAGTGTATAAACTTATGTAAATGATGATGTTCATTTAAGTGTAATGTGTCTGAATTTAATGAAAAATTCTTGGCCAAAATATGTCCACTAAAATGCACCTAAAGGACTCACTAAACACTACTCCAAATGCATGAACTTTTAACGTTAAAGAGTGGAGAAAATAGGCTGCAAAAAGCTAATCAAAATTTCCAGCTTGTGATGTTGATTTCGGGCAGGTTCTGAAAATTTTGGAAGAGTTTTAAAAGTGATTAAAATAGGTGAGGTCAAGGGGAATCGAACCCAAGACCTCACATGACCAAGAGGCTGGACTTTTTTTAAAAAAAATGTAATGGAGCTAAGGGGATTCGAACCCCTTAGCTGCTTCCCACGAAATAAATTAATAAAAAAATGGGGATGGGGGGAATCGAACACATGACTCGTGGGAAGTAAGGAAGAAGGAGAATAAAGAAAAAAAAGGGATGTGAGGCGTGGAAATCAAACCCACGACCTCAAGGTTGGAACTAGAGGAGGCGAAAATAAGTTAATAAAGCAAGTGAGGCTATGGGGGATTGATCCCACGACCTCACTGCCAATGCCCTCAACTTAGCGAAAATAAAAAGAAAAATATATATGGGGCTGTGGGGGTTCGAACCCACCACCTCACAGCCCCTAGCGAAAATTAATTAAAAGTAAGGAGGCTGTGGGGGTTCGAACCCACAACCTCCCTACTTAGGCTAATTAAAGAACAAAATAAAAGAGGCTGTGGGGGTTTGATCCCACAACCTCTTGGTTTAGGCGAAATTGGACAATAAAAAGGTTAATGAAAAATAAGAAGGGGTTGTGGGGGTTCGAACCCACAACCCATCGGCCAATTTAAGAGAAAGGTTAAGTAGAAAATTAATATTTCAATGTTAATATTGTGATTTAACTTAGAGTCATAATGTTATGAATGTTAGAATAAAATCAATGAAAAATATAAACGATATCCAATTGACTCAAGACTTGGGTTCCCTTGCCCAAACTTCCGTATTGATACATAAGTCATACGTGAACAAAATATCCAAGGATAATGCCACCTACGTAGATCATAATCAAGATCTTGGCATATATTCAAGATACATAAGTCTTGTACTACATAATCTTAGGAATGTAAGAATCACTTAACGAACTATGAATGAAGCCCCCTGGCTTGTATGTATAGTCTAACATACGTTCAAAAGTAAGTGAACCTAAGATGTATGAAATAAAATGATGAACCCTAGAAGGGTTAAGTATAAGGGTAAATACACTAAATGGCCAAGTGAATTGGCATATGATGAGATGAACAATGAAATGATGAAATGAACAATGAAATAATGAAATCCTAGAGGGGTTAAGTAAGGGTGTGAAACACACCAAATGGCCAAGTGCATTGGCATATGATGAAATGAACATTCACGTAATAAGAGGTGCATAACTATGAAAAGCAAAGGTGCTAATGATGATGAATGTGGTGACAACATGATATGAGGCTAATGTAAATGATAAGAGCAATCTCAAATGAGCCTAAGTAAATGTTATCAATACGTACTCACCTATGAGAGTGTAAGATAATGAATAGACCAGTCTCTATGAACACTCTAATGAGAGTATTGAGCTTAACACACTCAATACGAATGATGAGATGAGAAATCATCTAATGAGCTATGATGTCCTCATACTAGAAGCCAGCTTCCATGACGTATGAGATGAATGTAATGGAACTTTATACTGAGCACCGATAGACTAGCTATGAGCGGTGATGCCTTCTTTCGGGAAGGGCGGAGGTTCACGTAACTCTCATGAGATAAGACTGTCCGGCTTGCCGGGTATGGGTCTCCTTATATCTCCTAGTCTTCGAACCTATACTGCCAATATAGGGATCTGGCGGGGTTAAATTCCCATGTACGCTAGCATGTTTTGGGTCACTTTGGCCAGTGATTCCACCTCTTTTCGGTGTGGGGGAGACACTGGATTTCATGATGCTCACATGATCTATGTCGGTTAAAGTTAAAGTTCCCAATGAATAAATGAGGCCAGCCTCAAATGATGCACATAATGAAATGAATGATACCGAAGGTGTTAGGGTAGGATAATCAAAAGGTGAGTTAGATTCAAGTAATGACATTAGGTCATTCTTGGTCATTGCACAACGAACCCAATGAAAGTCTTAAACTACATCCTAGGTATAGCTGGTGTTTACACTAGCCCACGAATGAAATAAAATGGAGTACGTATGAATGAACGAAGCAGACTCTGCGTTTGCTAATGAAGACTCCCTAGTTGAGGTCCCATATGTTGAGCCCTCATTCCTGGGAAGTCTTAATGTTAAGTCCATGATTCCAAGGTGTCATGGCATACGAATGAACGAAATGAACAACGTTATGTGTTACATGAATTATAATATGTGTTATGTGTACGCTGTTGTGTGCTATGTGTAGAATGTTAAGTATGATGATGTATGTTATTATCATGGCATAACTTTCCTATTCCAAATCTGGAAAGCCCACTGACTTTCCTAATCCAAATTTGGACAGCTCATTGACTTTCCTAATCCAAATTTGGAAACTTTTCTAATCTCAATTTGGCAAGTCCACTGACTTGACTTTCAAAAATCATGTTGTTAGGAAAGAGCTATTATTTCTCATGCATGTCCTTGGTGTGTGCTTGCATATACCCATACTTAGTACAAGTGTGTACTAACCCTATACAAACTCTACTATTTTAGGTGCAGGCACAGGTGGACGATAGAGCTACAGGATCATCGCTGCAGTTATCCGGACGTCCAGCATTCATCCGGTTTTGGTAGGTCCTCATGCTTTCGAGGATGCTACTGTTTTATATTCTAGCTTAGTTTTAGAGTTGAGCTAGTGGAGCATGTTCCACTAGCGTTTCCTTCCTATTTTTATTCAGACTATGTATTGGTGCCATTTTGGATATTATACACTTAATAAGAATTGAAATATTTCTTTCAGTTGCTTATCTCTAAATGTTAGATGGTTGATGGTGAACAATTACGTATAAATGAGAATGTTTTTATAAGTATGTTAAGAAACAAAAAGTTTCAAATTTTCCGCTAAAATTAACCTAGATGAAGTAATAATGACGTAAGTAGGCTTGTCTGCAACCTCTGAGAGGTCAACGATGCCGGTCTCGTCTGGGGTCTAGATTCCAGTCGTGATATTTATATTCTAGCTTAGTTTTAGAGTTGAGTTTCTTTCCTATTTTTATTCAGACTATGTATTGGTGCCATTTTGGCAATTATACACTTAATAAGAATTTAACTATTTCTTTCAGTTGCTTATCTCTTAATGTTAGATGGTTGATGGTGAACAATTACGTATAAATGAGAATGTTTTTATAAGTATGTTAAGAAACAAAAAGTTTCAAATTTTTCGCTAAAATTAACCTAGATGAAGTAAGAATGACGTAAGTAGGCTTGTCTGCGACCTCTGAGAGGTCAACGACGCCGGTCTCGTCTGGGGTCTAGATTCCAGTCGTGACAGCATCGCAGTGGGCTTTGGATCACCCAAACCCAACTTCTTATAGATGAATAGAGGCTTGAGATTTATGCTTTCCCCAAGATCACATAATGCTTTAGCGAAGTGTAACAACCCGATTGTACATGGAATAGTGAAAGCACACGGATCTTCTTTCTTTTGCACTAGAGACCTTGTAGCAATAGCACTACAATGTTGCATCCGATCATCATCCTCAAAACTCACCGACCTCTTCTTAGTGACCATATCTTTCATAAACTTGGCATAACCGGGCATTTGTTCAAGAGCTTCTATCAAAGGTACATTGATGGAAAGCTGTTTCAACATAGTTATAAAACACCTGTATTTGCAATCCTCGGTCTTCTTCACCAATCTTTGTGGAAATGGTGGTGGTGGTCTAGGAACGGGGGTAACCTTTTGGGGTATCTCTAATTCTTTTGCCGCTTCATTTACCAACTCACCACTAGCTTCTACTACCGCATCATCTCTTCTCGCCTCTTCTTCAACACTAGACGGCATAGGTGGATCAATGGTTTGCTTACCCCCTCGAGTCGTGAATGCCATACAATCTCCATCATTTTTTGGATTTTGGACGGTATTGATAGGAAGAGCACCTAGTTGACGAGGGTTCAAAGTCGACGACAATTGGGCCATTTGCATCTCAAAATGCTTGATTGATACTGCATGTGCATCCACTTTTTGCCCAATGTTAGACAAATCACCTCTCAACTCCTTGGCGTGCTCATCACTTGCGTCAAACCTCCTCATCATCTTTTGCAACATGTCTTCAACTCGAGCCATACTACCTCCACCATCCCTAGGAGCAACTTCCCGATTTTGTGGTGGAACATAGGTCCCACTTTGATCGTTTCTATTTTGATAGTTACCCCGGTTGAAGTTGTTGTCGCAGTTGTAGTTTCCTTCACGAACATAGTGACCCTCTCGGTTGTAATTCCCATAGTTCCAACCTTGATTTCCTTGACCTTGGCACCAATTCTCCTGATTGGAGCCTTGGGCGTTCGGTCGGAAACCCCCCGTCTACTCATTTACTGCATAAGAATCTGCTTCATAGTAAAATTCATCTACTGGCGGTGGTGGCTTAGTCAAATAATTCAACGCATTCACTTTCTCTGCACCACCAGTGACATGTTTCAACACTAACCCAAGCTCAGTTCTCATTTGATCCATCTCTTCACAAATCTCATCTGCGGTTGGGTTGTGCGTAGATTGCACCGCAAAAGTGTTTCTCCCAGTATCCGACTTTCTAGTGCTCCAAGCTTTATTATTTCAGGAGATTTTCTCTAACTTCTCAGTGATCTTTGCATAAGTACACTCCCCATAGGAACCACCCGCAATAGTATCAAGCACCGCTTTATTGTTATCATCTTGCCCCCGATAGAAGTACTCTTTCAGCGACTCATCATCAATGCGGTGGTTTGGGACACTTCTCAAGAATGTGGTGAACCTATCCCAAGAACTGCTTACTGAAACCCCTGGTAATGCCACAAAGTTGTTCACCCTGTCTTTATGGTTGAGGTTTTTAGAAACCGGGTAATACCTTGCTAGGAACACATCCTTCAACTGCTCCCAAGTATATTGAATTGTAGGGCAACTCAGTAAACCAAATTGTGGCCTCCCCTTGCCTCCCTACACAACTCTTACGCACCGACCTTAGTTTGGCGATGTGAGCATGTGGATCCTCATATGGTAGCCCCAAAAACAAACCTCTAGCGGTGAGCATTTGCATCAAGCTACTAGTTACCACAAAAGTATGACCTGGTGGTAGAGGAGGTAGAACAAGTGGCTAATCAGAATCAGTGATGTTAACATTTCCCCTATAGTGATCTTGAGGGCGTGGGGCGGGAGGTTGACTCCTCACATCACCTTCACTAGGATTGTCAACCAACGCTTGATTATGAGCTTCAACTGGCGGTGGAAGTTGCCGGTTGAACTCATCCTCAAGATTAGCCGGGTTGCGTGGATTGTTCATTCAGCGAAGTATATGGTTTAGTTCTGGATCAGGTAAAAGTATGGGTTCTCCTCGACTCCGTGTACTTGGCATACACTACAGTTAGACCTGCGAGAGACAAAAACAAAAAGAAAAAGTAAAATCAGGAAATTGTTAACTAAAATTCGGTAATGTGCTTAAAGTTAATCTAAAAGCCACTTTCCCCGGCAGCGGCGCCAAAATTTGATACGCTCAAACTATACTTCCCTAAAGAAGTATAAGCGGTCGTATCAAGTAAAGAACCCAATTGTTAGGTTGGGGTCGATCCCACAAGGAAAATGGTTTAGACTTTACTTTAATCTACGATTACTTCTATTTAGTCAAGTCCTTTCCAAAAACAATTTAACTAAAAGGGGGATTTTATGTAACAAAAATGTTCAATTATTACTAAGTAAACAAGTAGCAACATTTAAAACTTTAGTTTTTATCAAGTTCTGCGAGAAACTAGCGTGTAAGTGTTCCCCTTAGGTTCATAACATGGTAATTCTAGCTATAACAACTCTTTCCTAGTATCTTGCATGCAAAGTGACAAGTTATGTTTCCCTAATTCCTTGGTCCGGCAACTAGGGAATTTAACGAGTTCTAACGTTGGCCACCGTTAAAAAGACTTATAAGCTAAAGAAGTATCAATACATGCAAGAAACTATTCTAGAATTGTTATTTAGCTAGGTTTACTACGTTAATTACCCATGGTTCCCACAATTTTAGTTGTGGATTTAGTTGCCCATGCTAAGAATTACACAATTCATAATAGTTAAACAATAAATCATGTACTTACTTTAACAAGTTTGAAGAAAAACCCAAAAATATCACTTGAATTAACTAAAAATATTGAAACAAACGATTCCGGAAAATTGAAGTATTTCCCAAAAAACCAAAGTTTAACTTCCAATAACACAAAATCTGAAAAATAGTAAAAGAGTCTAACCTCAAAAACGAGGTTTTTAGTCCTATTTATAATAATAAAGTCCTAATTAAAAAAGGAGTTCTAAATAAGGAAAAGTCTGTCCAAAACGCGTCTTCAGTCGATGACCCAACTGATGGTCCGTCGATGGAACGACGGACCATCGACAGCTTTCGTCGGCCCATAGTTCAAATCTTTTTCAGCCTCCACTTTTCAACACTCTTTGTTACCATCGACGAACCAACAGCACGGTCCGTCAGTAGACCTACGGTCCATCGATGGCCTCCGTTCTCCATACTTAGTGGTTTCTTCAAATCGGGTACTGGGACTACTTTCTATTACCATCAACGACTTGCCAGTGACGGTCCATCGATTAGTTGTAGGTAGCGTATGTGATGAAATATGCTTAAGTGGATTTATTCTTGGGGAAAAAGATTGGGTTTAGTGCTAAGGAAGTTTAAGGTAGTGCACTATGTGACCATGGCTTATTATTGTAGCGGGGGGATTAAGGGTGCGACGTGAGCGGTTTGTTGGATTACTTGTGGGTATAATTGGGGATTGTTAATGTGTTAGAACGGTTAGTTTATGATTAAGAACCTTGTAAGTAGGTTGAATGAGAAGGATGTTGATAGTCACAGTACTAGTATATGTTTGAGGTTTTTCAAGAGAGAGAAAAGGTGGAGAAGAGAGTGGTTTATTTCATGATCTTATTAGTTGGTATCCTATGTTATGTGGTCGACATCAGGTTGACCGATGGTGCCTACAAAGTACATATGTTTTGTACTAATACTACTCTTGTTATGACCTTTTGACATAGTCAGGATGAAGGATTGGTGACATTTTATTATGTGAAGATGCAGAAAAGCTCCAGCAGATTCTATTCTTCCTTTCGCATGGTGGGAGTTGTGTCTTTTATTTATTGTCAAGTTGTACTCTTAGTAGCTCATGTACATGTTTAGACTAGATCAACGGGAGTTGTTTAAATTTATTTACGAGTTAAACAGAAAGTGTGTCTAAAGGTATTATTTATATAATCATAAGTGTTATATTTATTTTTGTTTCTTTAAAATTTTGCTTTCTTTTAGTATTAGGATGACGGTTCTACTACTTAGGTATTAGAATGGGTGCCCTCATGGACCAGTGAGTTTGGTCTTGACCGCAAGTTAAGAACCAAGGAGGTTGCCTCGTTTAAGGTCTCATGGAGAAATCAATTTGTTGAGGAAGCTACTTAGGAGGCTGAGGAGGATATGAAAAAGAGATACCCTCATCTCATTCTTTCCGAAGAAATTTCAAACTAAGGTAATAACTTTATGTCAAATATTATTTAAGTTGCCACATTAAGTTCATGTTGATTTCTCGTTGGGTGCTTGGGTTATGGTTGTTAGAAGCTTCACACCCCTATTCTTCTTAGTGTGATCACATTTGAGAACGAATGTTCCCATGGGTAGATATTAAACATCTCGTACTTCAAAAGAACTAACTAAAGATCCGTACAAGTTAAACTTTAGTTTGTAGTTTTGGATCAACTTCATATGAATATATATTTTACCACATAAAGAACTAGAGGGACCATATGCTATGAAATTGAAGGCCTCTGAGTCCTCTTTCTAATGCCACCAAGTTTGTTAAATCCTCTTTAGTAAAGGCTTTTCATCCATTTGAAAATGGGTATTTTGGTCTCTTCCTTACCCCACTAGGCTTGACCATGTTTTTTCTCACTGAATTTAGGTTTTTAATCATATGCTAATTTATTTTTAACATTCCTAAAGAAATAGCATTGTAGTGTAAAGTTTCAAGAAGAGGAATGGAGGGTTTTCAAGCATTCATTCAAGGGTTGAGGAATTTCACCAAGACCAACGCTCTTTCCAAGTATGTGAGGTTTCTCATATTGATGGATTTTTTCATCCTCATGCCAAACATGTAATTTTTTCATTAATTCACCCATGAGATCATTTATGTAAAGATTATTGAAGAGTTCTTGAGTTTTAGCCTCATTATTTAACATTGGAGGTTTTGAGTTCTTGAGGTGAGGTTCTTGTGATTGAGTGGAATTATTGATAGAAATTAAGTCATATTTCGATATTTTATGTTAGGTTTGTAAATCAAATAGAGTTTGGAAAAACCCAATTGATTCTAGATGAGTTAAGACCCAAAATTGAGAAAGAAAATTCATAAGATTTCTGGGTTCGGGTGGGGCAATGCGCCAGGAGGGCTGGTGCCCTGGGCCTGCAGTGCGCCCCAAAAGCACCCCAATACTTTGAGGTATAGCGCCCAGCAGCAGTAATGCGCTACGGTCATCACACCCATTTCTACTTCGTTCTTCGTCCTGTGTGCTCTTTCTAATCGCTTCTTGGCTCTCTACTTGTCATTAAATCTTCATGTCTTCATTAATCCTTGAGATATCTTACATATCCTAATCATATCTCTTAATTTACATTTCAAATTAAAGTAAAATTAAGAGGAAATTTCAAGAGGTTATTTTTATTCAAATTTTGAGAGTTTTTTTTTAAATTCATTGACTTCTAAATGAGTTTATGAGAAGTTTTTGAGTTTTACCTCTATGAAGAGAATCTTTTGAGTAATAACCTCAGGTCGATAAACAATTATGTTTATTATATTTGAGCATAAGTTATATATATTATTGGGATTAGTGTTGAGCACTGATATGGAGATGAATTAAGACAACTCACACTCCTCATAAACAATATAGCCGACATGCGTAAAAGATCGTACTTCTTAGACGCCTCCTTATTGCTTTTAACTATAGCTTAGTGGATCCACTTAGTTTAGATGTTCTTTACCCCAAGAAGGTATAGGAAATTTCTAAGAGAGAGAGAGATGTTGTATCATCACGTATCTCATAGTGATAGTTTTCGGTTAGAGAATCTCCCAAATAAGAGTAAAGAGTATGTTATTGTATTTTTATACGTTTTGAGTTGATATCTACTATTTAAAATCTTTCTGTATTTCATTTCTTGTTATTGCTTTCATATTAGAGTTGAGTTGAGATGAGTATTGTCTTTCCATGTTATCAGTTCAGTTATCTATATTCCAATTTTCTCCTTACATGCTCGTACATTCAATGTTTTGACGTCATTCAACATTCATCTTTTGATGCTACAGATACAAATGTTCTGGATCATCATCAGGCTCTTCATTCATACCATTTGCATTCCAGTTAGCTCTGGTGAGCCTCCTTGATCTCAGAAGGTTCCATATTTATATTTTATCTTTGTTAAGATGTAGTGGGTATTGTCCAGAAATTTATCTTAGGATTTAGAGGCTTCATAGACATTATAGTTGAGGAATCTTTTCCTATTTCACTCCACACTCTTTCTAGTGTGCAATGTTCATTGCAAAAAATAAACTTAATTTGATACTTTGCTAATCATAAAAAGATGCAAAAAGTCCACATATTGTCTTATGCAACTTCAGTTGGTATCATCGTAATCGCACATTCATATTCATTTGATTGTGACCACTATTCAAGTTATCGGTACTGATCCAAATTGAGACTCAAATTTGCCAAAGAACAGTCACATTCGAGTACATACAAAAGGTGGCGGAAAAATTTTCAAACGGCTCAAAATCAAAATCATTTCGCAATTAAATCAAAAGGAGTCACAATCTCAATAATCCACGAAAAGCAGTGTAAGATACAATTTGAAACATAACAACTTAAATAGATCGACAAAACCATAGAGTATCAATATTCACACAAAATGAGGGTCTCACCCCACCACAAATAACGATTATTTTTCCTCAAATGCAAATGAAATAAAAATTATCCAAAACTTAAAATATAATAAGACATAGAGGGACGTAAAGAGAGATCTTGTCTACACATTTGCTGCATCTGTCTCGGCATCTGTGCCCGATGCATCGTGTTGGTATTGGTACCAGTCCTTGGTGTCACGTCCAAAGATTTAGCGGCGCCAGACCTACAAACTCATCCAAGTCTTTAGCCGCTAAAAATGGAGTGTACAATATTTCAGAATCCACAGGCCCATGAAGGGATAGTGGAATCTCGGGGAGTAGTCCGCTTGCTGGAAGTAGGCTTCTCGCCCTCACTTTTTGTATAGGGACATTCCATTTCCCTTGTATTTTTCTTGAAATTTCTTGCCCTTATGTGTCAGGGTGGCATATCTCTTTCAGCTACTTTCGGTCTAGACATAACTTTTGTGCTGACTAAATCAAGATGTAATCACTAGGCAAGAGTGTAATCTATGTTCTGAGCACGAATCGCCAACTAAGATAATCTTCAAAGTGCATGAATAATGAAAATATGAACTAAGTGAGTGTGTGAAGTATGAAAGTGAGAGAAGGCAAGGAATATTTATTCTCTTAAACCTTTGGCTCTGAAGACCATCCAGTTCTTGCCCATTCGGTGACATTAGTCATGTTCACCTAACCACTTGGTGCCGAGCTGCGTGGTCATGAATCTCGCTGAGTTTTACAGAACCTTTAGTTGGTTTAGGGGACTAAACGGTGGTCCACATAGGGATCGTTGATTCGATCGATGACTCACCAATGCTTTCCTTGGCTCGCCGAGTTTTACAGACTCCACGTTATAGTTTGCTTAAGACTAACGACATTCTACATCGAGCGCGCCAACATTTTCGGTGAGTTCCTCCGCAACTACTGTTCAGTAAAGGTGACTAGGCTATTTCTAACTTTTCTGAAATACTTTGCAAAAATGATCTATAGACGAGCTGCCTCGTAAAAAAGTACGGGGAATCACAATCAATGAATAACTTTCAAATCCTCCGAGAAGATGAGGGCAAGAACCATCTTCAGGTGATAAAGGAAAAGGAAAGAGGCCCATGTATGACATTGTTGTCGCTAACTCTCATGCTAACTTGTCTAAGCCTGATGATGATTAACTGATACGACCCTGGCACTCTGAACTTTGGGCTAAATCTCATCCCATATTTACCAGGGACACTCCATCTTCCACACCACCACACTCAGCGTCAACCTAAGAACCTCCTGAGTCTCATGTTCCACCAATGATTCCTCCACCGAGGCTCCTTAACCGGTTGAAGGGTAATGACTACATAAAAAAAATTTAGGCTAAGCTATTATCAACTGAGAGCCTTTCACAAAAATACTCAAGTGTAATGGACACCCTCCGATTTCACAAATTTGAAAATTGTACTAAGCCTCGGGGTCCCTATATTCCTACTTGGGTCCGAATGTTCTATGCAGCATATGGTAGCTTGGTCCCGAAAAATAGAAGAAGGAAAGTGAGTTAAGACCAGTGAGGTTGGTCATGGTTCGAGGAAAGGAGGTCGAGTGTCATAGGGAGTACATCAACATTGTCTTGGATAAATATTTTTCCTCGACTATTCC
Source organism: Solanum sitiens (assembly GCA_016801875.1). Lineage (NCBI taxonomy): Eukaryota > Viridiplantae > Streptophyta > Magnoliopsida > Solanales > Solanaceae > Solanum > Solanum sitiens. Next base: position 1,340,603 of record JABWTJ010000063.1, read on the forward strand.
TTATGAGGGATTATCTATTTCTCAGTTATGGATGATCTGAAGGACCGGTTAGAACCATTTATTTAGGAGACCACCCCGAGGTGGATCGAGGCCAGAGTTCCTATTTAGAAGAGGGGCCTGAGTGTTGCTTCCCGGTTCTGGTTTCGCTTTATCAGCAGCTAGATAATGTCATCCCAGAACTAATCCTTTTTGCACCATACTAATTTTTCATGCCTTGGACCCATCATATCCTGGAGGCGCATCGACTTAAGGCTCATCATACAGCAGGAGAACCTCACTATTGTTCCCTATCTTGATCACAGAGTTATGTCGTCGTGCTAGAGTGCCTCGGGATTCTGTCATAGACTTTGAGGTTACCCTTTTATCTTTTACAAATATCAAAGGGACAGAAGTTATGTTCATTACAGAGGAGACTGACAGAAGAAGCGCAACTTCGGTGGACACATCACCGGAAGTGGACATAGATTCGACACATGTGGAGGTACCTACTACTACTCAAGCCTCTGGGACTTTAGGTACTTCTTCCCCTACATCTTCTTCATAGGCTCCATGCACCTCCACTATTTTCCAGCAGCCCAAGGTTACTTAGCTGATGATCTTCAAGATAGGGCATCTTGCTCAGTCAGCCGATATGAGGTCTACCTGACTGTAGAGGGAGATTCCTCTTCGGATTAAAGATGCCATTCTAGCTACATTTACCCCTCTATAGACTATCATTTATTCGCTTACCACGAGATTAGAGTATTGCAAGAGAAGACGGGGGAGAACTCCGACCTTACGACCTTGAGAGAGCCGAGGTTGCTAATTTTAGGAAGGATGTAGACTATTTAAAGTCTATTGACTTCACTACATTTCTAGAAGTTGCACATGATCTGAATGCACCTGAGATTTCAGAGATCCATCTAGCTACCACCAGAGAAGTATTGAAGGACGTTGCTGCAATTGATGGGTCGGATACTTAAAGGAGCGGATAGAGATCTAGGAAGAGAGCATATATGGAGACTTGACGGACCTTGAGGTAGTTGTTGAGGTTGCATGAATGTCGTACTGGGACTGAGGAGGCCATGGTAGATTCAGTTGTGTAGGCTTCATTAGTTGATATACAAGTAGCTTTGTCTAGTGGAGTTGTCATTTCTGACATGACACAGGTGTTGAGATCCATGAGCAGGCTGATACACCAGGCATTGCTACCCAGAGAGATGGAGCGACTGTTTAGATAGAATCTGTATTTATCTCCCTCTCTGTCTTATTATATTTTAACTTTTGGATAATTTTGATTTCATTAGCATTTGAGGACAAAAGATCATTATTTGTGGTGGGTTGAGACCTACTTTTTGTGTAAATATCAATATTCTATGTTTTGCTGATATATTTGGGTTATTTTATTTAAAATTGTGTTTTACACTGCTAAATGTGGATGATTGAGCTTGTGGCTCCTTTTGTTTTAATTGCAAAATGATCTTAACTCGTCCGAAAAAAATTTGCCACCCCTTGTATGTACTCGAATATGCTTGTTCTTTGGAAAATTTGAGTCTCGGTTTTGATCAATATCGATGACTTAAATAGTGCTCACAATCCAACAAACATGAATGTGTGATTACGATGAGGCCAATTGAAGTTGCATCAGATAATATGTGAAGTGTTTGCTTCTCATTGTGATTAGCCAAGTATCATATTGTGTTTCTTGCGATGAATATTGCACATTAATAAAGTGTCTTGTTTGGCTTTGGTGTTGATGTCTTTTATGATGAGCTTATCGTGAACAATGCATGATCAAACCTAGAATTTGCCCCATTGGTCCATTGACTAAGTGATGTAATCTCATGAGATGATCTTAGGCAATCTTGAAAGAGTACAAACCAATTTGACATATACTCTTTTATGGCCTACCTTGTGAGTGTGCGAACATCTTTTGAATACCCCTTGAGCCTTACCCTTCTTTGGAAGAAATTTGATAAAAATATAACCTCTATTAATCCAATAGTCAACTCAGGCTAAAAGCCCAAATTGGGGTGTGGTGAAAAGAGAAGGGAAGTCAAGAAGTGCAAGAAAAGTCCCCTTTAACCCATGGTTTTGAAAAGAATGGAACTCGCACTTACTAAAAAACAGAACAAAAAAGAAAGAAAAAGAAAAAGAATGAAAAAGTTGTGGAGTGAAGAAATGAAAGTGAAAAATAAAATGGGTTTTCCAACAGTCCATGGAAGAAGAATAATGGGATGACTTATAAGCACGAAGGAAAATGACAAAGGGAGAGGAAATAAAGTGTTGTGAGCACTACATTCATGAGGACAAAAAGTCATTGCGCCTAAATGATCATACCTTTGCACTCAGGCCCAGTACAAGCCTTGAAAAGACCTTCTTGATCTCGAGTGAGTCGAAACTAAGGTTGATTGGAAAACACGGGCAAAGCTATTGGTGAATTCATGCATTATGTTCATCTTTGTCAGTGTGAGCGTTGCACTTGATTCTGGAACTTAAAATGATTGAACCATTGTGTGTGAAAATTAATAATTGTTTGTGTGAGTATATTTGATCACTTTAATTGAGCTTGAACTTGCACTTGAAGCAAGTATCGTGAGCTGAAAATCTTTGAAATATAATGGTGTGTCACAACTTGAGTCATTAAGTATACAATTGACCCTTGCATGAGTAAGTTGAGTCTTGTTGTGTATATTATATTCATGATTTAGTCTTGTGTTGTACTGTTTGAGACATAATTTTTTAACTATCGAATAGTTTTACTTGAGCACAAGCAAATGTTTAAGTTGGGGGCGTTGATGAGTCTATGATTTGGACTCATTTAGGGGTATATTTTGTTGGATTTAGTGTCCTCAAATGCATATTTTATCTCAAAAATTGATGAAAAAGCTTGATTTTTAGGTAATTAGACTAGAAGACAAAGCATGGACACAAGTGAGCAAAAAGGAACAAGGCAATTAAAAGAATGAAGAAAAGACGGCCTGAGAAACACCTAATCCATTAGGCGAGTTGCCAAATGGCCCCATTTCTCACCAAATGTTCCATTGAGTTGAGCCCTAATGAAAGTATCAAGTCGGCGGTGAAAAGAAGCAGTCGGCGGGTCGCCGAGCAGTTTCGTGAAGTAGTCTTACATCGCCTAAAGATCCAAAACGCTAAAACGCTGAAGGCTAAAGCAAGATAGCGATGGAATGTGTTAAAGGGTAGATCACTGAGTTTATCGGTGATCCCGACTAATTGCGCTGAGTAGTCCTTCCCAACACAAATTTTGGAAAACTAAAAAAACTCATTGAGTGTTTTAGCTTAGCATCAGAATTTTATTATTGAGACTATAATTTTATTATTGAGACTGTAATATTCAATTATTTGCCAATTTCAGTTCTCAGACACTTTGGGAGACATAATTCTTGAACTTTGATGGTTTGAAGGTTTCTAACTCCAAGAAATTAGAAGTGGGACTTGAAGAATCTTCATCTTTGATGTAAATAAAGACATTTTATATCATACCTAGTTGATGGAAACACCAGTGGTATCGATTTCTTGCCTTTTTTCATGACTAGCTAAAACACCAATTCTTGGGGTGTGATTATGTGAATATGGGTTGAATATTTTGTTGGGTCTTGCTAAGTAATAGTGCATTTGTTGTTGAAATGTTATTAAGTTCAGTGGTTGTATATGAATTTAATGGGAATGTAGTTGCAAATATGGTTTCACATTCGTTTCTTTGGCTTGCTCGAAAGAGAGGTCTTAAGACCAAAACTACTGAATCAATAGCGTGTTCTTATTGGGTTGACATCGGTTCAGCTCAAGAGAGTGAATCCTAAACCATTTCCCATACATTCAGTTCGAGAGAGTTAATTGGCACTTAGAATTGGAAGAAGTATCCTGATACGTCAAGTCAAATGGATTGAATTCCTTGAAACTTCCCCTTATGTAGTCCAATACAAAAATGGAAAGGATAATATGGTGGTCGATGCCTTGTCTAGAAAACATATGTTGATAAATAATTTTCTTCTAAATTGATTGGATTTGAATGCTTGAAGTCAATGTATACCAAGGATCCGAAGCTCAAATCTTCAAAGATAGTTTGAAATGAGAGAGGGAAAGAGGGATGAGGGATATTTCTTCTATTTTTACTCCAAGTTTGATGGTTTCTTGTTCAAAGGCAAGAGAATTTGTGTGCCCATGAGCTATTTGAGAGAATTATTTGTGAGGGAGGAACATGATGGGGGTTTAATGGGTCGTTTTGGTATTGAGAAAACTAGGGGAATTCTTGAGGAAAAACTCTATTGACCTAAAATGCATAAAGATGTTGTCCGAATTTGTGGTCAATGTGTTGAATGTCGATGTTCTAAGTCACGTCTCCTTCCCCGTGGTTTATACACTCCCCTCCCCACCTCTCAAAGACCTTGGCTCAATATTTCAATTGACTTCATTTTTGGTTTGCCAAGGACCAAAAGAGGTAGACATAGCATCTTTGTTGTTATTGATCGATTCTCTAAGATGGCTCATTTCATTCCATGTCATAAATGTGACGATTCTTCCAATGTCGCATCTTTGTTTGTTGAGAATATTGTTAAATTGCATGGAATTCCTCAAACCATTGTAAGTGATAGGGATCCAAAATTCCTTAGTCACTTATCGAAGGAATAGTCGAGTATACTTGGTACTAAGTTGTTAGTCTCAACTTCTTGTAACCCACAAACCAATGGACAAACTGAAGTTGTGAATAGAACCTTCGAATATATGCTTCGTGTCGTCGTGCATGGAAAGTCGTGCATGGTATGACTCCTTTTGAAGTGGTTTATGGTTTTAACCTTCTAACCCCTTTAGATCTTACTCCTCTTTCTCAAGATGTTGTGTTAAACTTAGAGGTGAGTAAGCGAGCTGACTCCATGAAGAATATTCATCAAAAGGTGCGGTTGCACTAAGAGAAGAAGAATCAAGATGTAGCCAAAAGGGCTAAAAGGGCCATAAGAGCATCGTGTTTCCTAAGTTCCAAAATCAAATGCAACGCTCACACTCATGAAGATGAACACAATGTATGAAATTACCCATAGGTTAGCCCGTATTTTTCAATCAACCTTTGTTTCAGCTCACTAAAGATTAAAAAGGTCTTTTCAAGGCTAGTAATGGGGATGAGTGTAAAAGTATAGTCATTTTGGCTCAGTGACGTCTACACAACCCTTCCTTTTCTCTTCTATTGTCATTTACTTTTGGGATCATGAGTCATCCCGTTATTAACTTCTCCATGGATTGTCTGGAAGTCCATTTTCTTTTTCACTTTCATATATGTATTCCACAACTTTTTCATTCCATTTTCTGTCTTGGGAGGTTTTGTTACCCCAGTATTTTTCTTGAAATTTTTAGCCCTTATCTGTCTAGGTGGCATATTTATTCAGGCTACTTTCGATCTAGCCAATACTTCAAAGCTTCAAAAAATTTTAGGAAATATTCAAAGACAAGCATAAATATTAACTACAGACAACCTGGCCGAAGCGATCGGCGAATCGCGAAACCACTTAGGAGAATCAATGAGTGTAGTGCACAGAGGAGTCTAGGGTGCAAACAAAGGGGGAATCAAGAAACTATCGAAGTGTCACCGAGTGCTTTTGGTGATCTCTAACTTTTAGCCGAGAGTTATAAAAGCCTATATCAAATAATGAATGAATATATACGTGTGATGGGCATATTAGGCGAACTGCCAAGTGGTTCGGGGACCTCGTCCCAGCTTGCCAAATGACCCAACGTGCCTAATTTCACCCAAATCCTCAAATTTTACTCCGCAACCTCCAAAAGTAAAGTCAGCTCATGCACCATTCGAATTAAGTACAGGCCCAACAACATTCATGCACAACGCCGCAAAACTTTCATCCATTTTAAGGCACAAATTTTGAAAATCAACTATTTAACATAATAAGGGCAAGATTTTTCTAATCAAAACAAGTAATCAAAAATTCTAATCCAACCAGAGAGTCCTAACACATCACCACGATATTGCTGTTGCATTTAAGTACAAAATCGAGAGAAAATTTAGCGTTCAGAAACTAACCTATTTTGTTGGCTAAATCAAGATAGAATCGCTAGGTAACAATGTAATCCCAATTCCGAGCATGAATCGACAACTAAAATACTCCAAAGTGATGGAATATTGAAAAACATGAGGTGTGATTGTGTGCAATATGAAAGTGAGGGAAAGTAAAGACGATTTACAATTTTAAACCTTTGGCTCACAAAACCGTCATGTTTCTTGCCAGTTCGGCGACATTACTCATGTTTGCCAATCCACTTGGTGACAAGCTGCGTGGTCATGTAGCTCGTCGAGTTTTACAGAACTTTCATTTGGCCTAGTGTCCAAATAGCGGCACCCAATCTCGCACTTTGAACTCTCTCTTCAGTATTTTAGCATTATGAAATCTCTTAATCTTTTCCTTGTAGAGTGTTGAACTTTTGTAGGCCTTAAATTTGAAATCGTCCAACTCGTTTAGCTGATCCATTCTCTCTTAGGAGTTTTTTGTCCAGTCCAATAGAGCTTTCAAGCCCACATAGCTTTGTGTTCCAATTCGACTGGGAGATGATAAGACTTTTCAAAGACTAGCTGATATGGAGACATACCTATTGGAGTTTTGTATGCGATAAGATATGCCCATAGAGTATCATCAAGCTTGTGATACCAATCAGTCCATTGGCGTTTACTGTTTTACTAGAATGCTATTGATTTCCCGGTTTGACGCTTCCACTTGACCGCTTGTTTGAGGGTGATAAGGAGTTGCCACTTTGTGATTAACCCCATTGTTATTCAATGCAGCGGAGAACGATTTATTGCCAAAATGGATCCACCATCACTAATGATAGCCCTAGGCATACCGAATATAGCAAAAATGTAGCATTTCAGGAATTGAACTACACTTTTCCCTTCATAGTTTGGCAATGCAACGGCTTCCACCCACTTGGACACATAATCTACCATCAACAAGATGTACTTATTACCAAATGAACTCATAGATGGGCCCATAAATTCTATACACCAAACATCGAATAGTTCAACTTCTAAAATGGGATTGAGTGGTAATTCGTGTATTTTGGGCACCCTGCCTTGCTTTTGACATTGAACACAACTCTTCAAAAATTTGTGTGCATCCTTCTAAAGGGTTGACTAATAATACCCACTTTGGAGGACTTTAGCTGCGGTGTGCACACCACTGTGATGACCCCCCACCGGCAAAGCATGACAAGAGTAGAGAATATCTATCGCTTCTTCTTATGGAATGCAACGCCTAATGATATGGTCAGCACATTCCTGAAATAAATGTGGTTCATCCCAAAGGGATTGTTTTTACATTGAACAAGAACCTCTTTCGTTGGTGAAAGGTCAGTTCATTTGGCATTAGTCCACACATTGTATAATTTGCAAAATCAGCATACCAAGGGGGTATTTATAGGGTTACGATGAAGACCTCTTCGTCGGAAAAAACATCATTGATGTCGATTTCTGATTCATCATTCTCCTTGCCTTCAAATCTTGATAGGTGGTCTCTACTTGGTTTTTACAACCTCTTCTGTCTTTGACTTCAAAGTCAAATTCTTGCAATAACAACACACATCTTATCATTTGCAGTTTGGCATCCTTTTTTGCCATGAGGTAGCGCAAGGCAGCGTGATCACTGTGGACGATAACTTTAGTACTAACTAATTATGCCCGAATTTCTTAAAATGCATACATTACCACAAGTAACTCTTGTTTAGTAACTGTATATTTCCGTTGAGCGCTATTTAAAGTTTTTCTTGCATAGTAGATGGGATGGAAGAGCTTATTGCGTTTTTGCCCCTACACAATACCTAATGCGGTGCCACCTGCGTCACACATCACTTGGAAAGATTTAGACAAATCAGGACTGATCAAGATCGTGATAGACACAAATTTATTTTTCACACACTTGAAGGCTATTATGCAAACATCATCAAAGTGGAACTTCATCTCCTTATCTAAGAGTTTTCACAATGGATTTGCAATCTTGGAGAAGTCTTTGATGAACCTTCCGTAGAAACCGGCATGCCCTAAGAAACTACGAATTCCATTCACAGAAATTAGGGGTGGCAATTTTTCAATCACTTCAATCTCTGCTTTGTCAACCTTTATCCCTTTTTTCGAAATAGTTTTCCCAAGAAGTATAACTTCTTCAACCATGAAATGACATTTTTCCCAATTGAGGACAAAACTTGTCTCTACACATCTCTGGAGAGCTTGGTTTAAGGATTCTAAACAATCTTTGAAAGTATCACCCACTACCGAGAATTCATCCATAAATACTTCTATTAAATTTTCTACCATGTCGGCTATGATGGATAACATGGAGATTTGAAATGTGGCAGGGGCATTACATAATCCAAACAGCATCCGGTTTAAGGCAAAAGTGCAATATGGGCATGTAAATGTTGTTTTTTCTTGATCTTCCGGGGCAATAGTGATTTGGTTATATCATGAATACTCATCCAAGAAACAATACCATCCCCTCTTGGAAAGTCGATCAAACGTTTGATCCATAAAAGACATGGGAATATGATCTTTTTAAGTCCATAATTTAGCTTTCAGTAATCCATGCAAATCGGTCACTGGTCTCATAGATACAATCTCTCCTTTTTTGTTGGGTACAACCGTAATGCCTCCCTTTTTTAGTACACATTGTATCGAGCTTACCCACTTGCTGTCTGCGATAGGATAGATCACGCCTGCATCTAACCATTTGATGATTTTCTTTTTCACCACCTCTTGCATTTGTGGGTTTAATCTCCTTTGGTGTTCAACACTTGGCTTGCAATCACTGTCAAGTATATGTTATGAATGCAAATACCGGGAGGGATGCAAACTATGTCAGTGATGGTCCACCCTATAGCTTTGATATATATTTGCAATACTTCAAGGAGAAACTTGACTTTTCAATAAAGCAAGTGTGTAGTGACCTCCTTTTCGAAGTATACTACCCTTTAATGAAGAGACCTAATTTAATACTTGTGACCTTCCAAAGCGATTAACAAGGGAATATTGATTTTAATCTAGTAGTTGGACTAGGTTCATAAACCAAAAAAGAATAGTTAAGGATGTGCATCCTTCCCATTTTTACATTTATTTAATGTCAAATTGATATTACGCAGAATTTTAACTTATGGTGGAACAACCCTTCCAAAATAATCTAAGCAAATAACTTACGACATTTTCATGCATATATTATCCTCACACTGCAAAAGTGATATAAAAAGAATATTACCAACTTTCGAGTATCCAAATTAGGTGGTTCATGCTTCACACAACCATTCAAAACAAGTATTAAATTTAATATATATTACAAGACTTGGGCTTACACACCCCAACAAAACAAAATGTATAGACATACTTATATTACAACCCATGATGACATGATCAAATTAGCCCTCAAAATTTCACGTAAATATATAACACATAGATCATGCAAAAGTCCCAAGGTTTATATAAAATAATGTGATTTTCCTTAAGGCTCTCAAAATCTTCATCTCCAATGGCCAACTTCATGCATCCCCTTGAATATTCCCTATGATAGAAACAACTATCGCTAAGCATATAGCTTATTGGTGTAACAACTATAGGTTCAGAGCCCTCATATTCACCAAGCTATCTTTCTCAAGTCATAGGCAAAACAATTGTAAAAATAAATCAAGTAAACAATATATAAACAGTATCAAGTTTGATATTTAGGGATCAAAATGTCAAAAACGCTCATAGCACCATTTTCCAAGAGAATGAATAACAAGAATCGCCCAATATATACATCATGTCGTCACACCAAGCACAAGCAGGTATCAAGAAGGCTCAGGACCTGTATCAAGAAGGTCAGATCACAATAATCAAGAGAACCAAGAACCATATTAAAAATGGTTTTCTAGTTAGTACTTAAAATGGACAATTTTCATTCGTAAGACGGACTAAAATCCAGAATCAAGATAGAAAATGATCCGAATCAAGAAGCATTCAAATAGTGACAAAGTCACAACCAAAGAAAGACAAGGTCCCAACAAGAGTGCATGTTGTCAAACAATTTGTACAAGTGGGCGAGGTACACAAGTGTCTTTAATGTCACAAAGGATACAAACACAACAATGCAAAATGACAAGAGGTAACCAAGGTACCAAGATAAATTTTCAGATATGTCTGCACGTAAAAAGAGTACAAATACAAGTTTATACACGAACCTCAGTGCTTTAGCATAGAAACAATCCAACACAACTTCATGAGTTCAAACCGTAGATCAACCAATGTATCAAAGTCCTCAACTTGTTCACGAGTATATACAACTTTAAAAATACAATTAAATAACTTCTTTAAATTCATAGTATCTCAATAATGTCAAAGTAAAATAGGATAATCATTACAAGTAAGCTTAGCCTTTATAAATACGACTATGCTCCCAGAATAGTGATTTTGGTCAGCCTAATACCTCATGTCGCAACTTAGACTTGAAAAGGAAAACGGAAAAACTGGACTTTATAACCTTAATGAAAGATGTAGCTACATCTCTTAAGGTTGAAAACAATCAACAATCACCGTAAAATATATTTTTTACAAAAAAGATATCATCGCGACACCAACAGTTGTCCATACAGGATTTCTAAACACCAAATTTGGACAGAACTTGTCCTATTGAGTCCCGTATTTCATATCCATAATAGCTAAATTAGAGTTTTACATAAACTTTAGAGTTGTAGGTATAAGAATTAGATTTTCAAATCATATTTTATTCACTGTAAACTAAATTATATACTACAAGATATGCTCAAAATACCAAACACTACAAAGCTTAGTAGCAGATTTCATCACTTACCAAAGAAAAGGGTGTGTCTCGAATTCTGGCCAAAAGAACCAAGTTTTCTCTTGTGATTTTAAAGAAAAAACTATTTAGCTAATGTTCTAAGGTTCTTAGTCTTAAGTTGAAAAGAAAATCACAAGAGGATGTGTCAAAATATAGTCTCAAGAGTGAAGGTTAATCACATATACACTTGTCACTAAAAGGTGTTGCCCAAATTATTGTTTGCTGCCCAAAATGCATACATATACACCTATATGTATATACTTGATACCAACTCTTCCAATTTATATGTAATTCTAATTAGTCAAATTACATAAATACCCCCCTAAAAACCTTAAATTACAATCACAGTTTATGTTTAGCAAGGTTGCAAATATTACAAAATTTCAAGTTCCCTAAATAAGAGTAAAACATACTGTAGTAATTAAGAAATGGTGCATCGACACGCGAAAGTTGTTCTAGTATTTCAGGGGTGTTACAAATTTGGCTACAATAATCACAGGAAAGGTGTTATTTCCTCCCAAATAACATAAGGCGGATGGGCAGGAAGCACTTTTAGCTCTAATTTTGGTGGTTCTTCAGTTGACGGCTTTGCGGGATAATTTTCTCAAATTTTTAAGTCAATATCCAGCTTCAGCAGAATTTTATAATATCCCCCTAAACCTGATAGAGCTTCCAGTACTTATTTATAACTATGAATATCAATCTCATCACAATTAGTAAGTACGGCTTCATGTGGTTCACTCATACACATGAAGTTTCTCACGCTAGTTACTGCCTCATCAATAACATCATCAATGGATATCACATGAATATCAATTGGGTGATTCATAGATTTACACATGCTGAATGTTACTTCATCTTCATTTACCTTAAATTTCAACTCTCCACTCTCAACATCTACCAAAGCTCTTCCAGTGGCCAAGAATGGTCTTCCCAAAATCATAAGAATCTTGACATCTATTTCACAATCTAGAATGGCAAAATACGCGGGAAGATAAATCGATCAACCTTTAACAAGATATCGTACATCATACCCACGGGATGTTTTATTGACCGATCTGCCATCAAAAGTCTAATTCGTGGATTTTTGCTCTTCCAACCCGAGTTGTTTATAAATTGGATACGGCATTAAGTTGATGCTTGCTCCTAAGTCGCATAGGGCTTTAGAAAACTGAAGCATACCGATGGTGCAAGGAATGGTAAATGCCCATGGGTCATCTCTCTTATTGATCAACTCATTTTTCATGGTTGCACTACAATTATGAGAAACCTCAGTTTTCTCGAAATTTAAGCTTCTTTTCTTAGAGACCAACTCCTTCATGAATTTGGCATAACCCGGCATTTCCAATAATGCTTCAATGAGAGTAAGGTTGATTAATAGAGACCTGAACACTGATAGGAATTTCTTGAACTTCTTATCTTCATTCTTCTTCTTAAGAGGCTGAGGGAACAGACACGATATCTTGGGTAAAGGCTGCACAACTTTTGTAGGGGTGGAAATTTGTTTCTCAATTTCTTTTTGCATCACCTCTTCTTCCACTCTTTTCTTTATTTCATGCTCTTGATTTTCTTCATTACCGGACACATTTCTTATGGTTATCTTTCTGCTACAAGTAATTACAAATAATTGTCTACCATCCTCTTTTGTTGTCATTCTTGGTTCCAATTGTGCCGCAAGTAAATTGATTAGTCCCTCAAATGTTTTGATAGCATCTGCATGAGAGCTTACTTTATTTTTTAATCATGAGAAGTCAGCTTTCAGTCCTTTCAACAAGTCGTCTGAGCCCTCCACCTTATCAAGAATGCGTTATAGCAGATCATAAACTCGGGGGTTGTCTTCATTTCCTCTCGATCTTGGGTTCCCACTAGAATGAGTGTGATTCTCTTCATAGTATTCCTCTCGATCTTGGGCTCCCACTAAAATGAGTGTGAATCTCTTCATAGTCTTCCTCTCTTTTCTAATATGCATTTTGCTCTTCTTCTCTTTTATAGTTCCAACCTCTATTTCGACCACGCTGTGAATGGCGTGGGAAGAAACCCTTCTCGTATATCCTGGTGTTCAAACCTTAATTCTCTCTCGGCTTTGATTTACCGAAAGATGAACCCTCCTTAATTCTAAATAATCCACATGTATTCTTCATGTGCTTTTCCAATGCTTCCATTTGAGTGAGCATTTTCTTAATGTTTTCATCACTCTCTTTTTCCTTGTCCATTTGTTCTTGTTTCATTCTAAAACTCAATGGAGAATCTCAATCTTCTTGGGTGTACCATGTTTTATTTATTTTGGTCATGAGAAATTAAGAACTAAGTACGAATTAGTCCAAGATAGTCATGGATAAAAACATTCATGAATAAAAACATAATAAATTCGAGGGTATGACACAAGTGTCAATTATCAAAGGAGCATTTTGTAAGCAATTACAAACTAAAACAGAAAATAGAGATACGAATATGGAGATGGGATTCTTGGGATGTGATAGGAATGTGGGCTAGAATAAACAACAGGGTACATGTTATTAGTAGTAACTAACTGTAAATTTGTGACTAGGCTAGACTTTAGTAAGGGTAAATTCTCTCTCGAGCAACTTACCCCGATTCAAACCGGTTTCTCTCGAACACCGATAAGATGTAATTATGCCCAGCCTTTGCCTTAGACCATTCACTTTCTCGAGCTGAAAGTGTGGGAAATTGTTTAGGATTCACTCTCTTAGCTGAACCCGCGTCAACCCAATAACCACAGGCTATCGATTCCATTGTTTTGGTCTCAAGACCTCTCCTCGAGCAAGCCAAAGACACAAAGGTGAAATCATATTTGCAACTACAATCCCATTAAATTCATACACAACTACCAATTAAAATCACTTTTAAACATAAAATACAATGTTAATTAGCAAGACCTAGTAGAACATTCAACCCATATTCACATAATCACACCCCAAGAATTGGGGTTTTAGCTAGACATGAAAAACGGCAAGAAATCATAACAATTGGTGTTTCCATCAACTGAGTACAATAAAAATATCTTTACACACGTCAAAGATGAAAATCCTTAAAGACTTACTTCCAATTTCTTGGAGTTAGAAACCTTCAAAGTTTTGGTACATTCTATGCCACCTTGCTTTAGCCTTCATCGTCTTAGCGTTTTGGATTTTTGGGCGGTGTGGGACTGCTTTGCGGAACTTCTCGACAGCTTGTCAACTACGCCTTTTCACCGCCGACTTGATCCTTTCTTCACGTCTCAGCTCACTAGAACATTAGGCAATCAAAGGGGCCATTTGGCGACTCGCCTAATGGATTAGACGATTCTCAAGCCATCTTTTCTTCATTATTTTAATTTCCATGTTCCTTTATGCTCACTTGTGTCCATGCTTTGTCTCAAAGCCTAAATACCTGAAACTCAAAAAATTTCATCCATTTTTGAGATAAAATTTACATTTGAGAATACTAATTCGATAAAAATATAGCCCTAAATAAATCCAAATCGTGGACTCATCAACACCCCTAACTGAAACTTTTGTTTATCCTCAAGTAAAAGATGTCTTAAACAGTGCTACACAAGACTAAATCATTAATGTACACAACAAGACTCAACTTACTCAAGCAAGGATCAATTGTATACTTAAAGACTCAGGTTGTGACACACCATTATCAAAAAAAAATCAAGCTTACGATACTTGCTTCAAATGCAAGTTCAAACTTAACTAAAGTGATAAAATTCCCTCACACAAAGAATGATTCCATTTTCACACATAATGGTTCAACCATTTTAAGTTCCGGAATTAAATGCAACGCTCACACTCACAAAGATGAACACAATGCAAGAATTCACCGATAGGTTTTCCCATATATTTTGATCAAACTTTGTTTCAGCTCAATCAAGATCAAAAAGGTATTTTAAAGGCTTGTAATGAGGCTGAGTGTAAAGGTAAGATCATTTAGGATCAATGAATTTTTATCCTCATGAAGTTTGGTGTTTAGAACCCTTCCTTTCCTCTTCTATTGTCATTTTCTTTGGTGCTCATAAATAATCCCGTTATTCACTTCTCCATGGATTGTTAGGAAGCCTCATATTCTTTTTCACTTTCATATCTTTATTCCACAACTTTTTTGTTCTTTTTATTTTTCTTTCCTTTTTATTCCCTCATTTTATATAAGGAGGGGTTTCATTCTCTTCAACACCATGGGTTAAAGGGGACTTTCTTTCACTTCTTGATTTCCCTTCTCTTTTCACAATACCGCCAACATGGCCTTTTAGCCTGAGTTGGCTATTCAATTAACAACAATTCCAGAGGATTATAGGTATTGGATTAAAAGAGGTCATGTCTTCATAATGTTTCTTCCAAATAAGGGTAAGGTTGAAGGGGTGTTCAAAAGAGGTTCGCACACTCACAAGGTAGGCCACGAAAGAGGTATAGGTATTGGTTCGCACTCTTTCAAGATTTTGTAACATCATCTCATGAGATCACATCACTTAGTCAACCAGACCAATGATGCAAATTCTAGGTGTCATCATGCATGGTTAATGGTAAGCTCATCACACAAGGCATCGACAGAAAAGTCAAACAAGACTCCACGCTTTCTCTACTGTGCAGTGATCATCGCAAGAAACTAAATTTGATACTTGGATAATCCTAATGAGATGCAAAAAGTTCACATATTTTCTTATGCAACTTCAATTGGTCTCATCGTAATCGCATATTCATGTTAGTTCAATAGTGAGTACTACTCAAGTCATCAGTATTGATCGAAACCGAGACTCAAATTTGCCAAATAATAGCCACATTAGAGTACATACAAGAGGTGGCGGCAAATTTTTTGGATGGGTCAAAATCAAAATCATTTTACAATTAAAATAAAAGAAGTTGCATGCTCAATCATCCACGAAAAGTAGTGTAAGACACAATTTGAAACATAACAACCTAAATAGATCAACAAAAACATAGAGTATCAATATTTCACATAAAAGGTGGGCCTCACCACACCATAAATAATGATCATTCGTCCTCAAATGCATATGAAATCAAAATTATCCAAAAGTTAAAATATAATTAGATAGAGAGGGAGGTAAAGAGAGATCATGTACTCACAGTCGCTCCATCTTTCTGGGCATCAGTGTTTGATGTATCGTGTTGGTCTGGGGTACGAGTCCCCGGTGTCACCTCAGAAGATTTTTCAGAGATAGACGTACTAAACTCGTCCAAGTGTTTAGCCACTAAAACTGAGTGTATAGCATTGCAAAATCCATGGGACCATGAAGGGACAATGGAGTCTCGGGGAGTAGTGTACTTGCTGGAACTGGCTTCTTGCCCTCAATTTTTGTCTTGGGAGGTTCTATTTCCTTTGTATTTTTCCTTAAATTTCTCTCCCTTATGTGTCGAGTGGCATATATCTTCCAGCTACTTCCAGTCTAGCCATAATTGTAGAACTTCAAAAAAAAGTTAGGAAATATTGAAACACAAGCACAAAAGATCAACTATAGACAACCTCGCCGAAGCGATCGGCGAATCGCGCTACCACTTAGGCAAATCGCTGAGTGCAGTGCACAGAGGATTCAGGGGTGAAAACAAAGGGAGAATCAAGAAACTATTGGCATGTCGCCAAGTCTTTTCGGCGACCACAAACTTCTCGCTGAAAATTACATAGGCCTATATCAAATGAGTAATGAATTTATAAGTGAAATGCGCATATTAGGAGAACCACTGAGTGTTTTGGTGAGCTCGACCCAGCTCGCCAAATGACCCAACGTGGCCAATTTCAGCCCAACTCATTTAATTCGACCCTACAACCGACCCTGCAACCCCCAAAATGAAAGTCAGATCTTTCACATTCAAATTAAGTCTAAAATCGAGAACATTCATGCACAACCCCGCAAAATTTCATCCATTTTAACGCAAGCACCAGTTTTGGAAATGAACTATTTAACTTAGTAAGGCCAAGATATGTGTTATCAAAACAAGATCAAAAATTATAATCCTACCAGTGAGGTACATCACACATCAACAGGATAATATTATTACATTTGAGTACAAAATAAAGAAAAATAACTAAGGTTTTGGGAACCAACCTTTTGTGCTGACTAAATAAAGATTGAATCCCTAGGCAGCAATGTAATCCAAGTTCCTAGCACGAATTTCCAACTAAGATACTCTTAAGTGCGCAGGAATATTGAAAAATATAAACTAGGTGTGAGTGTGTGAAGTATTAAAGCGAGGGAAGGAAAGGAAAAATTATACTTTTAAACCTTTGGCTCTAAAGATCGTCCAGTTCTTGCCGCGTGGTCAAATATCTCACTAAGTTTTATAAAACCTTTAGTTGGTTTAGGGGTTCAAAAGGCGGTACATGTCGGGATCGCTAATTTGGTCGGCGACTCGCCAATGATTTCCTAGACTCGCTGAGTTTTATAGACTCCACTTTAAAGTTGTCTTGAGCCTAATGGTTTTCTAGATCGAACATGGCAGCCTTTTTGGGCGATTCGAAAACTAGACCTCTCTATCGCCAATCCCTTTCTTTCCAATGTTTTCCCACACATTCAGCTCGAGAGATTGAATGGGCTAAGGCAAATGTTGGGCATATTTTGACTTTACGTATTAGGATACTTCTTCCAATTCTAAGTGTCAACGATTGCAACTAGTATTATAACCCAACCGAGGGTTAGGATCGTTCCTAGAGGGATTGGTTTTGAGAATTAAGAGCTAAGTACGAATTAGTTCAAGCTAGTCATAGAAAAACACATTCATAAATAAAAAATAATAATAAATTCGAGGCGATGACACAAGTGTCAATTATCAAAGAGGGGTTTGTAAGCAATTATTAACGAAAACACAAAATAGAGATAAGAATCGAGAGATGGGAATCTTGGGATGTGATAGGAATATGTGCTAGAATAAATAACCGGGTACATGCTATTAATAGTAAATCGCTGTAAATTTGTGAGTAGGCTAGACTTAGAGAGGGTAAATTCTATCTCGAGCAACTTGCCGCGATTCAAACCGGTTTCTCTCGAACACCGATAAGCTGAATTTATGCCCAACCTTCGCCTAAACCCGTTCACTCTCTCGAGTTAAATGTGTGGGAAAGGGTTTAGGATTCACTCTCTTGAGCAGAACCCACATCAACCCAATAACCACAGCCTATCGATTCAGTATTTTTGTTCTTAAGGCCTCTCTCTCGAGCAAGCTAAAGACACGAAGGTGAAATCATATTTGCAACTACAATCATATTAAATTCATAAAAAGTTATTGAACAAAATTACATTTAAACAGCAAATACACTATTAATTAGCAAGACCCAACAGAATATTCACATAATGACAACCCAAGAATTGGGGTTTAGCTAGACATGAAAAAAGGCAAGAAATTGATACCAACTGGTGTTTCCATCAATTGGGTACGATAGAAAATATGTTTATACACGTCAAAGATGAAGATTCTTCAAGACCTACTTCTAATTTCTTGGAGTTGAAAATCTTCAAAGTTCAAGTACAATGTCTCCCAAAGAGTCTAAGAACTAAAACTGGGAAATATATGAATAGTATATTCTCAATTATATAAGTCTCATCTAAGATAAAATCTCAACGAGTTATTTATAGTTTCCCTAATTTAAGGGTACATCCATTTTTATTGAGTAAGTCTTCCACTAAGTGATCAGTCAGGATCAGTGACGGTTCTTCTTTGTTGACTATGTCCAGGGTGTAGGCTCGGGGCATGATAGTTGATAGTTGGTTTGAGTGTAGAGGCAATAAAGAAACTTGGGAGGATTTTAATGCCTCAAGTGGAGGTTAATTTGTTTCCCTAATTTTTTCTCCTTTTATTTAGTAAAAGTTCATTTGACAGTTTTTCTATAAAAAAAAAAGTACTTTAAAGTTATGTGGTTTTATCAATCAACTTAATATTTTAATTATATTTTAATATAATATGTAATAAACCTGCAATCATTTTTTAAAATACACATACTAAAAAACATAAAAATATTCTATTTTTTCTAATAATTGAATGTATATTATCTAATGTATCTATTAGAATTTTCTGTAATTGCTTTGTTCAAACAAAAGGCCTTGAGATGCTAAACAACAGCATATATTTTAGTTAGTTTTTATTATTAAAAAAAGGTGCAAAATTAGTTAACAGTCACAATTCTTAAAAATCTTAACAACCCATGTTTTTTTATTTTTAAAACTTCTTTTAATCAGTTTTTAATTAAATATATATAATTGTATTTTAAGAGAAGTAGTAAATTCAAGACTCTAACTTGTCTTTTAAACTATCATGTTTTTTTCTTTTTTAAAAAAAACATTTATAGTTGGTAAAAAACTCTAACCTGTCTTCTAAAAAGTAACTTTTTTCTTTAATAAGTAATTAAATTAATTGTCACGACCCAGGGTTACCCCCTAGAAGTAACACGACTTACTTGACCCCAAAGGGATCTCATACAAGCCCTTAGCATACATAAACATAAAATCATAGAAACGATGCGGAAATTTTGAAAACTTTTTTTTACAATCTGTGTCATTTTTATAAAACAGATTTGGAAGTATAGGCATTGTCTCATTTGACCATGTAATACAATCGAATACTTTCGAATAGCTAAATTAGGGACACGGCCCTTACAATAGTTCTCAAAGTGAAACTACTAAAAGAAACTACTAAATGAGATACTTGTCCTCGAATCTAAAGGACTCAGCAACTAAGCTTGGGAAGCTAACTAATCTAAGCTTGAACCAAGGATACCACCATCAAGAACCCATCCCTACACTTGTAGAAAACATAGAAATATGAGTTAGCATAAAATGTACTAAGTATGGTAGTCATGCATAAACACATTGAAAGCATGCTTAAAAGGGACATTTAGTTGAAACCATGCTATATGCCAATTTTGAACATCACCTTAATAGAGTTTGGAGAACACAATTCATAAGCAACTCACATATAGTTCATGAAGCACAAATGATAGAAACATCACCATAAGCATAGTATCCAATCATAATCATAATGTGAATATCAATCATCATAAGACATAGTACACATGCATAACCAAATATCAAGATCATCTCACCAAAATAGAATAACCACATAAGTAACTCTAGGTTGCACTTGTGCCATGTGTAGATAAAACCCCATAACCCTATCTACAGTAAGTACCACCTTTGGATCACCATCCTCATACTTATCATACATTAATCTCATCAATAGTTCATAGACATTGTAAAGAGACATTCATAATCACTAGCTTGTGTAAAGGAAATTCAATCATAGTAATAACCTAAAAGGAGCATGCATTAACTCATAAATCATCATAATGAAATGGAACCACACCATGGCTACTCTCAAAGTCTACTTGTGCCATGTATGAGTGAAGTCCCATAACCTCACTCACACTAAGTAGATCTTCTTGAGAAGTCATTAGTCATAGTTCATGCAACATATTCATATTCATAGTTCATTTACATAAGAGAAACACACCATGACTACTCTCAAAAACTACTTGTTCCATGTACGAATGGCATCCCATAATACCACTCATGCTAAGTAGACCCTTTGAGGAACCATAGCACATAACTCACTTTCTTGTTCGTGGAGGGAATATAGCCTTAACCGATATAGACCATGTGAGTTACATGATATCCGGTGTCATGTAACCCCACACTGAAAGAATGTGTCCTACATGCCTAAGGTAGAACTAAATGCATAGCTTTTAGGTGGATCCAATAGCTAAAGACCTATGTGGGCACATATTTATGGTATAGGGTGAATGCTTCTACAAACCCTACCTATTGCATTGACAGAGAGGCTTCCATCCCATGAGGACTTAGATTATCTGACCTAGGACTTAGATTATCTGACCTGTTGCATTGATGGGAGGGTACTTACCTCATATTCCATATCCACTTGGTTCTAAGTATAATTTCCCAAATGTTTTGTTTAGTCTTGAATTGGATTTACATGTTTGAAGGGGGATTTTACCCTTCATTGAACTCAACTCGTAAAATAGCTCATATATTCAATTAGGTGATAATGACCTTCTAATCTTAGAATCAGCATTAGTATGTGAGAATAACTTTCACACCAAGATCATGTGTTCTCATGAGAATTGACTTTCAATTAACACAATAGGATCATCATGGTCATGCACATTTCATGCATAATAATGTGTATAGGAGAACTATGCATACAATTAGCACCATAGCTATGTCATATTCATGTTTATTAATGGAGTGTGTATGTAATTGTCTTTGCAATGACAAAACAACAACATTATCATCATAGACACTTCACTCTAAAAGTGTTCATAAGCATGTAAATAATATCACAATCATGCATCATTAAAACATCTTACATTCATTATAGTAGCCATGTAATCATAATTCAAGTAGTTCATTCATTACATGTATAATCTAATACACTCATATTGTATGTCATGTTGATAAAGTCCTTCCACAATAATACCACATCAAATTCAATATGCATAATAGCTTTCTTCTTAAAGCCTCAATATTCATAATCCATTCCTTTTAGCTTTTACCTTTAAATCCCTAGGAGTCATCTTCATATTATGAGCATTAATCTCAAGCAACACCTCACATGGTCATCATGTTAACCTAACTCTCAAGGTAAACTAACCACACATTTCATTCATAATCAATTATAGTCATATAGCATCAAGTAAACTAAATCTCAATACTACTTCAACCATAATTCATCATGTGAGACCTAATCAAGTTAGTTCATGTCTAGAAGCTTTGCTAATAGGCAATTAGTGTCTAGGTAATCTAATCTAAGACAATTCATCAAGCAATTCATCAATTTTAGGAGGTCTCGTACAAACCCTCAATTTGCCTCTTTCATGACCTAACCCTAGGTTGTATTAGTTTCACCCTATAATATTGGGTTAATCAATAATACGTGTAGAACTATACTTAAATCATGTAATAACATCATAATCAACTCACATCCAATCAATTACATCAACTTACAACAACATCCATAATGTAAAGAAGAGTCAAAGCTTGGATTGGCGAAAACTCATGGATTCTGTGGAATTCATGTTAAAATTATAATAAAAAATTATTAGTATCATCAATACCAAAAATAATTTAACCTTTTAGAACAACTTTGAAAGGAATTCATGGGTTTGAGTTGAAACTCTGGCTTTTGAAGATTTCTAGAATTGAATTAAAAGTTGTTAACATGGTTCCATGGGTGATAACTACCCATGGATGAAAATCATCATACCTTAATTGATGTTTCCTCATGAAATTAGAGTGAAAAGGTTGGACCTTGAACCCTAGGATTGAACTTGTTCTTGCTTCTTCAATGGAGTTCTAGGGAGAATATTTTGGAGAGGAGGGAAATTAGATTTGATTTGGGGTTGTGGTTTATGATTAGTTAAAAAGTGTGATAATACCATAAACTAATTTATATTAGTGAAATAAACCCATTATAGCCGACCCTTAATGAAGTCTAATTAATTAACAATTTACCAAATAGACCCTACACTTGGCTGAACCAAACTAGTAAAACAGTGATGATCCACGGACCCCCCACCCACAGACCGTGGCTGGGTCCATGGACCATCCTGTAAAGGCGTGGTTTGGATCAGAGACATGACTAATGAGGCCTTGACCTATGGAGCAAGACCACGAGGCGTGGATAGACCTACGCCTCATTGCTCCCATTCGTGGTTCACAAGGTTTTACTAATTGGGCAGATTTGGGGAGCTTTAGGGGTTAGGCTTTAGGGTCCTCCTCAAGGACCCCTAGGGTGGTCCTTGGGGAGTCGTACCTTAACATTTAACCCCTAAACTCCTCAACCTAGACTCTGGAAACCGTTTTACAATATTTACTCACATTTCCAACTCTAAACTCACCCGTGAGGATCTAGTTTCACCTACTAGATTTCATGACACTCTAGCTAGATCTTACTAGTTTTTACAGGTTGTTACATTAGTTCTTTTGAAAAGTTATAAATTAGAGATTAATTGTGGTGCTGACACGTACGCACTATTACCTCTCCTATTATATAGATATAGATGGTTAACTGAGAAGTGAAAGGAAATGAACGATCTTACTTCTCTTTTCCATATTAATAAAAAGAACATACATTTTCTATAACAAATTTCCTTTGTCCTTTTTATTTTTTAGCGTTATAAATCTTACCTTTTGAAAATATAGTAAAAATTGTCAAATACTTCCTTATTACTTTTATTTATCTATTATATTAAAAATATTTTTTACTTTACGTCTCACTTTAGCATATCAAGAGAAAATCTTTTTTTCATGATTTACTTTAACATTCATAATTTATCCTCCAAGTTATTTTTAAAATCTAAAACTATATATTAATTATTATAAATTTTATGATAAAATACTCATATCGATCATGAATTTAAAGACATGAAAAGTCTAAAGTAAATAAATAAATATGAACAAAAAGTGTACAAAATATAGTTGGAATTCGAATAATTTTAGTAAATGGGCCAAAATTGCTCCTGAATTATGCTAAATAGATCACTTATACCTTTAGTTACATTTTAGGATCCAAATGCCCGTGCCCGTTGTTATCCTAAGAGAATACAAATACCCTAAAAAATTATCACCCTAAATTTTAAGTGACGTCGCAAGCTATTAATCCCACCACATAAGCGAAGCCAACTATCATTCGCTACAAAGATCAACTAGATCTTTAGCGGCGACAAATGCTGCCACAAAAGCTCATAAGTCAAGAAAGTTTAAACTCACTTTTAACATTAAATTCTTGTTTTATTTTTTTTTCTTCATTATTTTAAAGAAATCACAAACGACATCCTCAAGGAGGAGTTTCAAGACACTATGTGTTTTATTTTTATGACATATGTGAATTCACAAAATGTACAAAGATGTATTATGTAGTAGGATATTTGAATTGAGAAGTTTTTTTGATGATTTTCGTAATAATATTATATATTTTAATATTGTTAGTGCATGTTATTTAATTTAGAAAACTAGGCTGCAACAATAAATTAGTTATAAATATTTATTTTGTTGAAAACATAGGTTTTACTAGCAAATTGTAACACCCGCTATTTGATAGAGCTAGAATTAGAAAGAACCAATTTTGGAAAGAAAAATTTGAAATTTGGCAAGTATATTAAGTATGAGTTT
Source organism: Solanum sitiens (assembly GCA_016801875.1). NCBI lineage: Eukaryota > Viridiplantae > Streptophyta > Magnoliopsida > Solanales > Solanaceae > Solanum > Solanum sitiens. The sequence goes on from JABWTJ010000063.1 coordinate 1,364,555, forward strand.
TGGGTCAACTTTAAACAACCATGAATCCTACTACAAGATGAGATAGGTGCGCTAAAAGATATCTAATGAAAGGTTTTTGAATTATCTTTCTAATGCCATTGGTTTGCTAATTTTTAAGCTCGTATGATGAAGATATTCCTGCTTGAAGTCGGGCTGTCGGGATAACGAAAGTCAACTGGATTTTAGAGGGGTATTTTGGTCTTTTAATTACCCCATTAATTTTTTTCGTTTTTAGTAATTTATTTGGTTTCTAAATTGAGTTGGTTCGGTTTAAGTATTAAAAAATTACGCTACGGCTTTGAGAGAAGAGAAAAAAGGAGAAAATGTCAAGATTTCGTCAAGATCATAAGATTTTGTTATGGATTTCGCCAAGGGTTGATCCCTAAAGAGGTATGTAAGACATTCATAGCTTTGGGTTAGTTCACCCATGCTCAATCATGTTTATTTCAGCAAAACTCATTCTAGAAATTTGAAAGTTGATGATCTTGAATTGTGTTCTTGAAATTGGCTATCGTTCTTGAGTTAGGATGAGATTGTTGAGTTCTTTATGAAATTGTGTCGATTTTAGAGTCGTTTATGAGTGTAATCTTGTGCAGATGTACTGGGTATTTCAATCTAAAGAGAAAAGAATCGAATTTAGGCAAATTACGATTAGAAAATGAAAAAGGAAAAAGTCAGGTGAATCTGGCACTCCACTCTGTGTCGCAGACCTGCCCTCTGTATGCACAGAATCTTTCTCCGCGTCGCAGACCCCACAGTCTAAAAATCTATTTTGCAACCAAATATTAAAATGCATCTCCGTGTCGCAGACTTTCTCCCACATAATGATTTCTTGATTGTTTCTCATATTTAACTATCTAAATACACTCCTAATCATCAAAATATCCTTCCTATCAAAAATCACAACCTTGAATTAATAATTCAAATTCAAGGTAGAGTTAAAAGTCAAGTCTTGAGGGTTCTTCGAGTAATTTAAAGAAGTTTTTTACAAATCTTTTAAACTTGTTTTAAGACTTAACCATTGAGTTTGATAAAGAGTAGAGACAAGTTATTTTCTTTAAAATGATATATGGGAACTTAGTATTCACAAGTAGTAAATTTTCACATTTAAGATATGAGGAAACACCGAACAAATAATTTTTCATGATTAGTTTTGAGTTCAGTCTTTTATAAGAGGTAGATTTTGAGCAATAAGCTTAAACCACAGAGAAAGAATTATGTTTTTAAACATATGATTTGAGTATATTTTAGAAGTAGTATTGAGAACTGATATGGGAAACGAATTCATAATAAGTAAAGTGTCCATAAACCGTGTAGACAACATGGGTTGAAAGTGTCATACTTTTTAGATGATTCCTTAATGTATTTTAGCATATACTAGTGGATCTACTTAGTTGAGGCATTCTATATCTTGGCAAGTAATAGGACAGTTCTTGCAGCATGGGTGAGACGTTGTATAATCACATGGCTCATAGTGATGGTTGTGGTTAGAGAAACTCCCACAGAATTATATTATATTTTATAATATAAATTGAGTTAACATTTTATTTTATCAATAAATTGAGTTTCTCCCTACGATTTGAATGTTTTATATAAACTGCATCTAACTTTGTTTATTTCTGCATTGAGTTGACTATCCATGATTTGAGTAAAGTTGAGATAAGTGTTTCTTTTATAATTCAGTTCAAGCTTATGTAATGTTTAGTTTTACCCTCGCATGCTCGTACATTCAATGTACTGATGGCATTTAGCATGCATCATTTTATGATGCAGATACAGATAACTAGGATCAACATCTAGTGCTTCGTTAATCTAGTTAAGCATTTCCCAGTCACTTGGTGAGCCTCCGTGCTTTACGGAGGATCCCCTTATTATTGTTTTATCATTTCTGTTTTTAGGAAGATCAGGGGTCTTGTCCCAACATCCCTCATAGTATTAGAAGCTTCATATAAAGTTAGGTATTAGTTCATTAGTCTTGTTGATTTCAGTTGTCTTGATCATAGGACTTCAGTTTCCTTATTGTCTAGTTAAATGTTTTTTATAACATTCTAGTTTATTTCATGAACTTATCTTTGTTGAGTAAAGTCTTCTGGTGAGTAGAACGTTATGCCAAGGGTTTTCTTGTGGCCAGCAATGATTCTCGAGTTCCAGTCCCTCCCAGGGTGTAGACTAAGGGCGTAAAAAACTTTGTATCAGAGCACACAGTTCAAGAGTCATATGGAGTCTATGAAGTCATGTTTGTAGAGTCCCAGTTATTACCGCGACAAATATATAATTAGGAGACTGCAACATTTAAGAACTAACTAACTTCTTTCATACACATTTCGTGTGATAGAGTTTATCTCTAAAAGTTTATTCTAATTCGTGCTTGTGCGTATATTTTAGATAATGCCTCTACGAAGAGTTGTTAGAGGTCGCCCTTCTAAGAGAAGTGTCGAGGAACAAGGGGTACCTAATACACCTGAAGTGAAAGCCCTTGAGAGGTCACCAATGTTGAGTTTTTTTAAGCCGTTCAGATTTAAGGTTAATATGTGACCAATCAAGTTGGGAAAAGAGAGAATCGATAGGAAATGGATGATACTTCAAAGATCCGTGAGTTCTTAAGGATGAATCATCCAAGCTTCAATGGTTCAGGTGTCACAGAGGATCTGAAAAAAAATTTGGAAGAGTTGCTGAAGGTTTTTGAGATTATACACATTGTTGATGTTGAGAGGGTGGAATTAGTTGTATACCGATTGAAGGGTGTTTCTAGAATATGGTTTGATCAATGGGAAAAGAATAGGGCTTAAAGTGCACCGGTAGTGAGTTGGGCAATGTTTGAAGAGGCCTTCTTGGGTAATTTCTTTCCCCGTGAACTGAGAGAAGCAAATGTACAAGAATTCCTTACTCTTAAGTAGGAATCTAAAGTGTTCATGAGTACAATGTTAAGTTCACCCAACTTTTCCATTATGCTCCGAAGATGGTTGTTGATATGAAGAGTAGAATGATTTGTTTGTTGTTGAATAGTCTCGCCTATCAAGTAAGGAAGGTAAGGCAGTTATGCCGATAGGAGATATGTACATAGCAACGTTGATGATCCATGCGCAACAGGTTCAGGAGGACAAGTTGAGGGACATATAAGAATTTAGAAAAAATAAAGCTATGACATGGAATGAGTTCGGGTAGCAAAAGAGTAATACAAACCTGTCATGTTCCCATCATAAGAAAAAGGGACCTGCTCTATGATCTGCTAGTGCACCTACACTAAGGAACAAAGGTGAGTTCAATAATCAGAATTCACATAATTTCATAGCTAAACCCACAGAGTCTCAAGGTAGTGTGGCAGAAGGAGTCAATTGGGCTCCTACATATGCTAAGTGTGGTAGGAACCACCCAGAAATGTGTCATGATGGCTCTGCTGGTTGTGTCAAGTGTGGTCAAGAGGGTCGCTTCGTGAAAGAGTGTCCTAAGATAGGGTAACATAGTGGAAATAGGGGCAATAGATCCCAATCTTATTCCGTTGCTCCACCAAACAGAGTTGCATCTAGGGGAGATACTTCAGGGGCAAGCTGAGGAACAAACTGTATTTATGCTATTACTAGTCACCAAGAGAAAGAAAATTCCTCAGATGTTTTCACTAGTATGATCAAAGTCATTACTTTTGATTTTTATGCTTTACTAGATCCAGGAGTGAGTCTATCTTTTGTTACTCCTGATGTTGCAATGAATTTATTTTCTTTATAAGAAGCCTCTTGAGCCCTTTAGTGTTTCTACACTTGGTGAGTTTATTTTAGCTGAGAGAGTCTATCGTGATTGTAGCATTTTCGTCAATCACAATAGATCCATGGCTGATTTATTGACTTAGACATGGTATATTTTGAGTCATTCTAGGTATGGATTGGCTGCATGCCTACTATGCCTCAGTCGATTTAAGAACTTGAGTTGTTAAGTTTAATTTTTCTAATGAGCCAATTATAGAGTGGAGTAGAAGTTCAGTAGTGCCTTAGTGTAACACCCCATAACTAGAAAGAACTAGAAATAAGTTAGAAATTGGAAATAATCATTTTTGGAAAAGAATATAAAAATCTGAAATTTTGTTAAGCGTATTAAAGTTGAGTTTTGGTCAAGTTCAAGAAATCATAACTCCTAGCTCAGGATGAGTTGGTTGTGTTACTAGATGTGGTACGAATGATATTCGAATGATCTTTTCAACGTCGCTGAGTTTGCACGATTCTGAGTTTGTATGAGTGGATATGGCAATTGCAAGTTTGGTTGTTCAAGTAAGGAAATGTCCAATCCATATTTTTGAAGGGAATTATGGTTTTTTCCTTACCCAATTATTTTATTTCGTTTTTGAGTAATTAATTGGGTTCCAATCATATTTTACTCAGTTTTAGAAAAGTTGAAGTTCACGCTAGGGCTTGGGAAAAAAGAAAGGAGAAGAAGTTCAAGATTCGACGTCTTCCTAATGAATTGCTTGCGGATTTTGTCAAGGGATGATCTGTACGAGGTATGTGAATTCACACAGCATTAGGTTTGTTCACCACGCACTAAACATGTTTAATTCTGCTTGAATTTGTCCTAAAAGTTGAAAGTTTGAATGCTCTTGATGTGTGTTCTTGAATTTACTTTCGTTCTTGAATTAGGGATGAGATGGAGGAGTTCTTGAGAATTTAAGGTCAATTTTAGAGTTGTGTTTGACTAGATTCTTCTATTCATATGTTGGGTATATGAATATAGGAGAATTGTATAAAAAGAATTGAATTTAGGCGATTTGGGGTTAGAAAACGAAGAAAAAATAAGTTGGTAGAATCTAGGTACTAGGTCCGTGACGCGGACCTGTTCCTCAGGATTGCCAAAATTTTCTCTTCTCCGTGGAATGGCCACATACCATTATGCCTCAAAATTTATTTCACGACCAAATATTCTAATTTACCTCTACGTCGCGGAGTAGGTTCGCAGCTGTGATTTCTTGATCATTTCTCAAGATTAACTATCTAAAATCACTTCTAAACATCATGAGATCGTTCCTATCACAAATCTCAATCCTTGAATCCATAATTCAATTCAAGGATCAGTTAAGAGTCAAGTCAAGAGAAGTTCATAGAGTCTTCAAAAAGGCTTTTACAAATGATTTAACCTTGTTTTAAGACTTGAGTTTTGAGTTCAGTAGAGTGTAAGTTGAAGTTCATTTCTTCAAAAGTATATAGGGACTATGTATTCTCTAAGAGTTTAAAATGTTTTCACATTTAAACAAGTAAGGAATCTTTGATTTCCAAAGAGCCTTTGAGCTATTTTTGAAAAAAGAGTAAATACTTTCACAATTAAGCAAGAGGGGAAACTTTGATTTCCAAGGTACCCTTTGAGCTAAGTTTTTGAGAAATTATCTCAAATCACAAAATGAAGTATATTTTTAAACATAAGAGCTAGTATCACATTTTGGGAGTAGTATTGAGCACTGATGTGAGGGAGAGTTCAACAACTCATAACCCTCCATAAACCATGTAACCACCATGGGTAGAAGGGTCATAATTTTTAGATGACTTCTAGTGATTTTTTTAGCATTAACTAGTGGATCCACTTAGTAGTTCAGGTTCTATACTCATGGAAAGGTATAGGAGGGCCCTTGCAGCGTGAGATAAAATGATGTATCATCACAATAGCTCTTACGTGATGGTTATCGGTTAGAGAAACTCCCATACAAGTAATTGTATTCTTTTATACACATTTCAGTTGTATCTTTACATTCATTTTAGAGTTATATGTATTTTTGCATTAATAAAGAGTTGACATCATATTTTAAACAACTTTTCTTTATATTGCACTTGTTTTAAACTACTTTATATTGAAATGAGTTCAGTTATATTGAGTTGAGTTGAGCTAGGTAAAGTGTTCAGTCCCTTTCAAGCTTATGTCTTGTTTTAGAATTCCCTTCGCACACCGTACATTCAATGTATTGATGTCATTTGGCATGCATCTTATTATGATATAGACAGAGGTAACCAGGATCAGCATCCAGTGTATCGTTGATCCAGTTGAGCACTCGGAGTTCTGTGGTGAGCCTCTTTGGTTCTAGAGGATCTTTTTTTATTGCATTCAGTATTAGTTAGTTTATTAGGATGTCGTGCGCCTGTCCCGACATCCATCTCAATTATTTTAGAGGCTTCATAGATAGTCATCAAATGTTTGTTCATTCGCCATCATGTTGTTATTGGCTTATGTTTTGTAACAACCTGAATCGTCGTTAATGGATAAGGGAAACATCCGCAAAAAAGAATATGGATATTTTCCCGCTACAATCGTACATGTGCCGCTAGCACGGAGGTGATGCATCAGCAATTTACACCACTAAAGCGAGATTAGCGAGGCAAAACTCGAATTTCGAGAAATCATTATTTCCATATTTTCAAAAATAACATATAGGTCATAAATTACCCTGGAAACCCCAGAAAAGTTATTTAAAGTTTTGGAAAGAAGGAGAAGGAGCTTTCTATCGTGGGGACGGCTGAATCTTGCGAGATCTTCGCCAAATTTACCGTAGCAAATCCACAAAAGCTGGAAAAGAGATCATACTTCGTACAAATTGATTGGCGTCCATGTAGGTTAGGTTTTTAAGTGCATTGAGTAGTTGTAAATCTATGCTTATCATGTAATATATTAAATTAATAATGACAGATATGTATGGACCTTCGTGCACCTAGTGAATTCTGTGAAAAATTTCGATGATACAACGTGTTTGGGTTAGTGCTTGATGTAGAGATATTGATGATTGGTCGAGTGTTCTTGATTGTTTTCGTGAGTAGAATTCCTTCATTAAAAAAAGGGTATTCGTTAGTATAGAATGAAATTCGGTATATGGTAGGTCTAACCTATTGAAGTAACTCGTTGTTGAACGTTTAGTAATTTTAGGTTTAAAAACCCTAATGATGAACCCTGACGAGGAGCTAGGGCTGAAGTTGGTCTCTTGTGTGATAAGGAATTAGGGAAAATTTAGTAGATGATGGTTGTGATTTCATGTTTGTGTTGTATATGTTTGTTATTATGATACTTATATGTGTACAAATGTCGCAATATTGATCATGTTGTTCTAACTGAGATAGATGAATGATATAGCCATGAAATCGTGATGTAAACGTACGATCTTGATGATGTACTTATGATTGTGATTATGGTGTGTGATTGGGGATCAGATTGCCACGTTCCGGCAAGCTAACTTGGATTGAATTTCCACGTTCCAGCATAAATACGGGATCGGGTTGCCACGTTCTGGTAGAACTATGGGATTGGATTGCCACATTCTGGCATCAATATTGGATCGGGTTGCCACGTTCAGTCACAACTATAGGATTAGATTGCCACCTTCCGTCAAGCTAACTGGGATCAGATACCACGCCGCTGCACTAACAGTTCGATTTTGGGTTCCATGAGAGGACCAACTACTTGTGATAAGTTGAAGTGAAAAACATGTTATTTTTCTGTATTGTGATGTTGTTATACTTGTGATGATTGCGTTCTTATCTAAGGATGACCTAGTGTAGGTGGAAACATCGGTATGTGTGTGACTGTGGGGTGATGTGTAGACATCTCATGAGGGGTACTTGTCCAGAATTAGTGATTTATTGAGGCGTTTGTTGGGGTAAGTATTCCAAGGATAATTGTGACATTGGTTATAGATTGAGGGAAAAGTGGAAAACTTATGGTTTAAGGTAGATAAGGTGATGATACTTTAAGGATGTGACAAGATTGATTCTTAGAAGAGAATGTTAGCGGTGGGTTGGGTCGTGACAAACTGGTATTAGAGCCTAGTTTACCGGTCTCCCCATACAAGAGCAAAATGTGAACTATACTTTTGTGGATTAGTGTGTAGGATCCACATTTAATCTACAAGAGGCTAGGAATCATTCTAGGAAGTCGTTCAACTCCTTCACTCCTTTCGTGCGAAGCATCTCTTGTGGTATGAGTTGAGTTCAATTGGTATCTCCCAATTTCAATTGGTATCTTGAAAATGTGGACTGACATCGTTGAAACAACCAAAGAACACCAAAAAGTCAATTCGAACAGGAAGGTTCCAATTGGTATCTATCCCTAGAGGCTATAAAGAGTGTGGATGGCAGTAATTATCATCTATGGGATGAACTAATCACTAAAATTTTAATTGTGTTATAGGTGGAAAATTGTGCATGTGTGTTCCTTGTTGCCTGGAATAATTATAAACTTGTGACTTGTGGTTTGAATTTGATTATATTGTACTTTGTTGTTTGAATTATAATATATTTTACCTTGCTCGTCGAATGAATTACGTGTGTATGTGGGAGTATTATTGGATGGCCTAAATTTCTTACCGAACTGTTAGAATCGTGCTAGTTGCAATGTGTGGGTGTATCCTGGGGATGTGAATTTTGTGGTGTCGAGTTACCTTTAAGCTTTAGAAATTGAACCTCGCGTATCCTAGTTGGATAAATTTATAAGACTTAGAGGATAGTGAAAAAGAAGGTCGAAGAAATCTTTGACAGTGAAAAAGTACCCAGAAAATCTTTAGCCAGGTTCTGGTCCCGTCTGAGCCGCTGCAACAGGATTTTCCCGGCTGGCGCGATGTCTCTACAGCGCAATAGATAGGGACAGAACTTCGCCAAAAATTTTATGTCCTTCCCATTTTCAAATAACAACCCAGAATTTATCTGAACCAATCCCTGCGACTCCTAAACCAGCGTTCAACAATAGTAGTAACTAAAAATATATTAAGAAGTTTAAAACGGGCTACATAGACAGCCAAAAATGAGCATCTCTGTGCTATAAAAACTTATTACTATCAAAGAGTAAAAATAAAACCAGTTGTTCAAAAAGAAAATATCCATAAGTAAAAAGAAAAGAAATTCCAATCAGGGACTCTCAGGTTGGGTGGTGTGCACGTCAGAGTCCATTTCGTGAGGGCGCTCCAAGTCGTCCCAAGCCTCATTCAACATGGCAAACTATGAGAAGTCCCTCGGTTCTAGCTGGGGAATCTCCTTTCCCTGGGCCACGCACTGAAGATGGCCTTAATAGTCTTCCACATCCGAGCCATCAAACGATCCCTCTCCATGGCCTTCCTTATCTCTTGGCGCAGCTAGCGGCAGAGCAAATCCACCTCGACAGCGGTGCTGGGGGGGAACCTGAGTGAAGTCAGCATACGCACTCCCCATCTTCTTTCGTACTGTCTCCAGGTCTATCTCGACCCATTCACCTAAGAGAGGGTCCTCACCATTTGAATCCGCAGCTGTCCTGCTACTACTAGCCCTACTCGTCCTCCTCTTCTTAATCTTAGACACGGAACCTACTCAAACTAACAGATGGTGAATAGGGGGATCCATAGGCAATACCTTGTCAGCATCAAACAAGGGCACCCCTGCCCGCTTGCATATGGAAGTATTAAGACCGGGAAGGTAGAAGACTTTCTTGTTACCTCGATAGAACATCTTCCACTCCGAGATAATCTGTGCCCCCACATTCAGTTGAATGCCCTATATAGCGCACACCACCACCAGTGCCCGAGGATAAGTTATGTCTGTGGGGTTACTCTACGGTCGAATCCTATTAGATACCAAGTGTAGCCACCTCTTAACATCCGATGACCATTCAGGACTACTAATGCCCTCTGTTATAACCTAGTAAACCTGATCCCATTCTGTAGGATCCACAACAGTGTCCCGCAGCCACTCTAGATCCATCAACCTAAGATTTTCCTCGTACACTAAGTTTGGAACCTCCAGCACTTCCATCCACTCATTGATGGCAATAGCATTCGACGGAATGTCAATTCCTCGAATGTGAATAACTTGATAAGAATCATCTCAACGTACAGTAGGGAAGATAGCATAAAACTCCCTCACCCAGGTAAACAGGGTGCTTGTGGGAGCCTCAGTCAACAGAGGCCATCCGAACCCGACCAATCGGGCGTAGAAGGCGGAAGCTTTCTCCTCCACCTTATGATATGCCATCGTCCTCCCGCAGATGAATCCGGTGGTGCGATAATCATGATGGCTCTCCCGACTAGCAGCATCTGTGAACCAGACGAATGGTGCATTATTTTCAATTGGACTGGCCGTTTAAGAGAACCTGTAAGAAACAAGATGAGTTGGGAAAGTATAGACCAGGTAGGGAAGTCTGAACGAAAAGAGAAAACTTTCGGGAAAAAGGAGCCAGCTACTTGTATGGGTCATTCTGCTGCAGCGACCATCATCCCGCTACAGTGGGATTATGCAGGCCGCTACAACGGGATGATTTAGGTCACTACAGCGGGATGCAGGCCGCTGCAGCAGCCTTCTTCTAGGACAAACTCTAGACGCAAAGATGGTATTTTTTCGTCCCAAAATCCCCATTTTATCAGTTTTTCGGCAGATAAGACTATATTAACTATAAAACAAATTAGCAAGCATTTCAAACAAATAACCCCTAAATTGTGTCTATATCCAAATTTATGTTAAGATGACTTTTCAACTTTCCCCACCCCCTTTTTCTATCGATTTACCCATGTTTTTGTGAAATTCATATGCCTAGGACGTTGTATAAACATTGGGGCCTTAATGGAAGTAACCATGCTACGATTTTCTAATACATCTAGCAAGCTGTTCAAATTCTAGAATAACTACCTAAAACCACTACTAGTTAATTTGATGTGGGCATGCAATCAATATAATGGTAACAATTAAGTGTTCAGAGCGGGAAAATCGAGAAAACATACCTTAATTATGACGATTCAGATAAGAGGGATCGGAGAGTTTTGAGAGAGAGTTTGAAAAAGGGAAAAAAGGAAAATGAGTAAAACAATTCCCTTTTCCCCTTTTCTGCCCCTGATCTCCAACTTTAGCGGGAGATATCCCGCTACAGTGGCAGAACGTAAGGAAAAACATGGAGTGGAATTCAAACTTTGTGTGTTACTTGATAAGTTACCCTAGCATGCAAGCCTAGTACTCCTTTCGTATAGTGCATTTAATCCTCCATTCTAGTGTGTGTCTACCCTTTTAGGTTTCGAAATATTTAAAGGTCGCAAACTTTCGTCATCTTGTGTAAGAGTCGTTTCGCTAGCGGGAAGAGTCCCGAAGTGAAAGCATATGATGACCAAGCCTTAGTCGTTGGGGATGAATGAGTGGTAAATTGATATCTATTGTAATGAATCGAACCGTGGTTAATGGAGAAGGGCAAAATTTGCGGAAAAGAATATGGACACTATCCCACTACAGTGAGACATGTGACACTGGCGCGGCAGCGCTTAGTAATGGCAAGGGGATTGGGTCGGCCCGCGACCGGCTCGAGAACCATCTCGCCAGACCCGGTCCCTTGGGTTTTCGCTAGTTAAGGGTGCTTGGGGTTAGGGGACCGGTTAGGAGCCGATTCAACCTTTGGTCCCGGTCGACCCGGCCCGGCTGAACGGGCTGGTTTCGCAAGATCCCTTTTTATTTTATTTTTACTTTTATTTTAAATTGTCTAAATTATATCCATTTCCAACCATTGGAGAAACGGCTAGCGGACCCCCCAACGGATTTATTTCACTTTTTCACTTCCCCAACACCCTCTTCCATCCCCCTACTTTTAACACTTTAATTTAAACCCTCAAGTTATCATAAATACACTTTAACCCATTTTTAATATTATAAATACCCCTCTATCGCTTATTATTTCTTACAAAATCATCTATTCTCTCCTCTATTTTTTATATCCTCTCAATCTTTATTTATTATTCCATTTAAGTCTCATATTATTATAATACATATATTTCAATTCTAAATTTTCATATTATATCATAATATATATGTTTCTCAGATTTTCTATCAACTATTGGACTTCCAAATTGCAAGTTACAATAAACTACAAGCTTCAAGAATCGGTTTAACCCTGCTATTAATGCAGATGTTTGGTACATTCGTTTCATAATATTTATATTTTATTTTTTGTATTTAATTTTTGTGTTATTATTATTTTTATATTACACTTCACATATAATTAAATATGAGTTCTAGCAAAAAAGATATCGGTAAAGGAAAAGAGAAACAACAAAATCCCATTAGTAAATTATTTAATTTTGGTAAAAAAAAAGTAGTAAGAAAAAAAATAAGAGTAAATGTGGTGCTACTTCTTTTAAATCAATGTCTAGAATTAGATTTAATAGAAATGATTCTACTTATGTTGATGATACTTCTTATGATATTTATCCAAATGTTCAACTCAATCATGAAAGTTTAGAACGACGTTATAGTGATATTAATCCTAATCTTGATGAAAATTCAGGTGAACAAGTAGAAGTTGATTCGGGAGAATAGGAATTAGAAGAAAAACCTATAAGTCTGATGACAGAAGTTCCAAATGAAACTACAAATTTAAAGGAGAAAAATTGTGGACGTCCACCCCTTATACCTCCCACAAGGGAGAAGGTGAAGTATCAACGCCCTAAAAATTTTATTGTGTGGTAATTTATGACTTTCGATAAAGAATACAATATTGCTATTTGTAATAACTGTAAGTAACCTTTTAAACATAGACAAGGTCGGGGTCAAGGTGGGACGGGGGGGCTTCAATAGACATTTGTTATCTTGTGTGCCAATTCAATATAAAGAAGCTAAAGCATTAGCCGATAGAAAAAAAAAGGAATTCCAGTTAATGATTTTGGCATTAGTGTTAATGAATCGGTAGGGGCTTCTAACATGGTTCAAGGAACATTAGATCCTTCTAACCCCGGTGGTCCACTAACACAACATAAATATAAAAAGGAAAGAGATAGCGAAAATTTAGCTAAAATGGTTTCTGTTCATTGTTTGCCTTATAGTTTTCTTGTAAATCCCGATTTTATTGAATATATTCAACAAACTTATAATCCTAATTTAGAGGTTTTGCAAGAAATACGGTTAAATCTGATGTTTTTGTATATCAAGGTAAACATTGTCAATGTCTTCGTTGTTTGTTTAGCATATTAGATTGTAGAGTGTCTATAACTTCAGACATGGGTCTTATTGTTAAAAGACATGATTATTTAACTATTACAACACATTGGATTGATCATAATTGAATGCAAAAAAAGAAACTTAAGTTATAAAGAATGTGTAGAGAAAAAAACTAATGCATATTTAGCTTCAAATATTTTGAGTGTTTTAGATTATTACATGCTTATAGATAAAATAGTGTATGTCGCGTTAGATAATGCATCTAATAATACAAACGTTGCTAGTATGTTAAAAAAGTTAGATTATGTCCAATTGATGGTAGAGCTTTTCATGTTAGATGTGTTGCACATGTATTAAATTTAGTTGTACAAGATCATATATCATTATTTGATTGTGGTTGCATAAAAATTGAATATGTTGTTGCCTGGATTTTTTATGCTCATAAAGTTGCTAGAATTAGGGAATTTAATGAGCATTACTATGTGAATTTCCACCAAGAAAAATTTTAAGACATGTTAAAATAAGGTGGAATTCTTTTTACGAAATGCTTTCAATTGCTTACTAATATAAAAAAACTCATACAAATGGTTTTTAATGTTCATAATTCTGACCCATTATTTAGAATTTGTGAAGAAGATTGGGAAGAAACTAATGAACTATTAGAATTTTTAAGACTTTATATGATGCTACAACCATGTTTATGGAATTTATTATCCTACTATTTCATCAGTATTAATAAATACTTGTGCTCTTTCAATTCATTTTTCTAAACATAAAAAAAATAAAAAACTAGAGTTGCAATTGAATGTATGATTGAAAAACTTTTAAAATATTATTTTCTTATTCCTCAGATTTATTTAACTACTACTTTACTTCATCCTGATTATAAATTACGAGGTGTGCAGGGACTTCTTGACACTTTTATGATACTTAAGAAATTTTACCGGCAGAAATTCCAATTTGTAAAACGTGTAAGTCTAGCATAAAAGTAGAAGAAAAATTTTGTATGAAAAAATATAGAACTATAGAAAATACTCATGGAGAAGTTGGTCAAACTTTTAATCCTGAGAGTAAAGCTCGAATTCAACTTATATGCGAGGTTTTCTTGGTCTTAATTCTACTAACTGTGATGATTCTGAAGAACATCTTAATCAATCTTTAGAAGCAGTGGAAGACAGAGATGGCAATGAAGATTTATTAGCATGGTGGAGGAGGCGGAGCGTTGCATTTCCAATTTTGAGCAAAATGGTTCGTAATGTTCTTGCTATTCAAGCTTCATCAGTTGCATCACAGGCTGCTTTTAGTGCGGCAATGTTTCAAATTGGTGATTATTGATATTTATTAGCAAAAGAAAGTTTGGAAACATCAATTTTATTTAAAGACTAGGTCAATGCCGAGAGGAGGAATTATAATTTGCCAAAGTTAAATTCCAAACAAGAAGCTTTGGTTAAAAAGGTAATTGAATCCAGTGATGATGAATTAGAGTCACCAGAGTTTCTAGAAAGTTTTCCAACACCAGAGGATGTCACTATCAATATGATGCGACAATCACAATTGAATTTTAAAGGAGAACATAGATATTAGATTACATTTGATAACTAATTGAAACAGAACCCTTTTGAGAAGGTGGCTGCGTAAATTAGTTACTCATCTAATATTTGTACAAATATTAGTTTTACATATGAGAACTTATTGAAACAGAACCCTTCCTACAAGGTGTACAAATATTACTTTTACATATGAGAACTTATAAAATAGAACCCTTCCTACAAGGTGGTTGCGTAGATTAGTTACTCCACTAATATTTGTAAATTGTAACTTCTAAGTTCTAAGTTGCAATTAGATTTTATTGAATAAATTTGAAGGCTTTATTCAAGTTTTTTTATACAATTATTGTCTTGCATTTCAATTTTAATATATACATACATATTTACATAAATACTAAACTAACTTTAAAATACTTAATTTAAAAATCGAAACTTGACATTTGAAATTTCAAGTTTAAATTACTTTAAAATATTTAAAATACAAATTTGAACTTCTCAAGTTTGAAATTTGAAACTTGAAACTTCAACCTTGAAATTTGAAGTTTGAAAATTGAATTTGAAATTTGAAATTTGAAGTTTGAAACTTTAAAATACTAAATTTAAAATTCTAAACTTGACATTTGAAATTTCAAGTTTAACTTACTTTAAAATATTTAAAAGACAAATTTGAACTTCTCATATTTGAAATTTGAAATTTGAAAGTTGAAACTTGAAATTTGAAATTTGAAAATTGAATTTGAAATTTGAAGTTTGAAATTTGAAATTAGAAAGTTAAATTTGAAATTTGAAAACTTAAGCATTATTTATTAGCTAAAAATCAAATAAACTAAAAACGTTATTCAATAACATATAATTTTAATACAAATAAATAAGTATATAAGAAACAAAAATCCCCCGTCTCGTCCCGCCAAACCCCGTCCCATCCCGTATATATAGTTGAAGGGATGGGACATATTTTTGTCCCCCCCCCCACCTCCCAATCCCGGTCCCGGCCAAATCCCGCCAGTGTCGTCGCCCGTCCCGTCCCATCCCCCTTCGTCCCGTCCCCGTCCCCTTTCCAGCCCTAGTTTGTGTTGTTAGGCATTTTAGCTTTTATGTTTTGGACAAAATTTGACATAGCTTAACATATTTTGCAAACGTGCTTAGATGAGAATTCTGTCAGCGGTTAGCTTTGAAAGGTCATTTTTAATTCGATAGGATGGTTGGTTCGGGTTTTGAGGCATCCTTTTTCAATTATTTTCGGTAGGCGTTTTAAATATTATGTTTTGGACAAAATTTGACTTTGGTCAATATTTTTTGTAATTGTGCTCGATTAAAATAATGGCAGCGCGATTGGCTCAATAAAGTCATATTTGGTCTAATAGGAATATGGTTGGTTTGAGTTTTGAGGTGTTTATTATCACTTTGTGTCGTTAGGCATTTTGACTTCTAAGTTTTTGCCAAAATTTGAATTTGGTTAATATTTTTGGGAAACATGCTCAAATTGGAACTTTGTCATTGCGATTTTCTATACAAGCTCATTTTTCTCTAATAGGATGGTGATTTAGATTTTGAGGTTTTCATTTTGAGTTTGTGTTGTTAAGTGTTTTAACTTTTAACTTTTGGCCAAAATTAGACTTTGCATAACATTTTTTGTAAACGTGCTCAGATGAGAATTTTGTCAGCGCGATTAGCTTAGAAAGGTCATTTTTTATGTAGCAGGATGGTTAGTTCAGGTTTTGAGGATTCCATTTTCACTTTGTGTTGTTAGGTATTTTAACTTTAAACTTTTGGCCAAAATGTAGATTTGGTCAATAATTTTGGTAAACGTGTTCATATTAAAATTCATCAGTGTGGTTAGCTTCACAAGGTCATTTTTGGTCTAGTAGGATGGTTGGTTCAAAATTTGAGGCTTTTATTTTCTATTTGTGGTTCTAACCCTTTTAAATTTTAAGTTTTGGTTTTTAAATTTGAATTTGGTCAATATTTCGGGGAAACATGCTCAAATTGGAATTTCGTCTGCACGATTAGTTCAGGAAGGTCATGTTTGATCTAATTGGATTGTTTGTTTGGGTTTCTAGGTTTTTATTTTCATTTCTGTTGTAAGCTTGTGAGAAAAGCTTTCAAGAATTTAAAAGAGGTTGAATACAGCCCCAGTGTTGACTTTACAAAAAGTTAATAAAGGTTTTGTTTTCTATTGTGATGCGTCTAGAGTTGGTTTGGGTTGTATGTTAATGCAGAATGGCAAGGTTATAACTTATGCCTCAAGATAGTTGAAAGTTCATGAGAAGAATTACCCAACCCATGATCTAGAGTTGAATGTTGTAGATTTTGCTTTTAAAATATGGTGTCATTATCTTTATGGTGCTCAGGTGGATGTGTTCACCGATCACAAGAGTCTTCACTATCTCTATTTACTCAGAAAGACCTTAAAAATCTCAGATAAAAGAGCTGGTTAGAACTACTCAAGGATTATGACAAGAGTATCCTTTATCACCCATGTAAGGCTAATGTTGTTGAGGACGCTTGAAGTAGGTTGTCTATGGGTAGTACCGCCCATGTTGAGGATATAAAAGAGAGAGTTAGCGAAAGATGTGCATAGACTTACACGACTGGGCGTTTGCCAAATGGATTCATAGAATTAGGAATAGTGGTGATGAATGAGGTTGAGTCTTCATTAGTGGCAGAAGTGAAAGAAAAGAAAGACCAAAATCCTGTTTTGCTTGAGTTGAAGGCAAATGTTCTTAAGTAAAAGGTATTGGCTTTTAAACAAGGGGGATATGAAGTATTAAGGTATCAAGATAGGTTGTGTGTACCAAGGTTGGATGAACTCTAAGAGAGGATCATGGATAAAGATCATAGCTCTAGATATTTCATTCATTCGGGTTCCTTAAAAATGTATTGTGACTTGAGAGAGGTTTATTGGTGGAGTAGTATGAAGAAAGGCATTACGAAGTTTCTTGCGAAGTGTCCGAATTGCCAAAAAGTTAAAGTAAAGTACCAAAGGACCGGTGTTTTGGCTCAAAGTATAGAACTTCCGGATTGGAACTGGGATATGATTAATATGGACTTCATCACAGGTATACCAAGGTCTCGCAAGAAGCATGATTCTATTTGGGTGATTGTTGATAAAATGACAAAATCATCCCATTTTTTACCGGTAAAGACTACCCATTTAGTAGAAGATTATGCTAAGTTGTATATTCATAAGGTGGTAAGACTTCATGGGGTTCCAGTCTCCATTATTTCGGACAGAGGTGCGCAATTTACTACACAGTTTTAAAAGTCATTCCAAAAAGGCTTGGGTTAAAGGTGAACTTAAGTACTATCTTTCATCCTTAGCCAGATGGACAAGCAAAGCGCACGATTCAGACTTTAGAAGATATGTTGAGGTATTGTGTAATTGGTTTCAAGGGTAATTGGGATTATCACCTACCTCTCTTCGAGTTCGCTTACAATAATAGTTACCACTCTAGCATCCAGATGGCTCCTTATGAAGCTCTTTATGGGAGAAGATGTATATCTCCTATTGGATGGGTTTGAAATTGGTAAAGCTGGGTTGATAGGACCAGATTTGGTTCATCAAGCTACAGATAAAGGGAAAATGATTCAATAAAGGTTTAAAACAACGCACAGTCGACAGAAATTCAACATTGATGTTAGGAGAAGTGAGTTAGAGTTTGAAGTAGATGATTGGGTCTATTTGAATGTTTCACCTATGAAGAATGTTACGAGATTTGGTAAGAAGGGGAAGCTTAGTCCCCGGTATATTGGTCCTTACAGAATATCCAAGAAGATTGACTAGGTAGCTTATGAGTTAGATATACCACAAGAATTAGCAACGGTTCATCCGGTATTTCATGTCTCTGTGTTGAAAAAGTTCATGTGCGATCCTTCATTGATCATAACAACAGAAGATATTGGGATCAAGGATATATTATCTTATTAGGAGATTCATGTTCATATTCTATATCGCCAAGTTCGCAAGTTGAAAACAAAAGAGGTAGTATCAGTCAAAGTTCTCTGGAGGAACCAATTTGTTGAGGAAGCTACACAGGAAGTTCAAAAAGATATGAAGAAGAGATATCCACGTCTCTTTGAGCCCAAAGAAAAATCCAAACCAAGGTACAAATACTTTTCTTAGTACTCTTTAATTTATATAATTGATGTGTTAAATTTGGCTTTTGGGTGTTTGAGATAAATGTTAGATGTTACACCCTTAGCCTATTAAGAGTAATTTCATTCGAAGACAAATGTTCCCAAGGGGGATATATTGTAACATCTTGCTAATTGAAAGAACTAGAAAGAATGGAAAAATCTGGACATTTGTTAAGTATGTTAAGTTTGGGTATTTTGTCAACTTTAAACGAACATAACTCGTATCCTCAAATTATTTTAGTGTGCTTATAGATACCTTAGGCAATATCTTGGAATTATCTTTCCAACACCGCCAAGTTTACTCGATTCCGAGGTCGTATGAGTGACATATGGTCATTTGAAGTTGGGTTGTTCAAATAAGGAAAATCTAAAATCGGATTTTGATAGGGTATTTTACTCTTTTCCTTACACGAGTATTTTTTTTATTTTAGTAACTTGTGTGGGGTATAATTTGAGTTAGTTCAGTTTACGCTATTAAGAAATACGCTAGGGCTTTGAGAGAAGAGAAAAGAGGAGAAAGGAGAAGAGAAGCTCAAGATTTGTCAAGTTCTTGCAATTTTGTTTGTGAACTTCGCGAAGGATTCAATCCTATCAGGTATGTGAGACTTTCATAGTGTTGGGTTCGTTCACCCACGCGCCAATCATGTTTGCTTCAGCGAAATTCGTTTCAAGAAAGTTGAAAGTATGATTGCAGTAGTTCCTAAGATTTTATGGGATTGTGGATATACTTATGAAATTATGTGGATTTAAGAATTGTTTTGAGTTAGATTCTTTTGCATATATAGTGGGAATTTGAATATAAAGAGGGATTGAGAAAAAAGAATCAGATTTAGGTGAATCGGGGTGAGAAATCGAAGAAGGAAAAAGAATCGCAGACTTGCTACCCTAGTGTACAAAAATCACCTCCATGTCACAGTTAGGATGCAAACTCCTCTGTTTCAAAATTGAATATCGCGATCAAATATTTAAATACATCTAGGAGTCGCAGACTTTTTTTCAGACAGTGATTTCTTGATTTTTTTTTCTCACGTTTAACTGTCTAAAAACACTCATAAACATCATGAGATCTTTCATATCTCAATCCTTGAATCCATAATTCAATTCAAGGAAATTTAAGAGTCAATTCTAGAAGTTAAGAAACAAGTCAAGAGAAGTTAATAAAGTTTTCAAAAGTCTTTCACAAACAATTTAACTTTGTTTTAAGACTTATGTTTTGATTTAAGCAAAAGTTAAAGAGTTGAGATCATTTCTTCAAAAGTTATAAGGGAACTAAGTATTCTCAAGAGTTTAAAACTTTTTCACATTTGAACAAGAAAGGGAAACACCGATTTCCAAGAGAGCTTTTAAATTATGTTTTGAGTTATTATCTCAAACCAAAGAAAGAGTTTTGTTTTAAAAACATATGAGCTCAAAATATTTTTGGGACTGTATTGAGCAGCGATATGGGGATGCAAGTCCATATTAACTCAAGTCTCCATAAACCATGAGCCATCATGGGTAGTAAAAGATCATACTTTTTAGATGACTCCTTAAGTGTTTTTTATCATAGACTAGTGGACCTACTTAGTTAAGGCGTCCTGTATGACGGCAAAGTATAGGACAGTTCTGACAGCGTGGGCAAAACGTTGTATCACCACTTATCTCCCACGAAAACTATATGCAACAACCCGAAAATAACTATGCTAAGTAATGCCTAAACGTACCTAGAATGCCTAAATTAGACAGGGTTCACACGGCTTAATGCGCGTGGAACCAGACCTCAGAACCTATGCACCAGCCAAGCCAACCAACTTGGTGAGTTAGTTGAGCTAGGCAAGGTTGGGTCCAGCCATGTAAGGCACCCGAATAGTAAGATTTACCCAGATGAGTCTTAACCGGACTTGAAAGGGGTAATCTTAGGTTGGAGGTTCTAGGGGTAAAATGGTCGTTTCCAGGCTAAGAGTAGTATTGTAATTACCCTAAATATTTAATTAATTAATTAATTAATATAAAAAGTGGACAGTTCGGGTAGGGTTGACCCAAATTGAACCATTTTCGCGAGAAGAGCTTCACACGGGTTCGATCCTTGGTGGAAGCAATATTTAAGTTGAATTAATTGGTATTTAATTATCTGATCAAAGTGAGGGCATTTTAGTCTTGTCACTTAAGCCTTAGAAAAATCATATTTTTATTTAAAATAACAAAGAGTCCTAGTTTGACTAAGTCCTTACCTAAAACTCCTACTCCTAAGCTTACTCTCACATCTCTCCACTCTCATTATCACATCTCTCCACTCTCATTCTCACGTTTTCTTCATCAGTAAAAGAACAAAAAAATCAAAAGTTCATCACTCTTTAAGAACTTGTACGCTAAAACTCAAAAGAAAAACAAAACTAAAAACGAAAAGCAAAAACATTATTCTTGATGGGTTGTGCTTGAAGTTTTGGTGGTGAGGCATTGGTGTCGTGGGAGTTGGTTGTACATTGGAACAGGTTTGGAAGGTGTTGAACGACATAAAAGGTATGGGTTTTCTTCCTCTCGGTCCCTTTCCCAAGAGACCCCTAATATTCAGTCAATTCTAATCCGAAAACTAGGAATGTTTCCCCGTTGCATGTCCCTGTCACTAGCTCCCATCGATTGTTGTAGGTTGGGTATGTTTGCTGGTAGAATTTAGGGATGTAATGTGTTTTTTTGATGATTATGTTCATGGATTTATGTTCAAATTTATGTGACTGATAATTATGTCTTTCCGAAATTATGTGATAAGTATGTGTGTGCATTGTGTATGCCGTAACTCTTGGTCATAAATTGAAGTGTGAAAAAGGCATGTTGAATCCTTGTATTTTATGTGCAAATGCTTGTAAACATCGTGATGTTCATATGAGGTGTGATGTTGTTGAATTGAGTGAAAACTCTTGGCTAAATGTAACCACGAAAATGCACCTAATAATGTACGAAATGTTCTTCGAATTGTCCTAAAATCTACCGTATAAAATGTTGAGAAAATGGACTGGAAAACGTGATCAAATTTCTAGATTGCTGGAATTTTGGTTTCGGCTATGCAACTTGAAGAATTGGAGTTTCAAAACTCATTTTAAAATATGTGAGGTCATCAGGGATTGAACCCGAGACCTCACTATATGTAGGCTGCTGAAAAATTCAATATTAAATGTGAGGTGAGGGGGTATTTGAAATGGGGTAAGGTTGGATGAAGAAACAAAAGAAAAAATAGGGAAATGAATAAAATGGGGAGTGTGGGGATCGAACCCACAACCCCTCGGATAGGTGAGAAAAGTATGAGAAAAACTAATGAAAAATAAAATGAGGTTGTGGGGGATCGATCCCACATCCTCTTGGTCTCAAACGAAAAAGAGAGGAAAGAAAAGAAAGAAAAAAAGAAGTGTAGGCGTTGGGGATTGACCTCGGGTCCCCAAGCCAAAAATATAAACCAAAAATTTAAATATGAGACTAAGTGTTGCTCAATGGATTCGAAATCGGGTTCCCTTGCCCAATTTTGTACTGATACATAAGTCTTACGTGAATAAATATTTAATGAATGCTGCCTATAGGAACCGAAATCGAGACCATGGTATATTTACAAGATGCATAAGTCCTGTACCATATAATCTTGGGCAAGTATAAGTCACTTAGACGAATTATGAATGAAGCCTCATGGCTTGTACGTATGGGTTCATAAGTCCAGCGTACGTTTAAAAATAAGTGAACCTAATATGTATATGATGAAATGATGTGATCCCAAGAGGGTTAAGTAAGAGTGTGAAATACACTAAAAGGCCAAGTGCATTGGCATATGATAAAATGAACATTCACGTAATGGGGTGAGTAATTATGAAGAGCTAATATTCTAAAGTTAATGAATGTGGTGACAACATGATAAGAGGCTAATATGAAAGACGAGATCAATCTCAAATGAGCCTAATAAGTGTTACCAAATATCGTACTCACCTATGAGAGTGTAAAACTAATAAAGAGACCAGTCTCTAAGAAACACTCTAATGAAAGTATTGAGAATAATGCACACTTAATACTAATGATGAGATGAGAAATCATCTAATGAGCAATGATGCCCTCATGCTAGAAGCCAGCTTCTATGATGTGTGAGATGAATGTAATGGAACTTTATACAAAGCACCGATAGGCTAGCTATGAGTCGCGATTCCTTCTTTTGGGAAAGCAGAGGTTCGTTTAAATATCATGAGATGAGACTGTCCATTTAGGTGGGTATGGGTATCCTTATATCTCCTACTCTTTGAACCTATACAGCCAACATAGGGTTCTAGCAGGGTTCAATTCCCTATACACGCTAGCATATTTTGGTTTAACTTTGGCCGGTGATTCTACCTCTTTTCGGTGTGGGGTAAACACTGGATTTCATGAGTTCACATGATCTATGTTGGTTAAAGTTAAAGTTCCCAAAGAAAGAATGAGGCCAGCCTCATGTAATGCACACCATAAAATGAATGATACCAAATGTGTTTGGATAGGATAATCAAGAGGTGAACTAGACTCAAGTAATGACACTAGGTCATTCTTGGTCATTGGACAGTGAATCCGAAGAGAGTCTTAAACAACATTCTAGGTATATAAATGAATGAAAAATGAAGTACGTATGAATGAATGAAGCAGACTCTGTGTTTGCTAAAGAAGGCTCCCTAGTTGAGGTCCCATATGTTGAGCCCTCATTTGGGAAGTCCTAATGCTAAGTCCATGATTCCAAGGTCTCATGGCATACGAACGAATGATATATGATATATGTTTGTGCTAAATGAAGTATGTTATGTGTTGTGTGCAATATGAAAAGAATGATGATGCATGTTACTCTCATAGCATGACTTTCCTAATCTTATTTGGCAAGTCCAACTGACTTGGCTTTCCATAACTCATATCGTTAGGAGAGAGCTCTTCTTAATCATGCATGTCCTTGGCGTGTACTTGCATACACCCATACTTAGTACAAGTGTGTACTAATCCCATACAACCCTTTACTTTTAGGTGCAGGTGCAGGTGGACGCTAGAGCTTACGAGACTACGTTGAAGCTATCCGGACGTGGAGCATTCATCCGGACTTGGTAGGCCCTCATGCTTTCGAGGATGCTTATCTCTTATATTCTAGCTTAGACTTAGGCATGAGCTAGTGGAGGATGTTCCACTAGCGTTTCTTTCTTACTTATTTTCAGACGTCGTATTGGTGCCATTTTGGCAACTTTATATTAATGCAATTATGAACTATTTCCTTCATTTGAATATCTCATTATTAGATGGTTGTTGTGAACTGATATGATATAATGCAATTTTTACTATGAAGTCTATGTATACTTCAAAGGAAGCAAAAGTTTTAAATTTTCCGCTAAAATTAACCTATACCATATAATGATGACGTATGTAGGCTTGTCTGCAACCTCTGAGAGGTCAACGACGCCGATTTCGGCTAGGGTCTAGACCCCAGTCATGACAAATGTGGTATCAGAGCATTAGGTTTAATTCCAAAGATAATAAGTTCACATCAACCACATCGATTAGTTTCTAAGTTGTGGTAGTGAAGTGCACCACTATCATGAATTAGAGACTGCATGATGCGTAGGAAAATTTCCCTTCTTCTAATCTTATCGTGCTTCCCTTAATGTCTGATTTCTTGGTGTTATGAGCGTATCTAACATCAATTCTTATTTTTTTCCAGAAAATGAACACAAGGGGGAACACTGGTCGGGGAAGAGTAGGAGCAGCTGCTGGGGGCAACCAAGTTCCACCCCAGGCTCCAACTGCAGGAGTGGCCATGCCAGTTAACCCAGCTGGGTTGACTGATGCGGAGGTGCGGACAGCTTTGGGACAGATGTCTCAAGCCATCACTGTGCAGGCTCGGGCTATGATGGCCCAGGCCAACAGACAGGAGGTTCAGCGGGAGAACCCACCAGCCCACAATATGGAGAATAGGTTGCGAGATTTTACGAGGATAAATCCTCCAATCTTTACAGTATCTAAGACTGCAGAGGATCTTCAGGAGTTCGTGGAGGAGGTCCAGAAGATTCTGGTGGCAATGGGAACCACGGAGATTGAGAAAGCTGATCTGGCCTCATATGAACTGAAGGATGTTGCACAGTCTTGGTGCAAGATGTGTCAAGATAGCAGGGCGTTGGGCGGAGGTCCGATCACATGGGAGCTGTTTAAGACAGCCTTTCTGGAGAGGTTTTTCGCTAGAGAGATGAGAGAGGCTAAGGTTGAGGAGTTCATCAACCTTAAGCAGGGCTCGATAACTGTCAGGGAGTATTCCCTAAAATTCGTAAAATTGTCCAGGTATGCCACTTCCCTTGTGTCGAACAGCAGGGACGAGATGAGCAGGTTCCTTACAGGAATCTGGGAGGACTTGGAGGAGGATTGTCGGGCTGCAATGCTCCATGACAGCATGGACTTGTCCAGGCTGATGGTACATGTCCAGCAGGTTGAGGACAGCAGGAAGAAGAGGAGAGTCTGTGAGGTCAGGAGGCCTAACCCTTCTGACCAGACAGGTTCCAGTAGGGGTGGTGGCAGGAGCACTTTCAGAGTTCGTGATCAGCCCAGATTTAAGAAGGGGCATCAGAGTTCTGGGAACTCTAACTCTCAGAGGAGTTCAGCACCCAGAGGAGGCAGGCCCGAGCCTAAGAAGGGCAATGGAGGTGATGTGTAGCGTCCCAGAAAGGAATGTGGCAAGTGTGGCCGTATTCACAGTGGAGAGTGCAGACTAGCCACAAATGCATGTTTTGGTTGCGGAAAGAGCGGACACATGGTCAGGGACTGTCCACAGAATAGGGGTCAGGCTGGAGGTAATGCTCAGCCTAGGCCTAATCCCTAGAATGCTACTGCAGTCGAACCTCCTAAGAGGAACAGATTCTACGCCTTGAAGGGTAGGGAGGAGCAGGAGAAGTCTGTTGATGTGGTCACAGGTATGCTGCAAGTCTTCTAAACCTTTGTTTATGCTTTACTTGATCTAAGGTCTACGCTTTCTTTTGTGACTCCCTTGCTTGCTCTTACTTTTGAAACACTACCTGAGGTTTTGCATGATCCTATCGTAGTTAGTACTCCCTTAGGATAAAATGTGAGAGCTGATAGGGTCCATAAAGACTGCCCAATAGTAGTATGTTGTAAGACTATGTGTGCAGACCTTGTTGAGTTACCCATGAATGACTTTGATATTATACTTGGTATGGACTGGCTCCATAAATGTTATGCCTTCATGGATTGTCGTAGTAGGGTTATGAGATTTCGTTTCCCTAATGAAATAGAGTTGTTCTGGGAGGGGTACAATTCGAGTCGTTCAAGTTCCTTGATTTCGAACCTAAAAGCTAATAAAATGATATCCAGCGGATTGTTATGCCATCTTGTGAGTGTCAATGATCTGGATCATGACATTCCTTCCATAGACTCTGTGCCGATAGTGAATGAGTTCCAAGATGTTTTCCCCGATGATTTGCCTGGAGTCCCTCCCCCTCGAGAGATTGATTTTGGTATCGACCTAGATCCCGATACCAAACCAATTTCAATTCCTCCCTACAGAATGGCTCTAGCTGAACTCAAAGAGTTAAAGCTGCAGTTAAAAGATCTCACTGATAAGGACTTCATCCAGCCGAGAATATCCCCTTGGGGAGCTCCAGTGTTGTTTGTGAAAAAGAAGGATGGAACCCTTAGGATGTGTATCGATTATCAGCAGCTCAACAAAGTCACTATAAAGAACAAGTATCCACTTCCCATAATAGATGACTTATTAAATCATCTCCAAGGGTCTAGTTTATTCTCGAAGATTGATCTTCGTTCCGGGTATCATCAGTTTAGGGTTATGGATGAAGATATCCCAAAGACAGCCTTTCGTACCCGTTATGGTCATTATGAGTTCCTAATTATGTCATTTGGTCTCACTAATGCACCAGCTACATTTATGGACCTCATGAACCGAGTCTTCCGTGAATACCTTGATTCTTTCGTCATAGTATTCATTGATGACATCCTCATCTACTCTAAGACCAAGGAAGAGCATGAACAGCATTTGAGACTAACCTTGCAGGTACTTAGACAACAATCAGTTGTATGCCAAATTCAGCAAGTGTGAATTCTGGCTTAGATCAGTAACCTTCATGGGTCATGTTGTGTCTGATCAGGGTGTGGAGGTGGACCCCAGGAAGACTGAGGCTGTTAAGAACTGGCCAAGATCTCTTACTCCCACCGATATCCGTAGCTTTCTAGAATTGGCTGGTTACTACCGAAGGTTCGTGGAGGGTTTTTCTTCCATTGCTGCCCCACTGACAGCTTTGACTAAGAAGAAAGCCAAGTTCAAATGGGCGGAGACTTGTGATAAGAGTTTCCAGGAGCTCAAGGACAGACTCACTTCAGCCCTAGTGCTTACGTTGCCTAAATGTGGTGAGAGTTATACTATTTATTGTGACGCATCTAGGGTTGGCTTGTGTTTTGTTTATTATGCAGGGTGGTAAGGTGATAGCCTATGCGTCCAGATAGCTCAAGGTTCATGAGAAGAATTATCCCACTCATGACCTGGAGTTGGCAGCTGTGGTATTTGCAGTGAAGCTGTGGAGGCATTACTTGTACGGGTGCATGTGGATGTGTTCACAGACCACAAAAGTCTTTAGTACGTGTTCACATAGAGGGAGTTGAATCTATATCAGCGGAGATAGTTGGAGCTGTTGAAGGACTATGACATGAGTGTACACTACCATCCAGGGAAGCCAAATATTGTAGCTGATGCTTTGAGCAGGTTGAGCATGGGGAGTACAACCCACATTGATAATGGCAAAAAGGAGTTAGTAAAGGATGTATATAAACTGGCCAGACTGGGTGTGCGGTTGATGGACTCTACTAGTGGGGGTGTTTCAGTTCATCCTAGTTCTGAATCATCCTTGGTAGTTGAAGTCAAGAAGGGTCAGCACCTTGATCCTGTGTTGATGGAGTTGAAGGACTCAGTGCTGATAAAGATGAATGAGTCATTTGCTTTGGGAAGTGACGGCATACTTAGGTACCAGGACAGTCTGTGTGTACCAGACGTGGATGATTTGCAAACCAAGATTGTTGCAGAGGCCCATGGTTCCACGTATTCGATACATCCAGGTTCCACCAAGATGTATCATAACCTCAAGCAGATCTATTGGTGGGATGGCATGAAGAAGGACATTGCTGAGTATGTGGCCAGGTGTCCTAATTGTCAGCAGGTTAAGGCGAAGCACCTTAAGCCTGGTGGTCTCACTCAGATGATTGAGGTTCCGACTTGGAAGTGGGAGGCCATTAACATGGACTTCGTGGTTGGTCTTCCGAGGACTAGGAGACAACATGACTCTATATGGGTTATTGTGGACAGGATGACTAAGTCTGCCCACTCTATCCCTGTGAAGTCAACTTACAGGGCCGAGGATTATGCAAGACTCTACATTGATGAGATTGTGAGGTGGCATGGGATTCCTTTGTCTATCATTTCGGATAGATGAGCTCAGTTCACTTCGCATTTCTGGAGATCCTTCCAGAAGAGCTTAGGCACGCAGGTAAAGCTCAGTACTGCCTTCCATCCTCAGACGGATGGGCAGGCAGAGTGCACCATGCAGACATTGGAGGATATGTTGAGAGCGTGTGTGATTGACTTCAAGGGTAGTTGGGACGACCATCTTCCATTGATAGAGTTCTCGTATAATAACAGCTATCACTCCAGCATTGGGATGGCACCATTTGAGGCATTGTATGGTAGGAGGTGTAGGTCTCCAGTTGGGTGGTTCGAGGTTGGAGAGTCATCCATTTTGGGTCCAGAGATCATTCATTTGGCCTTAGAGAAGGTCAGAGTGATTAAGGACAGGTTGGCTACTGCTTACAGTCGGCAGAAGTCTTATGCAGATAACAGGAAGCGGCACTTAGAGTTTGATGTTGGTGACCAGGTCTACTTGAAGATATCACCCATGAAGGGGGTGATGAGGTTTGGCAGGAAGGGGAAGTTGAGTCTTAGGTACGTTGGGCCATACGAGATTCTACAGCGTGTGGGTGAGGTGGCCTATGAGTTGGCATTGCCTGCAGAGCTAGCTTCTGTTCATCCAGTCTTTCCTATCTTTATGTTAAAGAAGTGCCTTGGTGATCCATCATCGATTCTGCATGTTGAAGGTTTGGGGGTTGATAAAGACTTGTCCTATGAGGAGGTTCCTGTTCAGATTTTAGACCGGCAGGTAAAGCGGCTCAGAAACAAAGAGGTTGCCACAGTGAAGGTATTGTGGAGGAACCATCTTGTTGAGGGTGCTACGTGGGAGGCCTAGGCCGATATGAGATCCCGCTATCCTCATCTTAGCAGCTCTTGAGGTTAGACTTCTTACTCTTAAGTCTAAGTTTTCTTATCTCATCTATTCCTTGTTGCTATTGCTTGACTGTACTTATGTTATGATATGACTGGCATTGTGATAGATAATTAGAAGTGTCATTCGGGTTAGAATGTTCCTAAGGGGGGATAATGTAACAACTCGAAAATGACTATGCTAAGTAATGCCTAAACGTACCTAGAATGCCTAAATTAGACCGGGTTCACACGGCTTGATGAGCGTGGAACCAGACCTCAGAACCTATGCACCAGCCAAGCCAACCAACTTGGTGAGTTAGTTGAGCTAGGCAAGGTTGGATCCAGCCATGTAGGGCACCTGAATAGTAAGATTTACCCGGATGAGTCTTAACCAGACTTGAAAGGGGTAATCTTAGGTTTGGAGGGTCTAGGGGTAAAACGGTCATTTTTAGGCTAAGGGTAGTATTGTAATTACCCTAAATATTTAATTAATTAATTAATTAATATAAAAAGTGGACAGTTCGGGTAGGGTTGACCCGAATTGACCCGTTTTCGCAAGAAGAGCTTCACACGAGTTCGATCCTTGGTAGAAGCAATATTTAAGTTGAATTAATTGGTATTTAATTATCTAATTTAAGTGAGGGCATTTTAGTCTTGTCACTTAAGCCTTAGAGAAATCATATTTTTATTTAAAATAACAAAGAGTCCTAGTTTGACTAAGTCCTTACCTAAAACTCCTACTCCTAAGCTTACTCTCACATCTCTCCACTCTCATTATCACATCTCTCCACTCTCATTCTCATGTTTTCTTTATCAGTAAAAGAACAAAAAAATCAAAAGTTCATCACTCTTTAAGAACTTGTACGCTAAAACTCAAAAGAAAAACAAAACTAAAAACGAAAAGCAAAAACATTATTCTTGATGGGTTGTGCTTGAAGTTTCGGTGGTGAGGCATTGGTGTCGTGGGAGTTGGTTGTACATTGGAACAGGTTTGGAAGGTGTTGAACGACATAAAAGGTATGGGTTTTCTTCCTCTTGGTCTCTTTCCCAAGACACCCCTAATATTCAGTCAATTCTAATCCGAAAACTAGGAATATTTCCCCGTTGCATGTCCCTGTCACTAGCTCGCATCGATTGTTGTAGGTTGGGTATGTTTGCTGGTAGAATTTAGGGATGTAATGTGTTTTTTTGATGATTATGTTCATGGATGTATGTTCAAATTTATGTGACTGATAATTATGTCTTTTCGAAATTATGTGATAAGTAAGTGTGTGCATTGTGTATGCCGTAACTCTTGGTCATAAATTGAAGTGTGAAAAAGGCATGTTGAATCCTTGTATTTTATGTGCAAATGCTTGTAAACATCGTGATGTTCATATGAGGTGTGATGTTGTTGAATTGAGTGAAAACTCTTGGCTAAATGTAACCACGAAAATGCACCTAATAATGTACGAAATGTTCTTCGAATTGTCCTAAAATCTACCGTATAAAATGTTGAGAAAATGGACTGGAAAACGTGATCAAATTTCCAGATTGCTGGAATTTAGGTTTCGGCTATGCAACTTGAAGAATTGGAGTTTCAAAAATCATTTTAAAATATGTGAGGTCATCAGGGATTGAACCCAAGACCTCACTATATGTAGGCTGCTGAAAAATTCAATATTAAATGTGAGGTGAGGGGTTATTTGAAATGGGGTAAGGTTGGGTGAAGAAACAAAAGAAAAAATAGGGAAATGAATAAAATAGGGAGTGTGGGGATCGAACCCACAATCCCTCGGATAGGTGAGAAAAGTAGGAGAAAAACTAATGAAAAATAAAATGAGGTTGTGGGGGATCGATCCCACATCCTCTAGGTCTCAAACGAAAAAGAGAGGAAAGAAAAGAAATAAAAAAAGAAGTGTAGGCGTTGGGGATTGACCTCGGGTCCCCAAGCCAAAAATATAAACCAAAAATTTAAATATGAGACTAAGTGTTGCTCAATGGATTCGAAATCGGGTTCCCTTGCCCAATTCCGTATTGATACATAAGTCTTACGTGAATAAATATTTAATGAATGCTGCCTATAGGAACCGAAATCCAGACCATGGTATATTTACAAGATGCATAAGTCCTGTACCATATAATCTTGGGCAAGTATAAGTCACTTAGATGAATTATGAATGAAGCCTCATGGCTGGTACGTATGGGTTCATAAGTTCAGCATACGTTTAAAAATAAGTGAATCTAATATGTATATGATGAAATGATGTGATCCCAAGAGGGTTAAGTAAGAGTGTGAAATACACTAAAAGGCCAAGTGCATTGGCATATGATGAAATGAACATTCACGTAATGGGGTGAGTAATTATGAAGAGCTAATATTCTAAAGTTAATGAATGTGGTGACAACATGATAAGAGGCTAATATGAAAGACGAGATCAATCTCAAATGAGCCTAATAAGTGTTACCAAATATCGTACTCACCTATGAGAGTGTAAAACTAATAAAGAGACCAGTCTCTAAGAAACACTCTAATGAAAGTATTGAGAATAATGCACACTTAATACTAATGATGAGATGAGAAATCATCTAATGAGCAATGATGCCCTCATGCTAGAAGCCAGCTTCTATGATGTGTGAGATGAATGTAATGGAACTTTATACAAAGCACCGATAGGCTAGCTATGAGTCGCGATTCCTTCTTTTGGGAAAGCAGAGGTTCGTTTAAATATCATGAGATGAGACTGTCCATTTAGGTGGGTATGGGTATCCTTATATCTCTTACTCTTTGAACCTATACAGCCAACATAGGGTTCTAGCAGGGTTCAATTCCCTATACACGCTAGCATATTTTGGTTTAACTTTGGCCGGTGATTCTACCTCTTTTCGGTGTGGGGTAAACACTGGATTTCATGAGTTCACATGATCTATGTTGGTTAAAGTTAAAGTTCCCAAAGAAAGAATGAGGCCAGCCTCATGTAATGCACACCATAAAATGAATGATACCAAATGTGTTTGGATAGGATAATCAAGAGGTGAACTAGACTCAAGTAATGACACTAGGTCATTCTTGGTCATTGGACAGTGAATCCGAAGAGAGTCTTAAACAACATTCTAGGTATATAAATGAATGAAAAATGAAGTACGTATGAATGAATGAAGCAGACTCTGTGTTTGCTAAAGAAGGCTCCCTAGTTGAGGTCCCATATGTTGAGCCCTCATTTGGGAAGTCCTAATGCTAAGTCCATGATTCCAAGGTCTCATGGCATACGAACGAATGATATATGATATATGTTTGTGCTAAATGAAGTATGTTATGTGTTGTGTGCAATATGAAAAGAATGATGATGCATGTTACTCTCATAGCATGACTTTCCTAATCTTATTTGGCAAGTCCAACTGACTTGGCTTTCCATAACTCATATCGTTAAGAGAGAGCTCTTCTTAATCATGCATGTCCTTGGCGTGTACTTGCATACACCCATACTTAGTACAAGTGTGTACTAATCCCATACAACCCATTACTTTTAGGTGCAGGTGCAGGTGGACGCTAGAGCTTATGAGACTACGTTGAAGCTATCCGGACGTGGAGCATTCATCCGGACTTGGTAGGCCCTCATGCTTTCGAGGATGCTTATCTCTTATATTCTAGCTTAGACGTAGGCATGAGCTAGTGGAGGATGTTCCACTAGCGTTTCTTTCTTACTTATTTTCAGACGTCGTATTGGTGCCATTTTGGCAACTTTATATTAATGCAATTATGAACTATTTCCTTCATTTGAATATCTCATTATTAGATGGTTGTTGTGATATGATATGATATAATACAATTCTTACTATGAAGTCTATGTATACTTCAAAGCAAACAAAAGTTTTAAATTTTCTGCTAAAATTAACCTATACGATGTAATAATGACGTATGTAGGCTTGTCTGCGACCTCTGAGAGGTCAACGACGCCAGTTTCGGCTAGGGTCTAGACCCCAGTTGTGACACTATATTACTTTATTATATGAGTAAAGTTGAGTTTGTTGTTGCACTTCTTTAACAATGAGTTGTTATTTACTGTTTTAAATGCTTTGTATAAATTGCACTATTATTATTATTTTATACGACATTTGAGTTAAGTTATTCATGAGTTAAGTAAATTCAAGGTAGGTGTTTCTTTGAGATATGTTACAAGCTTATGTTATGTTTTAGCATTCTCCTCGCATACTCCTACATTCAGTGTACTAATGCCATTTGACCTGCATCATTTCATGATGCGAACACAAGTAACCAGGATCAACATTCAGGCCTCGTTGATCCAGTTGAGCACTCAGAGTCAGTTGGTGAGTCTCTTTGCTTTCGAGAGGGCTCCTTTTTACACTGCTTTCTAGTTTTTGGTTGTTAAGATGATCGGGGTTCTTGTCCCGACATCCCTATTTGTTTTAGAGGCTTCATAGACGAGTAGTTATAGTTCTTTAGTCTTGTTCATTTAAGTTGTATACGTTTAAGACTTGAGTTTTCATTTTGGCTAAGTTATTATCTCTTAAGTTATTGCATAAGTTATGTTTCTTATGTTTAAGTTTTCCATTGAATAAGTAAGCCAGGACAAGGGTTCACTTGGGGCCAACAATGGTTCTCGAGTGCCAGTCCCGCCAAGGTGTAAGCTTAGGGTGTGACAATTATCCAGCTCCTTGAAGGATATTCACCACTGATAAGGACTAATATTGTGAGATGGATTCATCCTCCAGCAGGTGTTTATAATTGCAATATTGATGCTTCTTCTGAATATGAGACAGGAGTTGGAGTTATATCTTTTTATATCAGAAATGAGAAGGGGGATTTGGAGTATGCAGAATCTAAAGGGGTTACGAAAGAATCAATTTTGGAGGCTGAGATCATGGCAATTAGGGATGGTTTATATTACTGTATTCAGGAGACTTTGGTGACTTTGATTATTGAGATTGATTCACTGTTAGCCCAAAAAAATACTAAATTGAGTATGGGAGGTTCCATGGCATATATCTCGAGATGTCAGGCTCATTAAGCAAGTATTATAAAATCATGGAAGTGGTTCATACTTTAAGAGAAGTCAACAACCTAGCTTATTTTTTTACTGAATCGTTTGTTCATTTTGCAAGATAAAGAGAATACAATATCTTAACGTTCATAATGTATCACATAAGGCTAGGATAATAATTCAACAAGAGAAAGCAAATATACCTAATTTGAGGATTAGAAAAGTACAAAACAGAAGCTACAACGGATTAACATTACAAAAGGTTTATAATGAGAAAATAATACAACTATATGAGGAAGAGGAGATTTGAATTCCATCAATCTCCAAGCGATAAAGAGTTTGGTTACAACGTTTTTGATGCGTTGACTTATACATGGGTGTTAATCCCAATAGGGTTTAACCTGTTGAGGAGATTAATCAAAAGACTGAGTACAAAATTGCACAAAGGAAGTAAAGGCAAGAAACTCATCTTGACAAGATTCTGTCATTGATGGTATTGGCACCCCTAAACTTTGTTGATAACCCAGATTCAAGTCGATGACATCCAGGTAGAAGAAGTCTAATGGTTGTTGAATCATGAAATCTGTGAGAGTTTTGATGGGGAGGTGATTGCAACCCATACTTGGATCTTTATTAACTCAACGATTATTTCAAGTCGCCAGGAGGTGCTTCCAGTATTGATGAACTTGAGTTCTTCAGGAAATACTTTTGATGCCCTAAGTGTTGGATGAAGAAGATGAAGACAGACGGCTGATTTTGTTTCTAAATTGTGAAGAGTGGTCTTGTTGTTCTTTTTTTGTGTTTGGGCTTGGGTCACTTTTATACCCAAGTTTGTATATTTGTTGGACTCCTTATTTTGTGTTTTAATAAATGGACATGGTCCAAATTTCAATTGAAAAAAATATATTAATTATGAATTTATAAGTAATATAATAGTATCTTGAATTTTTAATAAATTAATAAGAAAATTAATTGAGATTTTAAATTTAAAAAGTAAATTATTTTCATTTATAGCATTAAAAGTAATAAACTAAAAATATTCATGTTTTATTTCTAACAACTAAATAGATTGTATTGTCAAATGTCACCATAAGTATGTAACAAGATCTTACTACCCCAGAAACAAACCAACAAAGCCCAATAAAATGGAAAACAATTACTAAATTCTCGAACCACTGGTTTTCACCACAGCCCCAATGCCGCCAAACCACAACCTATCCTCCTGGCTGGAGATGGCACTCCAGGATAAACAGCTAACCTTCAAGATGATCATTGCGGGGCAACCAGTGACACTGATATTGTAAGACACAACTTATTTAGAACAAATAATCAAGAAGAAGGTAGACCAAGCAATAACAGGCTTGGGAAACCAGATATAGATGAAAGCATTGAGAGAGACTCAGAATTGGGGGAACATCAATTGAATGTCCATGGAGGAACTCAATCAAGTAATGGGACATACTTTCCAGTCACTACCCTTCTTTCATTCCCACCCATACCTTCATTCCAAGGATACCACAGGATATACTAGATGCAATTTACTCACAGCCCATCCTGGCAGAAACTCGAAACCAAAATTGAAGGGTGCACTCAATCCTAGAGTTGCTCAAATAAAACACCCAAGAGTTTGAAGATACGTTGAACATTCTAGGAGATCAATGCATAAAAAACTGCATCTCAGAGAAACCTTACATCAAGGAGTTCCAGGATGCACCCAACAACACAGTCATGGCGCAATGCCCATAAATAATGATGGAATGCACAGTGAACTTGAGAAATGGGATAGCAACATCACCACAAGCAGTGGAACTGAACCCAGCTGGAACACAAACTAAGAGGAACAAACAAAGGAAAGGAAAGGACCTGCAGGGTTAGGAACAAACATTGGCGTCAATGATAAGCTTCATCATATGGAATTCAAGGGAGGAAAATAGTGCCACCTTCCGGCTTCAATATGACCCAATGGTGAAATTCCACAAACCAGCTATGCTAGTTATCTTGGAAACAAAAATGACGTAGCACAAAAGCCTAACAGATGAAATGATGTTCGATGCACAAATCCAGTCTCCAACAAATGGTTATGTGGGAAGAATGGTTGTTATGTGGAAAGCAAACGCGCTCAAATTGGAGAAACTCACCGTAACAACCCCAGGAATCCACGTCATAGTCAAGGTACTCTGTAACACCTACTCTAGAAATTTCTCTACTATCTATGGTAGCCTTGATTTTAATACAAGAACCCTCCTCTGGGAGGAAATCTGTAACCTCTCTAATAACATTGACCAGAATGGCTTAAAAGCAAGTGAGAAATTAGGATGAAATTGTATAAACAACACTAGAACTAACCTCTTCTGGGAATGCCTTAAGAAATGAAAAATGGTAGAGTTAGGGTTCAAGGGGTGTAAGTATACCTGGACAAACCAAAGGTATAGAAATAGGAGCAACCTCATACTAGAGAGACTTGATAGGTGCGTAGCAAACTACCAATGGATAAAGAGGTACCCAAACTCCCTAGTAACCCATATTCTTAGGACTAAGTCTAACCACTGCCCCATGTTTCTCCAGCTAGACAGCACCCAAACAATAAATGTGAAAACCCCTTTAGAATGGAGCCCATGTGGTGAGCCCACCCCATTTTTGAGGGTTTTGTCCAGGAATGCTTTGCAGGGCATGGAAGCTTTAGGCGCGCCATCACTATATTCCAAAAACAGGCGATGGAATGGAACAAAACCACCTTGGGCAATATCTTCTCCAAAATGAGGAGAATTCTTGCTAGGTTATATGGAATCTAAAAATCCACCTCCTACTACCTCAGTACCTACCTTCAAGAACTTCAAAAACCTCTCTCCTCCAAGAATATGATATCCTCTTCACTGCAGAAAAAGACTTTTGAAGAACCAAATCCAAAATCAATTGGTTAGGTGAAGGAGACGCAAACATAAGCTTCTTCCATAATGCCACCATCTAGAGAAGAAGGAGTAATCGTATCATCCTAATAGAGGATGATAATGGAAAAAAGATAAAAGACCAGGAAAGTATTAGAAACCATATCACTGATTTCTTCCAGAAGCATTACACCACTAAGCATCTCAGCTCGGAAAGAACCCCCCCCCCCCCGAAAGAAAACTACCAACGCCTAACTTCATAGCAACACCTCTTGTTGGACGTTAACCTTTGGGATATTGAAATCAGCAAAGCTCTGAAATCCTTCAAACCAACCAAAGCAACTGGCCCCGATGGCATCCACCACTTTTTCTACCAGAAATATTAGGGAATTGTCAAGAACAAAATCGTAGATTTCTGCAAGGCAGCCTTCGAGAGCTCTTTGATTCCCCCTAAGTCGAACTCAACCCTCCTTTGCCTCATTCCCAAGTGCCCCAACCTACCCTCCATAAGGAATTACATGCCTATAGGGCTCTGTAACACCAACTACAAGCTGGTGACAAAAGTAATTGTCAACCGCCTCAAACCAATCCTTCCTTCCATCATTGACCCCTACCAGGCCAGCTTCCTTGCTAACAGGAGAGACTCGGATAATGCCATAATTGTCCAAGAATACATCTGCCAATATGGTAAGATGAGGGGGAAGAAGGCCGACATGATCTTAAAGGTTGATCTTGAGAAAGCCTTCCACAGGCTTGAATAGGCCTACATCCAAGATACTGTAGAGAATTTCAACGTCCCCCCAAACTGTCCAATCTTATAATGTCCTGCATTACCACTTCCTCCATAGACATCTTGGTGAACGGAAGGAAACCTGAGTACTTCCAACCCTCGAGAAGAATCCATAAATGTGATCCCCTCTCCCCCTACATCTTCATAATGTGTATGGAAAGACTTTCACGAAGCATAGAGAAGGCAGTTAGGGATACACTAGACCCCGGTAAAAATCTCAACAAGAGGCCCTACCATCTCCCATGTCTTTTTTTTAGATGACCTTTGCCTATTTGGAAGAGCCGACATGAGCAATTCCCCCAGTATAAGGAATATCCTCCACACCTTTTGTGGTTACTCAGACGAGAAAATCAACTACCAAAAGTCCAAGATCACCTTCTCTAGGAACTGTTCTGCACTGACTATGAACAACTACTCCAACACCCTTGGAATTAGAGCTTCTGAAACGTTCGGGAAACACCTGGTTTTCCCAATCATCCAAAAAAGGCCAACAAACAATGAATTCCAGTTCATCATTGACAACATGAGAAAAAGACTTGCAGGATGGAAAACAAAATTCCTAAACCTAACTAGAAGGACCGTCCTTACAAAAGCAACTCTTGGTAGCATTCCTTCACATGTCATGCAATACATCAAACTCCCAGCCAAAAGTAACAACACAATTGATAGGATACAAAGGGATTTCATCTTGGG
This sequence comes from Solanum sitiens, assembly GCA_016801875.1. Taxonomy (NCBI): domain Eukaryota; kingdom Viridiplantae; phylum Streptophyta; class Magnoliopsida; order Solanales; family Solanaceae; genus Solanum; species Solanum sitiens. The sequence goes on from JABWTJ010000063.1 coordinate 1,402,764, forward strand.
AAATACAGCCGAAAAAAGGAAGATACATCTCCTAAATTTGCACACAATAATCAATGCCAAGAAAATGGTGGGTTTAGGCCTCCAAACGAGCAAACTCAAGAATAGGTCTATCCTTTCGAGTGTGGCATGGAGAGCACTCAAAAACCCAAACAAGTTTTGGAGAAAAACACTGTTATGCAAATACAAAAGTCATAACATGGAACTGAACAGGAAAAGAGTAACCTTCAGAACATGGCGAAACATCCAGAAATGATTGTTGGATGTATCTAATGCAATTAAATGGAGAGTACACAAAAAAGACCAGGTCAACTTCATCGAAGATAAGTAGGTCCCCCACCATGACCCCATAAACAAGGTAATTCATGAACCTTTCAAAGAGAGGGAAACACACCTCAAGGTGAAACACCTTCACCAAAATGGGGAATGGAGTTTCAACAACCTCTCGTTCACATTTCCAAAAGAGCTGAAAGCAATCATCGAAAGTTGTAGGCTAAATTCTGATCCACTTTAAGAAGACAGTCTGATATGGGGGGATTACACCAAATAGTCTCTTCAGTCAAAGCACATCCTATAACCATATAAAGAAAACTAACATGAGTCACGGAATTTTGGCTAACAAAATATTCAAATGGATCTGGAAAGCCAATGTACCAAACAAAATCAGAACTTTCTTATGGCTCATGTACCACAAAATACTCCCAACAAACCAAACCTTTAACCAACCAGGACTAAATGTGGACCCTAAGTGCAACCTTCATGGCGACAGTGAAGAAGACACTAATCACATATTCTTCAAATGCCCCAATGCTCAAAGTTTTTGGAATAACCTAGTATTAACAAGCCACAACCCAAAATCCAATAAACCCATGATTACGGTCAATACTAATTGGATAGATCATTGGCACACCATCAAAGCACAAAGCTACAACAAGCAGCTAGACAGGGGAACACTTATCCCCTTTGCACTCTAGAGCATATTGCTCACAATAAATCACAATACCTACAATAAAAACAAAGAGGGAATAGACACAAATGCCACCATATCCCAAGCCAAAGAATATCACATCATCATAGAGAAAGAAGGAAAAAGAGAGAATAACATATGCATCATCTGTCACGAATAGGGAGCACCCCCTAGACATAACCGGTGTCTTCGTCCTCGAAGAGGACTTGGACTAGCCCTTAGCATTCGTCATAACATATCATAGGTCGAAAATGCGGAAAATTTAAAGCTTTTACGGAGTGAAGTATACTTAGACTTCTCACATGTAATATATGGAGTTTACATAGACTCCTCTATTATTGAAGCATACATAGGCTTCTCATTTAGCATAAATATACATTTAAGAGTCTAATGTATTGTGTCACATATAAACCATCTACAGAGTATAACAAAGTTAGGCATAATCCCATATACAAGTACAATATGCCATTATAAGCTTACAGAAATAGTCTCAAAAGATAAAGGAATGAACAAATGTCTTTAAACATAACAACATCATAGCTAGATAGAAACTGGAACCATCCTCGAACATTGAGGACCTACCAATAACTTGGGAAATGTCCAAGTCTTCCTTCAAAGGGGCCTACTACAGTTCAATGGCCCGAACCTACATATTTGTAGAAATATAAACAATATGGGTTAGTACAACCACTTGTACTAAGTATGGATATATGTCCATAAACCATTTGAAGATTTGCACAAAAGGAACCATTTCCTTAAAACCATGCTAAATTATTTTGAAAGCCTTTTATGCACATACAAGAGCATATACAAGTCAATAGGCATAGCATCATTGAGACAAGTTCATATCCAACACAACACCAACATTATCATAAAGTAATATCAACATAAATAGCATCATATTATGGTCATATCAACATGAATAACTCCAACATAATGTCATAACAACAATTCATGTACTAGAGTTCATAACATCAAAGCATATAAAACGCTTGCTCACAATCTCATACAGAGCCTACAAGTGTAATGCTCATGTGAAGCCCCATAACCCCACATAATCAAGTAAACAAGAAAAGAGACCATAAGAAATGTCTTACTTCATATAACATAGCATCATGTATAGTCATCATCATATATAGAAATTTAGACCAATATTATGTTCATCTATGAAACCAACATCATATAGGATCATCAACATGTAAATTCAACATATGCATTTCATTCATATCATAAGAGCATAAAAACAACCTCCTAGGACCACCCTCAAGGCCAACTTGTGCGATGTATAAGTAGAGTCCCACACCCCTACCTACACTAAATAGAAACCCTTAAGTCACCCTAGTTAGTGTTCACTTCATTACTTTCATTCATTCATTTTACTTTCGGGAACAATCACCTTAATCGACAATAGACCATGTGAGCTATACATGGAATCCGTTGTCATGAAACCCCACATCAAAAGAAGGTGGTCTACTTGCCAAGGTAGAACCAAAACATGAACATAGCATTCTAGGAAGATCCACTAGCTAGTATTCCTATAGAGGCAACATAGTTAAGGAACTCGTAGATATGTATTGAACCTTCTACATTACCTTTAGCATTGGAGTCCTCATCTCATGAGAAACCATAGGGTGAATCTCCCTTCCATTGGGGAGTCAACACCTCTCATTGTCAAGTTCACTCGGTGCTAAGGTAAAGTCCCTTTTTGAAATGTCATTAGGTCATTCGTAATCATCATATCTTAATATATGCCATAGGAGACTAACCCTTTGTATAATCATGTCATTAGATCAATAGGTATTGCATCAGAATTTCCTTTCAATACAACCCTTCATGTAGTGAGATCATCACATCATAATCATATCATAGTAAGGCACACAAGTGATTCATATTCACCCTTGTATCATCATAACCTTAACATGATCTCACAATTAAACATCTTCATGACATTTCATCACATTCATCATATCATCATCCTCTTAATCTAATCACATATCATACTTCAATTGCATATCATCATCAAGAATATACCATCACCAGTGAAGTAAAGAACTCATAATCATAAGGGTCTTACCAAATAGCCTCCAAGCATCACCTTCAATATCTTACCCCCAATTCATCACAATTATCAATAATCCAATCACCATCATCAATTAATAGTGGATTAAACAATAACATAATCGATTCCAACAACCCTAATCATCTACAAGTCCAATTCATAACTAGGGTTAGGGAAAAGGGGTCATTCATGGGATCTTAAATAACTAGATCAAAAACTCAATCAAAACATGATACAAGGCGGTCCATGAAGAATTAATACCATTAATTTCAATATAACAACTCATAATCTCATCATCGTCAAGCAATTTATCAAAGAAGATCCATGTTCTAGGGAATCTAAGGAAGAACATTGATCCAATGAAATATCAATCAAATAACATCAATCAAAAATGATTATACTCATAAGAAATCCTAAGCAATCATAATTTGTCATAAGTGATTACCAATTTCAAGTTTAGAAAGAAACCCATGTGTAGAGAAAACCCTTGATTTTTTGGAGATTTAGAAATCAACTTTGAATGGACCTCTTGGGGAAAGGAATCCCAAGAGAGAAGAATTCATACCTTAATGAAGACTTTATCCACGAATTTGAGAAGAAAAGTTTAGAACTTGGCCTTGTTCTCAAAGCTTCCAATGCTCTTCAATGGAGGTTGAGTTAGAGAGAGAATTTAGAGAGAAGTGAGAGTGATTTGGGGAATTGATTTGGGTGGGTAATAATGACTTAAAACTGACCCTAAATCAATATATAGTTTTCCCCTAAATTACCCAAACTACCTTTCACTTAGTTGGGTCTTTTCGTGAAGTCAAATTGACTTAAAAATTATGTGAATGAATCTGGGAAGTGGTTGCGCATCGCGGGGGCACTCCCAAAACTTTTTTCTGAAATTTGGTTTGAGTCAGTGAGCCTCGTGAAGTCCCTGAATCGCGAAGAAATTTTTTCCTGCCAAGTAATGGATGCGCGACGTGCAGTAACCTCCACATCTTAGCTGTAGCAGCCTGCTTGCCAATGTTTGGGTCCTCTTCAAGGACTTTTCGAGTGGTCCGTGGGGAGTCGTGACTGGAATTTTTGACCATATAAATATTTTTTTTTACTATTTTTAGTCTTTTTACAAGTTTTAGACTTCATATGACACTCCCAAACCTTCATGAAATATAGGGACGTCTACTAGTTCAATTTCGCTAGTTTACGGACGTCAAGGTCTTCCTTTTATATTTAGGCTCTAATACTTCTAAATCAAGTTTATTATATTTCTAGTTGTGGAAACATCATTTTAATCATTAATTAATAGGTGAGGCTCGAGTCTAGTTCATAGTACTTTCGGGGTGTTACATTATCCCCCCTTAGGAACATTCGTGCCCGAATGACACCTAAATCATTTTTTATAGGGAGAGAAAGAGACTCAATACTAGCAGCCTAACCAACAAAACATAATCATAATGAGTCACAGCTTATAAGAGTACTTCACAACTCCATTCAACACATAATTAGGCCATTACACATAGCAACTCAATTTCACAATTTATCACATATAAGAGCTCAACATCATAACATGAGGAACTACCTTCTCAAAATCAACATGAGCTCAACATGAACATCAACAGTTATCATGCAAACCCTCTTTCAAGACACATTAAAGGCAACTATACACATAACACAAATAGGTGTAAGTTAAACAAAAGGGTATTTTTCAATGAAAACTCATTTTAACATAAACCTTTATCACAACATGCACATATTTAGCAAAACATGCCAAGTTCAACATTAATCATTATCTTACTTTAAGAGGATTACTAACCTCAATTTTGGCTAGAATTTTGAGGAAAAAGATGAGGATAACGGGACTTCATATCGGCCTCGGCCTCGGCCTCCCATGTTGCTCCCTCAACTAGGTGGTTTCTTCATAGGATTTACGGAGGCCACCTCTTTGTTCCTCAACTTCTTGATTTGACGATTTAGGATTTCAACCGGAACCTGTTCATAAGAAAGGCTCTCATTCACACCTAACCTTCAATCGAAAGAATGGATACCAGGTCACCTATACATTTCTTAAGCATGGAAACATGAAATACCGAACGAACGAAAGTTAGTTCACCAGGTAGTCTCAACTCATAAGCAACCTTTCCGAGGCGTTGCAATATCTCATAAGGATCTACATACCGGGGATTAAGCTTCCTCTTCTTACCAAATCTCATCCCCCCTTTCATGAGTAAAATTTTTAAGTAGACCATATCACTTACTTCAAATTCAAGGTCTCTTCTTCTATTGTCGGCATAGGACTTTTGCCGACTATAGGCTGTTTTCAACCTATCTCTTAGCATTCGAACCTTCTCCAAAGCTTCATAGATTATATCGGGACCAAGGAGTGAAGACTCACCAATCTCAAACCACCCAACCAGAGACCTACATCTCCTACCATAGAGTTCTTTAAATGGTGCCATAGAAATACTCGAATGGTTGCTATTAATAAGAGAACTCAACCAACGGTAGGTGATCGTCCCAATTTCCTTTAAAATCTATCCCACAAGCTCTTACAATATTTTCTAGGGTTTGATTGGTACGCTCCGCTTGACCATCCGTTTGAGGATGAAAAGCAGTGCTAAGCTTCACTTAGTACCCAACCATTTTTTAAAAGACCTCCAAAAACGAGAAGTGAATTGAGCACCTCTATCACATATAATGGACAAAGGTATCACATATAAGCTCACAATCTCATTAATGTATATTCTTGCATAATCATCCGCCGAATAAGTAGACTTGACGGAGATAAAGTGAGCGGATTTTATCAATCAATCCATGATAACCCATATTGAGTCATTTTGCCTCCGGGTTCGAGGCAACCCAACAACAAAGTCCATATTATTTTTTTTCCACTTCCAAGTAGGACATCCATAACTTGGGTTAGACCACTCGCCTTTGGTGCTCAGCTTTTAACTTGTTGGCAATTTGGACACCTAGCCACAAATTCCGCTATGTTCCTTTTTAAACCATCCCACAAATAGACCTCTTGAAGATCACGATATATTTTGGTGGCACCCAAATGAATAGAATATCGGGAACCCTGAGCTTCTTCCAAAATTTGTCCCCTCAAATTATCAACATCCGGCACACACAATCTACCTTGTACCTAAGCACACCATACCCCCCGGGAGAATGACTCATTGAACTTACTAAGTACCGATTCCTTCAAATCCATCAATAGAGTATCAAGATGTTGCATAGACTTCACCTCAACCACTAAAGATGACTTGGAGTTATAATGAACCATAAAACCACCTTTCGGAGAATCTATAAACCGAACACCCAACCGAGCCAATCTATGGACATCCTTCACTAGGTCTTTCTTACCTTCCTCCATATGAGACTCACTACCCATGGTCATGCGACTTAGAGCATCCGCAACCACGCTGGCCTTACCGAGGTGGTAGAGAACACTCATGTCGTAATCCTTCAAAAGTTCCAACCATTTTCACTGTTGGAGATTCAAATCCTTTTGCGTAAACACATATTGAAGATTTTGTGGTCCGTAAACACATCCACATGGACACCATACAAATAATGCCTCCATATTTTCAAAGTAAACACTACGACCACTAATTTAAGATCATGAGTTAGATAATTCTTCTCATGCACCTTGAGTTGTCTAGAGGTATAAGCCATCAATTTACCATGTTGCATAAGGACAAAACCCAAACCAACTCGATAAGCATCACAATATACTACAAACCCTTGAGTACCCTTCGGTAAAGTCAACACCGTACTGGAGGTAAGCTTATCTTTCAACTCTTGGAAGCCCCTTTCACAAGCTTCCGACCACTCAAATTTAGCACTCTTTTGGGTTAAAGTAGTCAAAGGAGAAGCAATGGATGCAAACCCATCAACAAAACTCCTATAATACCCGTCTAAACCCAAGAAACTTTTAATATCAGTTGGAGTCAAAGGTATAGGCCAATTCTTAACCGCTTCCATTTTCTTCGGATCAACCTCTATACCCTCACTTGAGATAATGTGACCAAGAAACGCAATCGATCTCAACCAAAATTCACACTTGCTATACTTGGCAAAGAGCTGATGTTTCTTGAGGACTTGCAATACAACCCTAAAATGGTTCATATGCACATCCTCACTCTTATAATACACCAAGATATCATCAATGAAGACAATCACAAAAGAATCAAGGTAATTCTAAAAACACTTTATTCATAAGGTCCATGAAAGTCGTAGGGGCATTAGTTAGACCGAAATACATCACTAGGAACTCATAATGATCATACCTAGTTCGGAAAGTCATTTTAGGTATGTCTTCACCTCTCACCCTAAGTTGGTGATACCCCGACCTCAAATCAATTTTTGAAAAGTAGCTTGCCCCTTGGAGTTGATCAAACAAGTTGTCAATCCTAGGGAGGGGATACTTGTTCTTTATGGTGACCTTATTGAGTTAACGATAATCAATGCATATCCTAAGGGACCCATCCTTCTTCTTTACAAACAACACCGGAGCACCCCATGGGGAAATACTAGGTTGTATGAAACCTTTGTCTGGTAAATCTTTGAGTTGAACCATCAAATCTTTCAATTCGAAAGAAGTCATCCAATAAGGAGGAATTTAAATGGATTTTTATCGAGCAATAAGTCAATATTGAAGTCTATTTCCCATTCGGGAGGAATTTTGGGCAAGTCATCGGGAAAGACTTCTGGGAAATCCTTCACTACGGGGACCAACTCTAAAGAAGGAGCTTTGGAATCTAGATCCTTGAACCTCACAATATGGTAGAGATATACCTTGGATATCATCTTACAAGATTTAAGGAAATGATACGACCTTTAAGGATTGAGTTTCCCTCCTTCCACTCTAAGACAGGTTCATTAGGAAATTTGAACTTAACTACCTTTGTTCTACAATCAATGGAAGCAAAACAATCATGCAACCAATTCATTCCCAAGATGACATCAAAATCAGCCATATCAAGTTCTACCTAGTCAACCAATGTAACTCTATTGGGCAATGATATTAAGACTACTCCTAAAGACTCTTCTAGATACAACAGAGTCACCCACCAGGATTATAACCGAAAAAGGTTCAATCAACACATAGGGTAGAACATTAAACGTTTTAGTTACTAATGGGGTTACAAAAGATAAAGTAGCACCGGGATCTAGTAAAGCATAGACATCAATGGAAAATATTTGTAACATACCGGTGACGACATCGGGATATTACTCTTGATCACCCCTAGAGCGGAGAGCATAGAAGCGGTTCCTCTTAGGAGCATCAGGACTAGGACCGCTTTCTTGAGCTTGGCTACTCACCTTCTCTTGACCCCTAGCCTTAATCAAGGGACAATCCCTAACTTTATGGCCATCTTTTCCACAACCAAAGCAATTACCTTTTCCCACCAAGAATTCACCCATATGCTTCTTACCACGCTTGGAACAAGCAGGTTTCTTGCTAGGTGAATTTTCACTTCTTGCCTTTTGGGACCTAGGGTTAGACACCCTATCCTTACTAGCCTTGGGTAAATTGGAAGGAACTTGGTTGGAGACCCTCTTCTTGAACCTAGGTTTGTCTTGGATTTCCAACCTACCCTTGGAAGTACCTCCCTCATAAGACTTTGCCTTCTTAAACTCCCTATTCTTCCTCTTGAGCCTAGTCTCTTCAACTTGTTGAGCATGCACATTCAAATGAGAAATGTCCATGTTGTCATGAAGCATCACCGAACTACACTTTTCCAATAGATCATCGGACACACCCGTCACAAAATGGCTCATTTCATCTCTAGGATTAGACACCAAAGAAGGAGCATACTTGGAAAACTTAGTGAATTTCAAAGAGTATTCAACACACTTATACCTCCTTGACGAAGGTTGATGAACTCTTCCACCTTAGCCTCTATTTTCTCCCTTGGGAAGAACCTATCAGGAAACCTAAAGACTTCCCAACTTATAGGACCCGATCTAAAAGCCCTATTGTCTCTCCATTGAGTATACCAAGTTTGAGCTACATCCTTGAGTTGAAATGAGGCTAGATCGGCCTTCTCATTAGAATCACTCACATAGCATATAGGATCTTGTAGACCACATTAAGAAAGTCTAAGGGTCTTTATTCACCTTAGACCCAAGAACATTGGAGGGTTCATTCTAGTGAAGTCCCTCAAGCGAGAAACCGTGGTACTAGCATTTTGGTTCACACGAGGTCCAACTTCTCGATTTGCTTGAGTTATCATGGCTTGAGCTTGAGTAGTTACGACCTGGGCTTGAGTAGTCATAGCTTGAACCAAACTTATAAAACCCAACCTTATCTCTCCATCTATCATAGCCGAAGGAATGACCAAAATTTGATCACCTTATGGAGCTTGCTCTAGAGGAGGAGCTTGATTGCCTTGAGGATGAGCTCCCGCATTAGCAAACTCTTCTTCAACTCTTCTTGCAGATTCCCTTCTAGTAGTCATAGCCTATAACCATAATAAAAGGCTTAGAAGAAAAAGGACACATAGATTTACCACTCTTGAGGCACGACTTTCAAGATTACCAAAAAGGTTAGAATTCCTAAGCATCACACAGCCTCTCATGTAATATATGGAGTTTACATAGACTCCTCTATTATTGAAGCATACATAGGCTTCTCGTTTAGCATAAACATACATTTAAAAATCTAATGTATTGTCTCACATATAAACCATCTAACGAGTATTACAAAGTTGGGCATAATCTCATACACAAGTGCAATATACCATTATAGGCTTACAACAATAGTCTCAAAAGATAAAGGAATGAACAATTGTCTTTGGACATAACATAGCTATATAGAAAGTTGTACCATCCTCGAACATTGAGGACCTACCAATAACTTGGGAAATGTTCAAGTCTTCCTTCAAAGGGGCCTCCTTCACTTCAATGGTCCGAACCTACATATTTGTAGAAATATAAAGAATATAGGTTAGTAAACCACTTGTACTAAGTATGGATATATGCACATAAACCATTTGAAGACATGCACAAAAGGGACCATTTCTATAAAACCATGCTAAGTCATTTTGAAAGCCTTTTATGGACATACAAGAGCATATACAAGTCAATAGGCATAGCATTATTAAGACAAGTTCATATCAAACACAAAACCAACATCATCATAAAGTCATATCAACATGAATAGCGTCATATTAAGGTCATATCAACATGAATAACTCCAACATAATGTCATAACAACAATTCATGTATTAGAGTTCATAACATCAAAGAATATAAGACCCTTACTCACAATTCCATCCCAAGCCTACAAGTGCAATGCTCATGTGAAGCCCCATAACCCCACATAATCAAGTAAACAAGAAAAGAGACCATAAGAAATGTCTTACTTCATATAACATAGCATCATGTATAGTCATATAGGATCATCAATGAAACCAACATCATATCGGGTCATCAACATGTAAAGTCAACATATGCATTTCATTCATATCATAAGAGCATAAGAACAACCTCCTAGGACTCCACTCAAGGCCAACTTGTGCGATGTATAAGTAGAGTCCCACACCCCTACCTACATTAAGTAGAACCCCTTAAGTCACCCTAGTTAGTGTTCACTTCATTACTTTCATTCATTCATTTTACTTTCGGGAACAATCGCCTAAACCAACAATAGACCATGTGAGCTAAACATGGAATCCAGTGTCATGAAACCCCACACCAAAAGAAGGTGGTATACTTGCCAAGGTAGAACCATAACGTGAACATAGCATTCTAGGACGATCCACTAGCTAGTATTCCTATAGAGGCAACATAGTTAAGGAACTCGAAGATATGTATTGAACCCTCTACATTACCTTTAGCATTGGAGTCCTCATCTCATGAGAAAAAATAGGGTGAATCTCCCTTCCATTGGGGAGTCAACACCTCTCATTGTCAAGTTCACTCGGTGCTAATCTAAAGTCCCTTTTTGAAATGTCATTAGGTCATTCTTAATCATCATATCTTAATATATGCCATAGGAGACTAACCCCTTGTATAATCATGTCATTAGCTCAATAGGTATTGCCTGAGAATTTCCTTTCAATACAACCCTTCATGTCGTGAGATTATCACATCATAATCATATCATAGTAAGGCACACAAGTGATTCATATTCACCCTTGTATCATAATAACCTTAACATGATCTCATAATTCAACATCTTCATGGCCTTTCATCACATTCATGTTATCATCATCCTCTTAATCTAATCACATATCATACTTCAATTGCATATCATCATCAAGAATATACCATCATCATTGAAGTAAAGAACTCATAAATCATAATCATGAATGTCTTCCCAAATAGCCTCCAAGCATCACCTTCAAGATCTTACCCCCAATTCATCACAATTATCCAATAATCCAATCACCACCATCAATTAATAGTGGATTAAACAATAACATAATCAATTCCAACAAATCTAATCATCTACAAGTCCAATTCATAACTAGGTTTAGGGAAACGTGGTCATTCATGGGATCTTCAAGAACTAGATCAAAAACCCAATCAAAACATGATACAAGGCAGTCCATGAAGAATTAATACCATTAACTTCAATATAACAACTCATAATCTCATCATCTTCAAGCAATTTATCAAAGAAGATCCAAGATCTAGGGAATCTAAGGATAAACATTGATCCAATGAAATATCAATCAAATATCAATTAACCATTATTATACTCATAAACAATCCTAATCAATCATAATTCATCATAACTAATCACCAATTTCAAGTTTAGAAAGAAACCATGTGTAGAGAGAACCCTTGAATTTTGGGAGATTTAGAAATCAACTATGAATGGACCTCTTGGGGAAAGGAATCCTTTAAGATTGAAGAATTATTACCTTAATGAATACTTTATCCACGAATTTGAGAAGAAAAGTTTAGAACTTCGCCTTCTTGTCAAAGCGTCCAATGCTCTTCAATGGAGGTTGAGTTAGAGAGTGAATTTAGAGAGAAGTGAGAGTGATTTGGGGAATTGATTTGGGTGGGTAATAATAACTTAACACTGACCCTAAATCAATATATAGTCGTCCCCTAAATTACCCAACCTACCCCTCACTTAATTGGGTCTTTATGTGAGTCAAATTGACTTTAAAATGATGCGAACGAATCTCGGAAGTGGCTGCGTCGCGGGGGCACTTCTAAATCTTTTTTCTGAAATACGGTTTGAGGCAGTGAGCCTTGTGAAGGCCCCTCATCATGAGGCAATTTTTTCCTGCCAAGTGATGGCTGCGCGACGCGCAGTGACCTCCACATCTTGGTTGTGCGCAGGCTGCCAAAGCAGCCTGCTTGCCAATGTTTGGGTCCTCCTCAAGGACCCTTCGGGTGGTCTTTGGGGAGTTGTGACTGAACGTTTTGACCCTATAAACATTATTGTAACTATTTAAAGTCTTTTTACAAATTTTAGACTTCATATGACACTCTCAAACCTTCATGAAACATAGGGACGTCTACTAGTTCAATTTTGCTAGTTTCCGACGTCAAGGTCATCCTTTGACATTTAGGCTCTAATACTTCTAAATCAAGTTTGTTATATTAGTCTAGGTGTGGAAACATCATTTTAATCATTATTTAATAGATGAGGCTCTATTCTAGTTCATAGGACTTTCGGGTTGTTACACCATCCAAGTCAAGTGGGAACCTCCCGATCAAAGAACCTACAAGCTCAATGTCGACGGATCAGTGAAACAAATCCCACATCCGAGTGGAGTGGGAGGGGTAATTAAAAATCACCTTAGGTCTTGGGTAGTGGGCTTCATGGAACATACACCTCACACAAACCCTCGTAGAGCAGAACTCTAAGCACTCCGGCCAGGGCTGACTATAGCAATCCAATTCAATCTAAGACCCCTAGAAATTAACTTGGACTCGGGGGAGGCCATCAAAATGCTATCAAACAATAATATTTTCTATGATGATTTAATTGCTTAATGCAGGTCCTTGCTAGCGAGAATAAAGATCAGGAAGCTGGAGCATATATTTCGTGAACAAAACAAAGTGCTAGACAAGATGACAAAGGAGGGGTCCAAATATGAAGTATTTAAACAAACCACCATTTTGATGACTGCACCATCATGGGTGCAAAAGGAAGTGAATGAAGATGTACTAGGAACTAGTTATCCTAGGACTACAAACATTATGTTTTGTATTACCCAGGGTGGGGGTGTGACCCAATGTAATTACTATGACCCTCCCGTCAATATAGACGGAGAAACTACTAATGTCCTTAATCGCTAATTATATATATAAGCATCCTTTTGATCGGAAAAAAAAAGATCTTACTATAACAATCATAAAACTTTAAAAAAATACTACTATTGTAGAGAGATAAAAAAAAATACTACTATTGTAGAGAGATTTTAGAGCCTGGTTAGCATTATTGTTAGAAGTTGAGAATCACTTATTTTGAGAAAATATATTCTTTTAAAAATAATAGGTGTTTGTCAAGCCTGTAAAGCTACTTTTAAATAGAAGCAGAAGTTGTTTTCCATTTGTTGGGAAGAAGCTAAAAATTTCTGCTTTTTAAAAAAAGCATAAACATAACAAGAATTTTTTTTTCAATACAATAAGAAGGTAATAACAATAAATGTGTAAGATTCGAAAAAAAGAAAGCAAAAATAACAATTAAAGATTTCAACCCTTCAAATAATGTACAATTTGATTTGAAATTTGAATATGAACATTTTAATTTTAAAAAAATTATATTTGATTTAATTTATTGTAATAGATGTTTATCTAATTTTTCTCAACAAAATATTCTTAATATTAAATACATTAATACTTGTCCTTAATCGCAATTTAACTCTTAAAAGCACTTTTTAAAAAAGATTAGTCAAACACAATTTGCTTATAAAAAAACATTTTTTAAATAAATTAGTCAAACAAAAATTTATTTATTTTTTTCAAAAACACTTTTCTGAAAAGTTATTTTTAAAAAAATGCTTGTAAAAATAAGTAGTTTTTAGTAGCATTGCCAAACAGACTCTTAATAGATACATGTTTGGTTGAATTTTCTCTTGGTCCTTTTCAATAGAATCAATTATAGGTGTGAATTAAGTCAAATATTTAAGTTAATCCTTAAATATGGCCTAATTTATTTTGAGGTTAAGACTTATAACTAATTACTCTAAGACAAAAAAAAAGCATTAATTTAAAGTTAGGTAGCTCCTCATGAACTGTAATTGCAATGAGATTTTAATTGAGCATAATATACAATTCCTCAAGCCTTTGTTTCATTGATGATGTCCAAACTAGAAGATCCTACTCAATATATTAATTTTTATAAAAAGTATTTTAACAATAAAGACATAATATTTGATGTATAATTTAGGTGTATACCACGAAATTTCTCATAGCCATCTGTAGTTTTAAATCAACCCGCAATTTGTCTTGCCATGTATTAATTTTTAAGAAGACTATCTCAATTCGTCCCATCCCGCCTTGCCCCCAACCGCATAAAGTAAAATCTCACCCGTTGCCATTCTTATGAACAAAATTGTATATTCATGTTGTGAGTTAGGTACAAGACGGGTCCATATTTCATATAATTTCGAACTTATGCACCAATAAGAGTTAATACATATAACGATGACATACCAGTATTATTTCACAAAATTAAAGGGCTTTAGGGAGGGTGAGTGTACGTAGACTTTATCATTATATTTGGTGGTGTTGGTTGGGAGGAAGGGGAGGTAGAGTGGCTCTTCACAATAGATTCTCGACTCAAGGTAATACATATATATCTACAATAACATACCTGGTGAAATTTGAAGAGGATAGAATCATTATGCATATTTCACCACAACATGGTAGAGGTACAAAGGTTGTTATTAAAGACCCTCAACTCAGGTGGCACATATCAAAGTAGATTTTTCATTAAAAAATATTTAATGACTATTCCTATATATTATTTAGTGATTGAATTAGTGAGCAACAAAAAATGTACAATAATTATTCTCAGTACTTTAACAGAAATCTGTTTGTCACCATGCATTTTTCCAGTGAAATATTTTGGTGTAAATGTTGTGAAAAATTCATGGTTTTAAAGCATGAAATTTTAATTGATTCGTGATTCAAAAAACTTCAGTTTTTACTAGTGAATAGACATGCTAATGACCTGATTCTTGTGTAACTTTGTTCGTCAATCATAAATATTACTCCCTCCGTTTCAAAAAGAAAGAGATCTTTTCTTTTCAGTGTGTTTCAAAAAGAATAATATCTTTCTTTTTTTTGTAACATTTTGATTTCAGTTTTTCACGTGACATGTTTAAGACCACAAGATTAAAGGGCAATTTTATACATTTGACATAACTTTAATTTAGGACCACATTATTCAAAAGTCTTCTTTATATTCTTAAACTCTGTGTCAAATTAAACCAGGCCATTCTTTATAAAACGAAGGAAATACTTATTCTTTTTACTGAGACCTACTAAGAACAAAATTCATTTGTAGATGTTCATCTATCATCAAAACTAATTTCAGCTCAATTCCACATATGCGGATATGCAAATAACAATCTGATTTTACTTGCTTAGTGTGACGTCCCGCCAAAATTTCAGCCTAATTCCGCGTCCGAAAAGGGGCAGATTGGTCTAGAGTTATGCGGAGAACTCTAGAACATTTTAGAAGGCTAGAGAAGGTCCCAAAGTAGTGTAGAATTCTCTAGAAAAGGGACCAAGGTGTAAATATTTTAGAGAATTGTAAAGTAAATATTAATTGCACTTTAGTCCCTAGGAAGTAGTATAAATAGAGGTGCCCCTCATTTGCAAAGGCACCAAGCAAGTTGTAAGCAATCTTCCAAAGCAATACAAAAGCCTTCTTCCAAAAGTTCTCTTTTGTTCTCTCTAAGTTCTTTCTTAAAGCATTCTCTTAGCGATCTAAGTTTTAAAGGCTTCCTTGAGCTTACAAGACCTTGAAAGATTAGTGAGTAAGTTGTCAAGGGCCACACGGAACTTTAGCAAATATTCTAAGTCCGTGACAAAGTGGTATCAGAGCGGGATAAGAGAATGGCTTCCGAAGGAGACATGAACGCCGCTAACATCCTCAACGTCCGTCAGGATGGTAGTAAGAAGAACCGAAAGGGGAAGAGACAGCAGAAGGGAAATGAAGAGATGCTGCCAGAACCAAGCGAGGTGCTGACATCTCATACACCTTCGACCGTCGGAGCCAGTGACGATGAATTGGGTGAGGAGCCCATAGACATCAATGCCGGAGAAGAATGGGACGCAAGGGTGGAAACGGCGAGGCAGGCCGTGGAGATCTTAGGCCGGCGCATGAACGTGGCAGACGGCAAGTTCAAGACCCTTGAAGACTTCACCCTCGAGGAGACCGAAACCATCCGTAAGGAGTTGGAGGGGCGTCAGCGTGCTGAGTTTGAGATGAAGGAGGCCATCACTTCCCTGGAGTGTCGGCTTATGGATGTGCTTAACACGAAGTAGACAGTCACTTCCTTAGAGCGTCAGCTTACGGAAGCGCTTAGCACAATTGAGACTCTGAAGGCCGAAGTAAAAGCACTCTGGGAAGGAGTAGAGGTTGGAGGATCTGCATCACCCGACCGTGATAGGGAAGCCTGGGTCGAGGCTCCCAAGCCACCTATATTCAAAGGCGTCCGTGACGCTCAAGAGGTGGAAAACTTTCTATGGCACTTGGAGAATTACTTCAAGTGTAGTCGGGTGAGAAGCGACGAGAACAAGATCAACACCGCCGTGTTGTACTTGTCCGAGATGGCAATGCTATGGTGGAGGCGCAAAGAGGCCGAAATCGGGAAGGGGACGTGCACCATCAACACGTGGGAGCAATTCCGCGAAGAATTCAAGAAAGCCTTCTTCCCAAATAATGTCGTGTACGAGGTCAAGCGCAAATTCCGGGAATTGAAGCAAACGGGAAGCATTCGGGCGTATGTGAAAGAGTTCACAACTCTAACGCTTCAAATTCCCAACCTCACGGACGAGGACATGCTGTTCCACTTCATGGACGGACTACAAAACTGGGCCAAGACAGAGTTGGAGCGGCGACAAGTCAGGACCATAGACGAAGCCATCACACAAGCCGAATCCTTGACGGACTTCAAACATGAACGGCATGACAAGGTGAAGGGCAAAGATTCAAGGAGTAGTCATGCCAAAGGTGGGGGAGACCGTGGCCGAGGCAAGGAGCAGCAGGCACACCCCAAGCAATACGACCCCCACAAGCCGGACAACAAGCGATTCCTGCGCCAGAATTACACGGAGAAGCGGGCGCAGACCAGCAAAGGAGATGGGTGCTACATATGCGGTGGACCTCACGGCTATGCCAGGTGCCCCGAAATGAAGAATCTCGGTGCCATCCTACGCGAACGAAAGGAGAAGGATGCACAAGATCAAGGGCACGACGCAGGCACGACGCAATTGGGCATGGTTGGATTGTGCGGTGCGATAGCCCAGCAGACCGAGAAGCCGGGAGACTTCAGCACGCAGTATGTAGATATCTCCATAAATGGAAGACCAGCTCATGCCATGGTAGACTCAGGGGCGGAAGCCAACATCATGACCAAGACGGCAGCGGAGAGGTTAGGGCTGAGATATGTGCCAAGCAACACCCGCCTCAAGACTGTCAATGCCCCACCGACTCCCGTGTGCGGAGTCGCCCAAGGAGTAAGCATCACGTTGGGGAAGTGGCAAGGAAAGACAAACTTTACCGTCGCTCCCCTAGACATATTCGACATCATTCTCGGGCAAGAGTTCTTCCAGCGCTGCCACACGATGATCGATCCCTACCTCCAATGACTCATGGTCATGGAGCGGGAAGGGTCATGCATGGTACCTCTTGTCAAGGTGCCTAAGAAAGAAGGACACGCCCACCTATCGGCCATGCAGATCGTGAAAGGCCTAAAGAAAGGAGAGCCGACATTCCTAGCTACCATTGCAAGTTTGGGAGAAGACAATGGTAATATAGAGTCCTTGCCACCACTCATAGAGAAAGTCCTTGAGGAGAACAAGGACGTGATGCCGGATGAGATGCCGAAGACTCTACCTCCGAGGCGCGAGGTAGATCATAAGATCGAGTTAGAGGTCGGAGCCAAACCGCCTGCACATGCCCCTTACCGCATGGCTCCACCCGAGTTAGAGGAGCTGAGGAAGCAGTTGAAGGAGCTCCTCGACGCCGGTCACATTCGTCCATCCAAGGCACCTTATGGCGCGCCAGTGCTGTTCCAGAAGAAGAAAGACGGGTCGTTGCGTTTATGCATCGACTATCGGGCGCTCAATAAGGTCACAATCAAGAACAAATATCCTATCCCGCTGATCGCAGATTTGTTCGATAGACTTGGGCAGGCCAGGTACTTCACCAAGATGGATCTCCGGAAAGGATACTACCAAGTGCGCATCGCAGAAGGGGATGAGCCAAAGACAGCGTGCGTGACTAGATACGGAGCATACGAGTGGTTGGTGATGCCTTTCAGCCTAACCAACGCACCCGCCACCTTTTGCACGCTGATGAACGAAATCCTTCATCCGTACTTGGACCAGTTCGTGGTGGTGTACTTGGATGACATAGTCATCTATAGCAACACCTTAGAAGAACACGTAGAGCATCTGAGGAAAGTCTTTCAAATCTTGCGAGAGAACCAGCTCTACGTCAAGCGGGAGAAGTGCGAGTTCGCCCAGCCCGAGGTGCACTTCTTAGGCCATGTTATCAGCCAGGGCGAACTCCGGATGGACGAGGCAAAGATTAGGGCGATCCAAGAGTGGGAGGCGCCCACAAAGGTGACCGAGCTGCGATCGTTCCTTGGACTTGCGAACTACTATCGCAGGTTCATCAATGGTTACTCCGCTAAAGCCGCTCCACTGACCGAGTTGTTAAAGAAGAACAAGCCGTGGGTTTGGAGCGAGGAGTGCCAAAGAGCGTTCGAAGGTCTCAAGGCCGCAGTAACAGAAGAACCGGTCTTGATGCTGCCCGACTTTTCAAAGACCTTCGAAGTACATACGGATGCTTCAGACTTTGCCATTGGGGGAGTCTTAATGCAAGATAGACATCCAATAGCATTCGAGAGCCGCAAACTGAACGAGGCCGAACGACGGTACGCAGTGCAAGAGAAGGAGATGACGGCCATCGTACATTGCCTACGCACGTGGAGACATTACTTACTAGGCTCCAAGTTCGTGGTCAAGACCGATAACGTGGCCACTAGCTACTTCCAGTCACAAAAGAAGATCACCCCGAAGCAAGCTAGATGGCAAGACTTCTTGGCAGAATTTGACTACGTCTTGGAGTACAAGCCAGGAAGGGGCAATGTCGTGGCCGACGCACTTAGTAGGAAGGCCGAGCTTGCTGCCATCACTACAGTTCACTGTGACATTCAAGATGCAATCAAGGATGGCATGCAACACGATGCAGAAGCCAAGAAGCTGATGGAGTTGGCTGCCCAAGGCAAAACCAAACGCTTTTGGGTGGAAAATGGCTTCTTGCTCACTACCGGTCGGAGGGTTTATGTACCCAAGTTCGGGTCTATTAGGCGGCGCATCATAAAGGAAAGCCACGACACACCGTGGGCTGGGCATTCGGGACAGCGGCGTACGAGGGCCCTGATCGAGGCTATCTACTTCTGGCCACGCATACGGGACGACATCGAGTGCTATGTCCAGACTTGTCTTGTGTGCCAACAAGACAAGGGGGAACAGGCCACCGGGAGGATTACTGGAACCATTACCCGTAGCAGAACGCCCATGGGAGAGCGTGACCATGGACTTCATCACCTCCTTGCCGAAGTCCGACGGGTTTGGTACTATTATGGTCGTGGTGGACAGGTTTTCAAAGTATGCTACCTTCATGCCCGCCACAGCCGGTTGCACCGCTAAAGAGGCCGCTCGATTGTTCTTCAAGAACGTGGTGAAATATTGGGGGCTACCAAGACATATCATAAGCGACCGAGACCCCCGCTTTACTGGAAACTTTTGGAGAGAGTTGTTCGAGATACTTGGCACGAAGCTTCACTTCTCCACAAGTTTCCACCCGCAGACCGATGGCCAGACCGAACGCGTCAACGCCCTACTGGAGTGCTATCTAAGGCACTATGTCAGTGCGCATCAGAAGTATTGGGCCCGACTCCTAGACATGGCACAATTTTCTTATAATTTGCAGAGGAGTGAGTCCACCGGGCGCACGCCAATTGAGTTGGCAACAGGCCAACAACCCCAAACTCCGCATTCGTTGCCGACTGCTTTTGAGGGAAAGAGTTTGGGTGCCTACCGTCTTGCCAAAGGATGGGAGGAACAACTTGACACTGCCAAGTCCTACTTAGACAAGGCAGCCAAGAAGATGAAGAAGTTCGCCGACCGCAAGCGTCGTCCCACGGACTATAAAGAAGGCGACATGGTCTTGGTAAAATTCAATCCAAGACAGTTCAAGGCACTAAGAAGCGTTCATCAAAACTTAGTGCGTAAATATGAGGGTCCGTTCAAGATAATTGCTAAGGTGGGCAAAATCTCATACAAGTTGGAGTTACCTCCACACTTCAAGATCCACCTGGTATTTCATGCGAGCGTCCTCAAGCAGTACCATGAGGACAAGGAGGATCCTAACCGGAACCTATCACAACGGGCTCCCATTACTGTCACTGCCTCGCACGATCGAGAGATCGAAGCTATCATGGATTATCAATCCAGACGGAAGCGAGGTCAGCAAGCCAGCGCCATGTTCCTTGTGCATTGGAAGGGACAAACTCCGGAAGAGGCCACATGGGAGAAATACGAAGACCTGTGGCAGTTCAAGGACAAAGTCCAGGAGTTCTTACAGCAATGCGCCGCGGTCGTCGCATCATCAGGTGGGGGAGCGTGTGACGTCCCGCCAAAATTTTAGCCTAATTCCGCGTCCGGAAAGGGGCAGATTGGTCTAGAGTTATGCGGAGAACTCTAGAACATTTTAGAAGGCTAGAGAAGGTCCCAAAGTAGTGTAGAATTCTCTAGAAAAGGGACCAAGGTGTAAATAATTTAGGGACTTATAAAGTAAATATTAATTGCACTTTAGTCCCTAGGAAGTAGTATAAATAGAGGTGCCCCTCATTTGCAAAGGCACCAAGCAAGTTGTAAGCAATCTTCCAAAGCAATACAAAAGCCTTCTTCCAAAAGTTCTCTTTTGTTCTCTCTAAGTTCTTTCTTAAAGCATTCTCTTAGCGATCTAAGTTTCAAAGGCTTCCTTGAGCTTACAAGACCTTGAAAGATTAGTGAGTAAGTTGTCAAGGGCCACACGGAACTTTAGCAAATATTCTAAGTCCGTGACATTAGGCTATGTAAATGTTAGATGAAGAGTTTAAAATACAACACTCCACAAGATTTCTTTCTAAGCTTGCTTTGTTTTAACAAGATACATAATTCGTCCAAGAATATGCTTGAAAATGGAGAAACTAATAAAATCTTTTTTATTCAGTCATCAAAAAGTTAGACAACTCCTGATTAATCAGACCCCTTAGACTGTTTGAGTAATAACATAAATCTAAGAAATTATTTTTTTTTCTCTCAAAGTGGGGATAAGACACAAGTACTCCGTAGACTATGACCTAAATCTCAAGACACAAGCTTAAATTTAATTAGAGTCGTATTATCCCCCCCCCCCCCAATTTAAAATGGAACAAATACACCATAAATGTTGATGTGGCATAAAGAGTTTGCACACTTTGTTGAAGACAAGCGATGAGTAGTGCACAAAAAGGACATATGTCATTTTTAATTGGTAACTTTATAATTAGTTATTACACATATTTAATGATTTTAAAACTTATATACATATAATTATTTTTATTTATATCTTTGTTATATTTATTTTAATTTCTTTCTCGCTTTAATTTTAAAAAAAATAAATTATTTTATTTTTTACTTTTAAATTATTTTAAAAAATTATGTGTATTTTTTTAAAAAAATAACTAAAGTTTGTCCTTTAATTTTAACATTTTAATTTTTTCTGTTTTATTTAGTTTTCTTCACTTATTTTAATATCCATTCGAAATAAACTTATTTTAAACTTTAATTTAATTCTTAGTATTTTTTTATTCATTGTGCTTATAAAAATGCCTACTTCTATATAAAAATTTATCATGAATTAATCATTTTCATCTTTATTTTGGCTCTAATAATATACTTGAAAATAAATAAGTGTGATCAAATTAATAATATATATTTGATTGAAATTAAAGAAAAAGATGTTGAAAAGTAACTTTACAAATAAAAATGAGTAGGATTATATATTTGTATTAAAGACGACTAAGAATAAAAATGTAATTTCATTCTAATAAAAATCTATCAAGAATAAATAGTTCTAGAGACATCTTTCTATATATGAAGTGAATGATGATCAAATGTAAAAATGTAATTTCATGCTACCAAAAATCTATGATAATTAATAATTCTAGAAACATCTTTCTATATATAAAGTGAATAATGATCAAGGGCAAAAATGTAATTTCACACTAACAAAAATCTATCAAGAATGATAATAAAAAGTTTTAATAATTCTAGAAACATCTTAAGTTATTATTATTACCATTAACTTATTTTGTTATTACTTCACTTTTTTTTCTTTTATAAGTTATTGTGATATCTATTTTATTATTACTCTATTTTACTATTACTTTAATTTAATTCTTAATATTTTTTTATTCTTTGTGCTTATAAAAATGCCTACTTCTATATAAAAATTTATCATGAATTAATTATTTTCATCTTTATTTTGAATCTAATAATATACTTGAAAATAAATAAGTGTGATCAAATTAATAATATATATTTGATTGAAATTAAAGAAAAAGATGTTGAAAAGTAACTTTACAAATAAAAATGAGTAGGATGATATATTTGTATTAAAGACGACTAAGAATAAAAATGTAATTTCATTCTAACAAAAATCTATCAAGAATAAATAGTTCTAGAGACATCTTTCTATATATGAAGTGAATAATGATCAAATGTAAAAATCTAATTTCATGCAAGCAAAAATCTACCACGAATGATAACAACAAAATTAAATAGTTCTAGAAACATATTTAGTTATTATTATTAGTATTACCTCATTTTTGTATTTTCTTCATCTTTTATGAGTTATTATGATATTTGTTTATTATATGAAACTAAATAATTACGCTTAGCTCTTAATAATTATATATCAAGTATAATATTAGGTGGAATCAATCAAAATTAGAATTAGAATTTATATGTATATTTAAATTTTGTGTATTGAAATATTTTTAATTTTCTGATTTTAAATATGCTATATAAAAAAATTAAAATTCAGAAGTTAATTTTCTTTTTGAAATAAAATAAAACTAAGTTCATATAAATCGAAAAGGAGGGATTCATATATTAAAAATAAAATGTACGTGTGTTATTATTAAAATGAGCTTTCATATATTTCTTTTTAAGAAAATCGTTTGGTTTCCTTCTATTAATTTGTTTATATATGTAGAGTTTTAAAGATTTGAACATTTTAATATAGAAATATAATAATTTGAAAACTTTAATTTCTTTGTTTTAACTTCTAATTTGTTACATATTTGAAATTACATTTAAAAAAAAGCTTAAAAACGCAACGTGACAATTTAAGATATTTTCAGAAAAAACATAGTTAAAAAAGCATAATAAAATTTGATTGACTCCCTTATTTTTGTCGAAACAAAAAAAAAGTTGCATATATTGTTTGAAAATAACGTAAGAACTAAAAAGTACTATGGATCACAGTAAAATGACAACTAAAAATATGTGACAATCATATAAGAAATTTCGTTGACTTTTCTAATATCACTTGTATCACATAAAATAAAACAGATGTAGTAACATATATTATTTGAATATGACACAAAAGATACATAAATTAATAATTTAAAATATTTTAAAAAAAAATACATGTAAAAAATTTAGTTCACTTTTTCAAATTTCATTTGTGTCACATAATTGGAAAAACAACAACTAACATACGTTGCAGGCACCTGATATCTAGTATTGAAAGAAAATGTTAACTTAATTTTCTGCTTAATTTTCTATTTGTCGTGGATCATCAAATGAAACGTATATAATTTGTCCCCTCGTTTTTTAAAAGTATGGATGCTTATTTTTATATAAGGAACTACTGAACTTAGACCTTTTTAAATATAGTTCTTCAATATGATTTATTTAACAAAAAAACATACTTGTTAGGTATATAATCTTTTATAAAATTCTTTATCTTTTTAAGAAAATTGTGCAAGTTAAAATATGAAAATTAACAAAAAGCATGTCAATAGTAATACAAAGGAAAGAACGACTAACTATCTCAATCAAATAAAATATAAATATAAAAAATCATAATAATAAAATTGAAAAGCAATCAATATTAATATTTCAACAAACAAGTCGATACAAAATTATAGTAATTTTTATTTGTTTTAATTATCAAAGAATAATTATACATATAATAAATAGTGAATATATAACTCTTGAGGAGTTACAAAACTCACTAAATGTATAATTATTTAGAGAAAATCACAATTTAAAAAAAAAAAGAATGGGAGACAGAATAAGTAGGACTTTTATTAAATAGGAGTTTCTGTTATTGTTTGTTTTTATATCATATTGAAATTATTTATAATTTTTTTTTGTCTTCACACAAATTAAAAAAGTTTATCTATATTTAGAGCCCGTTTGAATTGACTTACAAAAAATAACTTTTAAAGTGCTGAAACGTATTTTTAAAATAAGTAGTTATGTGTTTGAATAAAAGTGTTGCAGTTGAAAAAAAACGTTGTTGATGTGTTTAGCAAATAAGTGCTGGTAAACACTTTTTTTATCAAAATATCTGAAATACCCTTAAAGTTGTTAACATGATAAAAATTTGTTTAATTTAAGGTTTTTATACTTGAAAAAATTAAAACAAGATTAATTTATATTTTACATCCATAAGTAATAGTATTTCCGATCATTCACATATTTCTTTATCATCACAAATTATTTATAAAAGGAATATAAATTTATTATTTAAGTTAATTTTACATGCGCAACTTATAATAATAATAGTAATAATAATAATAATAATAATAATAATAATATTAATAATAATAATAATAACAACAACAATAATAATACTAATAATAATAATAATAAAATAAGAATCATAATAATAAAAATAATAAAGATAAAAATAAAAATAAAAATAATAAAAACGATAATAATAATAATAATAATAATAATAATAATAATAATAACAATAATAATAATAATAAACAATAATAATAAAAAATAAATAAATAATAATAATAATAATAAAAGAATTAAGGGCAAAAAGATAATATACTTGGTCACATAAAATGACTTTTAAGTTAAAAAAAGAAAAGCAATCCTCATCTAGCTTTTAGCTTTTGGTTAAAATAAGTCATTTTTGACTTAAAGTTACCTTGATAATTGTCCCTACACTCTAATAAGTCAAAAACTAACTTTTAAGTTAGTTTGGCGAGCTTAAAAGCTCATCCAAACAGACTCTTACTCAATATATTTCACTCTAATAATACGTCAATTCATTTTAGTTTGTATTTTGTATGTTTTGTTGTGGTCATTTTATTTAATTTACTAAAAAGTTAGAAAATAAAAAAATGTATTTCATTATTTTAGTACAAAACTTTAAAAATCTCGAGTTTTAATAAATATACATACTGTTTCCATTTCAAAATAAGTGAAATTGTTGAGGCATTTTTTCATAGTTCAAAATAAGTGAATTGTTCCAAGTTTAAGAGAGATGTTGAAAAATTCTTTCATTTTTGCCCTCATTTACAATGTTAAATAATTATAAAAGAAATGAATTTTTAAATACAAAATATGTACATAACGTCATCAGGAAAATAAATCATTTATTTTTAAAGTTATTTAGAGCGCTCATTTATGAAATAAATAAATGACTTAATTTTGAGTAAATTTAATATATGATATAAATGAAAGGAAAATGGAAAGAAGTCTTAAAAGAGAGAGACAAAAATTAAGTAAAAAGGAATTGAGGAGACATGTTTATTTAGCAAAAAATATAAATAGATAAAAAGAATTATAAGTCGTGAGATGGATCAACCCGCTAATAAAAAGAATAAAGTAACATAGTAGTATTTCCTTATTAATTTTAAACAAAATTAGTGTATGTCTTGTTACCAAAAGTTTACAACCAGAAATAAAGAAAAAACATGTGCTATCATGAAAATGTTCTACGTGCAAATCTTGAATAGTTGATGTGCAAATGATAGACTAAAATCTAAATCCATTATATTTTGGGACTACTAACTGTAGAGGTAATGAATAGAATCGTAGAAAGGAGTTGAGGAGATATGTCATTTAAGTAGAAAAAAGTAAATAAACAAAGATTTTTGTAATTTATGAGATATAATTAGCGGTAATAAACATTATAATTTTTTTTTAGTTATCAAACAAATTCACTAATGAAGAGAGTAAACTCATTTTTTCATTTTCATAATCAACTTAAACAAATATCAGTTTTCTCTATAACTTAAGAAAATATGTTCATTGTAATTGGATATTGGCAGAACAAACTTGGTTCTGAAAAATTTCATTAAATTAGAAGAATTAATTGTTTTGTCAAATTTGAGTCCCACAATTCTATATATAGACTAATTTTACACAAGTGTTAACAAATACGAAACAAAAACTTAATGGAGGGGATCTCATCTCCTTTTTAGTCAATTCAAAATCCACAAAAGAAAGAAATGTGTTATATCATCTAATTTAGAATGAAAAGAAGTGGATAAAGCAAAACAAAAGATGATGAAATATTTTTGATTGAGAAATTATGTCATATTAACATGTTATATACATAATATATGTCGATATAGAATATGGATTGTATATCCAAAAGACAAAAGTTTATATAATGAAAATATCAAAAGTTTTCTTTAAGCAACAAAATAATCCGTGGAAGATCATGTTGCCCTTGATACAAAAAGTGTGCTTTGTAATATAATCTTGTTCTTAAAGGGTACATATCTTGATGGATAAATAATTAATTTAAAAATTATATAAGCAACAATAAGTGCATCTATATATTAGTAAATTATTAAAACTTCTACTTTTCAAATTTTACTCTGACCAACTCTTGATGAATCTCCCACCGCCGTTAAACTTTCGTCTTTATTTTGATGAGTAGCAAATTAATTTTTGATCTTCTCTTTTGACGAATCTTACACCACCTTTAAACTTTCTTCTTCATCTTGATAAACTTTTATTTATAACACAAGAAGAAATTCTAAAAAATATACCTATCTATAATCTTCATAAAAGATGAAAAATAAAAAAAAAATACTAACAATATGAAGTTGGAGAAAATAGAAATGGACATGCAACAACACCATAGATGATTGTTATTTATAGATGAGAATTAAGTAGAAGGA
Organism: Solanum sitiens; assembly: GCA_016801875.1. Classification (NCBI taxonomy): domain Eukaryota; kingdom Viridiplantae; phylum Streptophyta; class Magnoliopsida; order Solanales; family Solanaceae; genus Solanum; species Solanum sitiens. The sequence goes on from JABWTJ010000063.1 coordinate 1,430,185, forward strand.
AGTTGAGAAGACATCTTATTTAATTAGAGAATTCAAATAGATGGAGGTTTTTTTGTAACTTTCATGTGATATAATTATATGTAATGAATATGATTGTATTTATTAATTTTTGTCACGACCCAAAAATGGGTGTGATGGCACTCGTCTTATCCCACCTAGACAAGTCAGCCTAAAACCCAACATCTAACAAAGTGCGAAAATAAATAAAAGTCCAATAACAGTTTCTATGACGAAAATAAGTCAACTTAATTCAATTCCCAAAACCAGGTTGTCACGTGCACAAGCCTCTAACGTAAATACTAGCATTGAAATAAAATACGAGTCTAAAATGAAGTTGTCTTTCAAGTAAAAACAAAATCATAAACTGGAGTAGGAAGGTTCGCTGAGATGACAAGCAACTACCTCACAATCCTCCACAAGATGCCTCGGAAACGAAGAGAATGGCAGGTATCACGAAGATCCGGGCTCCTAACCTACAAAAAAAATTGTAGAAGCAAAGGGGTGAGTACCAAATCACGCGGCACCCAACAATCAAACCTCTAAATACAAGTTAAGTGAACAAAATACGGGTACTCCTTACACCCTATCTGAACCTCCACACTACAACCTAACAGTTCACAGTTTACCAGGCACACAACTCAACAACAACACTCTATCAGATTATACATTTTCAATAACAACTCAATATTAAATAGTTACAAGTTTCACAGAAACACTCACAAGATCAGCAAAATACGTGTTCATGTTCATCAATAATAAAAATGTGTAATGCCATGAGATGCAATGTCATGTATAGTGATGCATGTCTTCCTAATGATACACACCAACTGTCTCTCAGTCTGGACCCATGGGGGACATATATGTCCATACATCTGTCGCGGCGCACGACACGACCCTCGATAACTGTAACCATCGCGGCACACGATACGTCCCTCGAAATATAATATCCATCGCAGCGCGCGATACGACCCTCGAAATGGTACATCCACTTATCACATAACTCTTATCAAAACCATGTCTCATATGCAATGCAAATGACATACTCAAATAAAAATGAGGAGATAACCATTTTAATAACAAAGCACAATTTACAGCAATGCATACAACACCAAAAAATAAGCAATAAGTCTCCAAAGTCATTCTCAACACCACAGAAGGAAATACACGAATTTCATACGCTTAACAAGGGTTTAGAAATCCACTTGCCTTAGCTACTCGAATAATCACTCCGGGACTTGAGCCTTCCCTTTTCGTTGAGTTTCCAAATCGATGCAATCTATTCAAGTATATGTATTCACAATAAGATTTTGAAACTAACAACACCGACATTTTTATGTGTTTAACCTTTACCTAAAAAATCACCCAAATCTATAACAAAGTTTGTAATTCTTGATGTCAATGAACATTTCAACTATCATAGTTTCCAAGTTTCAAACCTAGGATTAAATTTCAATTATTTCCTTTCCAATATCATAATTCGAATGATATTCACTTAGTACCATAACTATAATATTTGATTACACATGCCAACCTATCAATACTTGAATCATAACATAATGACCAAAACATAAAATTCACACCACTGATTTAATTAGAACAGTGCTACGTAGAATTGATCCCTTTTTTTTCCTTCTATTTGACACATTTTATCCCAGTCAATCATTGGCTCATTATGGCCAATCATTGGCCCACCATTTAGCAACATGCATTAACCCCCAAATATGGCCTTATGCTAGAACATAGTCACGATTCCTTAGCAACATACAACAATATACTTTTCTTAACATCAAACTCTTAATTAATTTACAATATTAACCAATAGATAAACATACCCTATGTTCTAGTATTGTCCATCTGTCGTTGATTCATATGACAATCATTGTCAATCATCATATCTTAATATTTAACGATTTTGGTAACGATTAATAATAATAACCATAGTGCTACACTATACCAACTAAATCAATTTTATATAAAGTAATAATGCATACCTACCAAGAATTGAAGATGGTCGAACAAGTATCTGCAAGAAAAATTTTTTTCCTCTTCGATTGATGTTGCGCTAGGTTACGTTATTCCTCTTCCTTTTTTATATGTGTTTTCTGACTCTTCTTTTAATTAAAAAAATTAATTGTTTATTAAAACTAACAAAATCCACTAACTTATATTTAATAACATGTCCCTAATGGTATAAGATCTTCAATAAATGATCACTTTAGCCCACTAACTATCGATTAAGTCATTTATCTACAATCACCCAACAATTAATAAAATCATGTTGAACGAATACTCAAATTTTCAAAAATGATGCCCCGGGTCAGTACAATTTTTTAATAAATTGATTAATGAAAAAATCAAAAAATGAAGAAAAAAGATAAATAGTTTTCTAAGTCATTGAGAGGTACCACATCACCTTGTTTATATCTAGCTTTATATATATATATATATATATATATATATATATATATATATATATATATATATATATATATATATATATATATTGTATTTAATTAAGTAATATACATTTTATATAAATTAAATAATAAAAAATAAAATACTTAAAATATATTTTAAAAAATCTTTCGTAATTGTAATTAGAAGAAGGACAAAAAATTAAAAAATATTTTTTTAATTAATAATAGAAATTAGAGAAGTATGAATTATGAATAATTACTCTTTGTAAGTTGGCATGTGAAGAATCTTTCTTGTAAATGTTTTTTCATTAATATAATACTTATTGTAATAAATTAATCAATGACTTTAGCAATGAAATAATCTATTTAAATAAGAAAGAAAAGCCAAAAAATGAGAAAAAAATAATGTATGTGGAGATCATAGAGAGGTACCACATCACCTTGTCTATGATTCTGCTTTATATTATATTAAGATATTCACTTTGGATAAAAATATCCTCCCAACATACAGTTCTCTTTTTGTACAAAACGTGGGACCCATTATTGATGTATCAAAGGATGCTTAGGTAGTTTTCCTATGATGAATTCGTTTTGTTAGTGTTTTTTTTTCTAAAAATCACAATATTAAATAAATTTTATAAAATATATAAAAAAAATTGAATGACTCTTCAAATTTTATTGGTGATACATAAAATTAATAAAATAAAATAATATCTATTATTTGAAATTACGTAAAAAATACTATAAATTACAATAATTAAAAAATATTTCAAAGAAAAAAAATTCAAATGAATTTCAAAATTTTATTAGTACCACATAAATTGAAAAAGAATAAACAACCTCTATTATTTGAAAATTGCGTAAAGGTATATATTATAAACCATACAATAATAAGCAATTGAAAATTTTAAAAGACATAAATTACCATAGTTAACAATTTAAAATAATTAAAATTAATATTAAAATTGGATTAACCCTCTAATCCATCTGTGTCACATAAATTGAAACAAAAAGAGTAAATTTTAGGTTAAGCAAACATAAAAATTATATTTGTATGCTATAGTTATTATTTGTATAATTGTGCATCATAATAAACTTTATGTTTGCTATAGAGTATTAGATTTGTATAAATCGTTAACAGTCTCTCATTTGTATAAATCGTTGACAGTCTCTCATTTATATAAATTATTGGCAGCCTCCTGTTCGTATAAAGCGAGAAAGAGAGAAAATGCAAAAGATAACTGGTAGGGCAAGATACACGATGAAAATATATGTATCTATATTAGTATATACAATTTTCTCTCGCTTTATACAACACAAACGCAATTTATACATTTGTGTTTGTATAAAGTGAGAAACGCGAGGAAGAGTGGCGAGCGAGATTCACTAGGAAGAGGGGCGAATGACAACTGTTTATTGCGGCTTACAATTAAAAAATTGTGGTTATAACATTTAGTTTGAATTAATAGTTTGTTATTTTATATAATTTTTCCAACAAAAAAAATACATATCAGGCTCGTGCTAGCGTGGGCTCCAGTATCTAGTATTGGTCATAAAAGATGACAAAAATGTTACACGCTTAAACACCGTCTTTTTTTAATAACTTTTAAGGTACTTTCTTGATTATTTATGGCTTTGAATTAATAATACAGGCTGAAAAAAGAAATAACATTTTTTGTTTCTTTGACGTAGAAATAAATTCTGCGTACGCTCTATCCTATACAAGCCGTACTTATAGAATTACATATAGAACTTAAGAACTATATTGAATATATAGTTGTTATTGTTTCGTTTTTTTTTGCTTAAAAAAGAAAATATCAATCTGTGAATATATCCAATTATCACTTTAAGTTTACTTTCAAAAATCATTTTAATTTTATAAATATACTATGATCGGTTTAAATAACATGTGGTACAGGATTTGTGTACATTTAATTCTTGCAGCGGAATAAAATTTACAAAACAAATAATTTGTTCCAAATCCTTTTTTGTATCACTAGAAACAAAGATAATAATTCACAAACTAAATGTTCTTTTGTTAGATTTCTTGGTGTCGATGATACAAGAAGATTTCACTGCTATATTTTTCTCTTGTTTTTGTGTTCTCCTGAGAAGATTTATTAAAAACACTCAAATAAAAAGAGAAGTTTATTTGTTGTAAATCTTACGGAGAATATCTTTATCATGAACACTTGTACTGAATTCACCAAACTTTATGCTTCACCACGAACTTTTGCAGAAACTTCTCATAGGTGTGTCGAGTGGCACTGTCGTTAAGGATATTTCACTCGGTATTGGTGTATCCCCCGAGATTCAACAAGCTATTCTAGCATAAAACTAGGAGCCAAAAACTAACAAATATTTATTTAAAAAAAAATCCAGCACACAATAGAATATAAGAGAAAAAATTTACTCTCAAAATGTATATTGTTTTATATCTCTTCTTCTAGTCTATAATATATATATATATATATATATATATATATATATATATATATATATATATATATCACTACAAAAAAAGACCTAAATTGTAGTTGTTTTAAAGCGGAGGTTAGCAGCAATCCCCACAAATTACATTAAATAGAGGGATTTTTGATAGCTGACAGAAAATAAAAATAAATAGCCGGGGTTTAAAACCCCGTCAGCTAGAAAGAAAAATCTAAATAAATAGTCAGGGCTTAACCCCTACTATTTGTAAATATAATTTTTTATTTTAAAATATAAAATATGGTATTTACATTTTCATACTGTATTTTTCTAAAATTACAATATTTTTAGTTACTGAAATAATGTACAAAATACAAGTACACATATAAAAGAGTGTCACCCCCCTTCTTTATAATTTTACAATGTATTTTTAGTTTCTGAAATACAACATACTTCTACAATACCATCTCTCATTAGGATTGAGTTACTCTCAGTCGTAACTTCTCTCGCCCGCACACTTCTCTACGCCACCGCTTCTCCACTACTTCAGCTACCTCAAAACTCTGTAAACTTGAGCTACTCACCATATTCGAAATGAGATAGGCATTCTAAGGTAATATTTTCCACTTCTCACGTCTTAAGAAATGAATCTACCTCAATTCTTTGGATTTTCTCATCTGAATCTTCACAAATTTGAGAGCTTTGTACAAATTACTGATTGTATTTACTAGGTTATAAGTTTCTTTTATGGTTGTTTGTATAGATGCATGGAGGTAGAATTAGGTTAATTTATTGTATTCGAAATTATCAATTTGAACATGTATTTTGTGGTAGAATTAGGTTTATTTTCTTGTAATCTTGTTGTACTTTTCATTGTTTACCTGTCCATGTTGGTATTTGCCAAATAATGAACTGAAATTCTCAAATCTCTTGAGCAACTTCATTTGGCCAAAAAGTTTGTTTTGTAAGAATGAGTGGTAGTAGAATCAGTAGAGGGAACAAATTGCTAAATTTATACTCCATTGATTGCTAAATGCTATTGAATCAGTTCTTCCTTATTTATACTCCATTGATTGCTATTGTCAAATTTATACTCCATTGATTGCCAAAGTCAACTAGCTAGATTCAAAAGCAGACAATAAGCTAAATATTTATTCCTTATTTTCTAACACTAGTTAGCTTTGCATACATTTCAAACAGAGAATGTTTGGTAAGTGCTAGAATGACCTTTGCAGGTTGTAACTAGTCGTTTCGGAAGCCTGTAACTTATGGCATCAAAGTTTTACTTGTTTGTTTGTTTGTTTGTTTCTCATTTGGGTTTTTGTGGAACTGAATGATCTCAGGAAATAGTTGTGAGCAAAGAGATTTTGAATATGGCGACTCTCGTAATTTCTTCGTGTTCTTGGAAACTAAACTTTGTCATAGCCTAGGTTCAAGATTAAGAGAAGTTAACTGTTGTTGTATGTATTAGTTAGTAAAGAAAACCTCTAGTTATTCCACCTTAAACTAGAGGTCTCATGTTCGAACCTTGATAGGAAGCCTCAAATCTGAATTATGGGATGTTTAACCCGTAGACTTTCAAAGGGGTTCAAGAGAATGACTAATGCAGAAACAATGATTTAATTTAAAGACAGTAGCTAAGGCTCCAAAATTGAATATGAGGTAGAAGTTAGGAAGTATCCTCTTGTTTTTCGGAAACAAACTGGATGAGGCTCCGTAAAGAGTCTTCAACAACCACTTAAGGACTCGAGACCATGACGTATAAAGCTAGAAAATATATACTAATGAGAGATACTTTAGTCATATTTTGATTAGTTTAGCAGTAAATTTATAATGAAAAGACTAGTTTACTGCTAACTCATTTGTTCTCTCAGAGAATCTCATTTCTGCATACATCACCTCGAGACCAAGAACAGAAAGATGAGAATTGAAAAGAAGCTATAACAAATTAGTACCATCTACGTGTTCGTGGATTTTGTGCATTTGCAAATTACATTTGTTCATGTTTGGACTATGTGTATATTCTAGTGCATCATTTAACATGCAAATTCTCTGTCCAAGTGTTGAAATATAAAGGAAAGACGTCGTTTCTACTAGTATCTTTGTCTATAAATCGGAATTGTGAGTATTCATATAGCCGACTCCTACTTATTCTAGGTTGAGGCATAGTTATTGTTGTTTAATGCTTATAACCTTAGTATGTTAATATGTTAAGGATGTTTTGTTTTGTGACTTACAGTGGGATAACAACCATTGTCAAGGAGCTATGCTGCCACTATCCGTGCCTCTAAAGGTAATTCGTCCTCATTTCTAATTTCGATATACTTTTTCAGTTCAAGCAATTCATGAGCTTTATTGTGATCTTTCTGCTACTGGATAATATAGATCTTCTTTAGTAACCTCTGGTAAAGTTGGAGCTCTAGCTTCTTGAAGACAAGATAAACGCCAAACCTTAAAAACTGGTCTTCATGTTCCTGCATAGCACGTCGAAGAAGTCGTAGATACCCTCCTTCTAAGAGAAAGCACAATGTTTTAGGTAAGATTCCGATTTAGAGCTTCACAGGTATCAGATATTTTTAGTATCATCCTTATATCTCTTTCTTTCCGAGGATTGCGATGGCTATGATACCTTGATCAGCAGCGGAGAAATTTTCATTGTACACCTCCAACCGTCCAGTATAATACATTAAGTAACCTTATCCCTAAGATGAAACTTCTCGAAATCAAAAATGCAGGCAATTTCAATGCTTCCTGTAACACTTTTACACAAGTGAACTGTTCCGAGCTTAAACTAAATTTTGAAAAGCTGGCAAGCCACATAGAAAGCTCCAACTGGTTTTGATTCTTTTCTACAAAGAACCTGAAACACTTTCATGAGAAATGAGCCACTTCAACTTTTCAGAAGTTTTTCCAATAGAAGCCAACTCTCTATCTGCTCTTTCCGCTAGAATTCTAATTTCGTAGGCAATGACATAAAGGGCTTCCAAAGCCCAAGTGATTCCCATTTTGCGGAACTCTTGACTAAATGCATTGGCAGCGTTTTCAAAAGTCTTCTAAGATTCAACCAAGTTTGAGTCGATAACTTTGTCAGGCACGAAATAGAGGGAGTAGTATATCTGCATACTGAGAGTATCTATTAGTCTGGCTCATTACTCTGCTAGCATCCTGGAAAGTGATGAGGGCATCAGAAAGGAGAAAAGATGAATTTTAAGAGATAGAGAAAATAAGGCATAGAGACTTGGCGTCTTGAGATGAAACAATATCGGAGAAGCGATTTAGGAAGTCAGTAATTCGTCTGGGAGCTTCTCCCATGCTTAAATAGGCTGAAGCCATTCTTTCTTCTTTAGTCCAATTGAAGATTTTGGTTTTGAGCAGAAACCCAGAGGGGTTTTTGTCTTTCTCCGGGTTTATGTTTTTCTCCGCGACTCAGAACAACAATGACAACACTCTTTCTAAGGCTCAAGTTATCTCCTTCAATACCCCTTTATTTTGTGCATTTTCTTTTGCAGGTAGGTGATGTTCCATGAACTGTTGCAGGTCCTTTCTTGAGTTTGGATGCTGGTAAAGACTTTTCATTCATAAAAGCAAGATTAACCAGCAGTTTTCGCAGTGATTTCAAGTTCCTTGTAGTCGTAATGGTTGGGGTGAATCACGTTTTTCAATATAGCTTGTAAATTTAATAGTACGCTTAATGATATATTTTTGTGTTTGAAATATGTTTACTAATATGTCCTTTTATGTTTGGACTATAATGTACATGTTAATTAGTCATTAATATTTAAAATTGAATATAACTAGCAGAATGCTGTAAAAAGTTTACTATGTTCATGAATTGCAGGGGTTGACACCCCTGTTAATTTAATGTGATTCATAAATTGCGAGGGTTTACGACTCCCAGACTCACAAATAGTTGGGGTTTTGATTACCAGAATATGAAACACAGGTTTATTGATATCAATTTGGGGGATTCAAAACCCCTGCGAATAACCCCTTGCGATTGGTACCAGGGGTTGGTGAAAAAATCCTGCGACTTAATTGTGGCAGACCTAACAACAGGGTTTTTTTCAACTGCCGAAACAACAAATTGTGGGGGTTACTGACTGCTGCAATATGTAGTTTTAACCCCTGCAATTTGGACCTATTTTTGTAGTAATATATATATATATATATATATGAAAACATATATATATGAAAACGGATGATCATCTCATATGGACAACATTATGGCAATATTCAAGAGTTGCAAACGGCACAATCAACAATTAATGGAGGAGTAATTAGGATAATGAAAAGATAAGTATATAGTTGACAATTTGAGAATTGTAACAGAAAATTTATTGCTATTTATGGAGGGGAAATATTTTGAATAAATAATAATCTCTTCCAAATATAATAGGATATAAAATAATTCTTTTGAGATACATAATATTTTTCTAACAATCCCCTACATATCTCAAAAGGATTATTAAGGAATAAAATGAAATACGAAGTTTTGCTGGGTTTTCACATGTGAGTCTAATGCATCGAATCTGGTGTCTGCAGACTATGAACCAGACCTAGATAAAATAAGATTGTACTTACAGAATAACTTTGGGAAGTTTAGAACTTCTATGAACCAAACGTTTTTCTGTAAGTCCAGCGTCTTATTCTATCACATTGTACTCTCACAATCTTTGTCGTTATCGCGGTTTTGCGCTAAGCGGCCATGCGCGTGTCTTGGTATTCATGAGTGCTCTAGAAATCTATCACAATTTCATAGAAGCGACACCACTTCACACTCATATAAGTCCAATCATCAAGTGTATTATGCAAAGCAATACACCATCTATAAAGAATATGACTTGGATTAAGAGCTCTAACTCTGCCTCACTTTGCTTTGCAGATTATCACACTATATTCACACATCATAGGAGGGACATAACTTTATAGTGTTTACTTGATCAACTAATGACTTGTTATTACTCATATGAACCTAATTCATGGGATCTACAATCACATAGGTTGAGTTGCCATCATTGTTTATCTTCGCCTATGACTAAAGGTCTTACTCCCCTCGATGTTTCATTAGTCCGTGAATTGATCATATTCACCTCCGACTACACATAATTAATTTACGTAAATAATTCATCTTATTGCAGTTGCTTCTTCACATTGTGTCTCAAACATATGTATCTAATTTAGTCACATAAAAAATGGTTTTATTCCAATTGGAACAATACTAAGAGTTGTCTTAACCACTCAGTCTCATCACCAATCAACTCCACAATAATTAACTCTATTTCGTTGATTTTTATATCATGGGAATTCACAAAAATGTACCAACTTCTTTTGTCTTTGTTATCATATATTGTACCATTTTTGTACAACAAAATATTCAATTTACTTAGTATTGTACTTATTGTACGTCTCATTTATTACCAAAGACTTTTATCTTGATAATGTATCAAGAATCAATATCATTTCCAACAACAAGAACATTGAAAGTATTTTCACTTTTTAAAAACTCAACAATACTTTAGTTTATTTTTCCAACTCTAACATAACATTCAATCAAATAACAATTAACTATCACAAATATGTAAATGCAAAATTTATTAACATACAATTAAAACCTTAGATCATGTTTTTCTTTATACTTTTTTTTAGAATCATGTAGCACAACATTAACAACATACTTCTACACTTTCAAATATTTCATAATAGAGGAATAACATTCATAACTTAAGCAAGAAACCCCTATGCTTTCAAATATTTTATAATAGAGGAATAAGCTTTTCATAAAGTTTTCATTCTTTTATGTCACAATAGCATATTAAAATATATCAAAAAACTTCATTTTCATTCTGAACAAAAAATTGCTTTAGCATATCTAGAGAACAGTCAATAAAAGTAACACTATAACATTTGTTAGCACAATACAAAATTTAAATAAACATTCATTCAATCTTTTCTCATAAATCAATAAGCACCAATCTAGCACAAATATTAAAATCATGTAACATCTCAAATAATGTCAATATTTTCATATGTTAGTTTAATAAGAAGAACTTTTTCATTCCAAGAACTTGAGTATCTAGAATCACCAACATATTTTAAAAAAAATTCTTTCATCAATTTGGGTGTAGGACACACTAATTTTAGTTAGCATAAATATATTCAACAATAAAAAAATTAACACCCAATTTCTCACTTTCACATATTAACCACAAGATTCACTTGAAAAATGACTACAATAATTTATATCATTTGCTTAAGTCACATTTATTTTACTTAGCGGGGTTATCATTTCTCCAAGTCTTCTCAAACATATAAGGATATGACAACATATTTTGTCACTAATGAAACAATAATCATTTAGAACTTAGCCATAGATAATTATTCACCATAAGAAAATATATCCACCTTCAAAGTCAACTCTTAATTTACTACACATTTTGGTCCAAAGAAAATGAACCACTTTAATGCTTTTAGTTAACATATGTAGTTTTTAAAAAAAATTCATTGTAGTTAAACTCACATGATTATTACTATTAGTAAATATATTATGATATGAGTTACCAGTTTTTGGTATATCATTCATAAATTCAAGTTAAAATTTTCAGAATAATGACGAACCTGAAGTTGATTTTCCATAAGATTATAATAAAATATCCTTAAGATTGTTGTAAATCTTATGGGAAATACCTTCATCATGAACACTTGTACTGAATTCACCAAACCTTATGCTACACACATGAACTTTTGCAGAAACTTCTTATAGCTTGAGGCGTGTTGAGAGACACTGTCCTTAAGGATATTTCACCCGGTATATGTGTATCTCCTAGAATTTAACAAGCTCTTCTAGCCAGAAACTATCAAAAATTTATTTGAGAGAAAATATTTACTCTCAAAATGTATATTGTTTTATATAGACTAGAAGAAGAGATATAAAATAATATACATTTTGAGAGTAAATATTTTCTCTCAAATAAATCTTTGATAGTTTCTGGCTAGAAGAGCTTGTTGAATTATATATATATATATATATATATATATATATATATATATATATATATATATATATATAAACAGATGATCCTCTCATATGGATAATATTGTGACAATATTCAATTGTCATATTCAAGAGTTGCAAACGGCACAATCAACAATTAATGGAGGAGTAATTAGGATAATGAAAAGATATTATATAGTTGGCAATTTGAGTATGATAATGGGCAATTTATTGCTATTTATGGAGGGGAAAATATTTAGAACATAAATAATAATCTCTTCCAAATATAATAGGATATAAAATAATATTTTTGAGATCCATAATATTTTTCCAACATTATTTACGGTGGAGCAATTACTATGTAACTGTTCCTGCCTTCTTCTTTTTTTTTAAAAAAACTGCTCTTATCTCTTTTTTTCAAAAAAAAAACTTCGGGTCGGGTCGATCCACATGATCAATCCATGATCCATGACCCTAAACCTACATCTCTCTTTTCACACATGGTGAAAAAGACCTAAGACAATGCAACATCAACTAGACACACAATTCATTCGAAAAATTGTTTTTACGACCTATGAGCATTAAGAGCTTACCTATAAGGTTTTACAAGTCCCACATTGGAATCCAGTCACATGTGAAAGGAATTCACTACTTATATGAGAATACTATTACTCAAAATACCCCAAACTTCATTCACTACTTTAGTAGTTACTTATTCGATCTCTCATCCTCTTTAAAGAGGTGAACTCGAGTTCATGTTTAACTATATATACACAATTACACTCAAGTGTAATAGTCGTCTTGTGTATACGAGTTTAACTATTCATTTTTAATCATGTTCTCTTTCTACTCGAATATATCCGTTTCAAATTAAATCATCTGCTTTCCTAGATATGCATTGCATTGCCGACTCACTACTGACTATTAGTAACATGCTAAAATAGCAACATGGATCAAAACTTCAAGAAACAGTAAAAGGTAAAAGGGTATTCCAATCAAACACTAATTTAACTTTTGGATCTCGCACAAAGAAGAAACAGGGAACCATTCATTCACTAAATCATTGATCGCTTAACACATGCGGTATAAAACATGTGCTATGATGCTTTCACCTTATACAATCATCCAACATCATACAAACTTTAGTCTAGACACCTCCAGATGTCTAACCCGAGTTTCTCTCTTGAGTGATCTTCAAACTCATCTTCTTAGAGAGACTCTTGTTTGGTTTATAAAAACAAGTCACAATATGGTAGTGAAAATCATCTCTTCACCTTCTCCGACGTAAAGGGCCATTGCTCATGTGAAAGAGTCAATCTCACAACTTGTCTGGTGCATTTTATTTCTAATATCATTATCACATGAATATGATATATGAATTAAAATTAAAAAAATAGTCATATTTTAATGAGAATATTACAACGATCAAGTTATTATAAAATATAAATTATCATATCTTACACAAATCTAGAGCCTTAACATATTTCTCAAACAAGTCTCTAGATAGAGTTTTTGTAAAAAGATCAGCTATTATTTCACGAGTAGAGATGTATTGCAAAGTCATTTATCCACTTGCTAATATGTCTTTACAAAGTTATACTTGATGTTAATATGTTTGATTTTTCTGTGACATTTAGGAACGTTCGTGTATGCGATAGTCGTTTGACTGTCACAATATGAATCATGAGACCCTTAAAATTCTTTGCAATATTAAAATGCTCAAAGAATTTCTTTAACCAAACAACTTCTTGTAATGTAAGCGTACGAGCCACAAATTCAGATTACATGGTTGAAAGAATTGTGCAAGTTTCTTTACTACTTTTCTATAAAATAACACCACCATTAAGTAAGAAAGCATAACCACAGGTTAATTTTCTATCAATCTGATCACTAGCTCAATAAGCATCTATATAACCTTTTATGAATAAATCAGATCCACTATAACATAGTGAATAATCTGTTGTTCCCTTCAGGTATCAAAATATTTTCTTTATTGCTTTCCAATAGTCTTTTCCGAAATTGAATTATATCTGCTAACCAGACTCATGATATAACAAATGTCTAGACCAGTCCACATCATATCATACATCAAACTCCCAACAACACTAGAATATGAAACTGGAGACATGTCTTCCATTCTTTTTCTAGTCTTTGTGCACATTCAAGTCTTAAAGTTTCGCCCCTTACTACATGAATATCCATAAATTTGTAATACTATTCATTCAAAAACGTTTCAATATTTTATTTATTAAGTTTTTTGAGATAAATTCAAAATTTTCTTGGAACGATCTCTTGAATCTTCACCCAATATATAGTCTGCTTCATCCATATCTTTCATAGAAAATAATTTTGAAAGCCGAGACTTGATAGTTTATACTCAAAATTATTTTCAACTTATAAAATATCATCTACATAAAGAGAAAGAATTATAAAATTTTCATTGGACTTTTTCACAAAGATGTAATGGTCTTCATCGATCATGGTGAAATTAAATGACATCACCTCCTTATGAAATCTCATGCACCACTGCCTTGAAGATTACTTTAGGCCATAAATTGATCTTTTCAATTTATAAACTTTCTTTCTTGGCATTTAACAATGAAACCTATCGGTTGTTCTATGTAGATTTTCTCATTTAATTATCCATTGATAAAAGCAATTTTCACATCCATTTGGTGTAATTCTATATCTAAACGTGCAACAATAGTTACAAGTAATCGTATGGTGGTAAACTTCACAACTAATGAAAATTTTTCTCTTAGTCTATTTCAACTTCTTGAGTAGAACAATTTGCCCCAATTGTGCTTTGTTTCTTTTGATTGACCCATTCAATTTTCATTTAGCTTTGAGAATCCATTTATCCTCAGTAGCATTATGTTCCTTAGGAAGGTCAATTAGATTCCATATTTTATTGATTTTCATGGACTCTAATTCTTCATTCATCTCTTTCAACCATTCATCCCTTTTAAGACTCAACAAAGTCTCAGTTACAAAAGTAGTTTCATCTAATTCTTTAGGAGATACCAAGAAAAAATAATTTTCAATTTCATAAGATCGTTTAGGTACACTTTTTTGTACTCTTACGTGACTGAAGTCCAGGTTCCTCTACATGATTCTAGGATTCATAACTCCCACTTGGATTAGAAATCATTTCTTGATCCATTGAGTTATCAAGTATGCTTGATGACATTACCTGATGATCTGATTCAATATTTTTTTTTATAGAGGGTAAGATTCATCTATTTCATTCTTTTTGAGAAATTCGTTTTTCAAAAATTTGACAGCTCATGATATAATTTCAATAATACGTTCATCCTTCAATTCATCAATGAACACATACCCTTTGAAGTGTTCTAGGTATCTTATTGATACATCTCTTTTCTTCTAGACTTAGTTTGCCAACTCACCAAAATGATCTTTAATATATGCAGCATAATCCAATGTCGTAGTTCATTCAGGTTTGTTTTATGACCAGTCCAAAGTTTATAAGGAGTCGAAGATACTGTTTTAGAAGGCACCTTATTCAATAATATGTAGGCTGCAGTCAATAATGCTTCTTTCAGCTACACCATTTTGATGCTATCATTATGAGTCAATTTAACCTTCAAATGTTCTCAATTATTGGGAAAAGACCAAATCATTGCCTAAAATTGTTGCTTGAAAGAACATGGAAAACGCTCTTGAGTTGAGCTATCATGTTTGACATCACCCTAAGGAGTTATTTGATATTTTGATCATGATACTTCTTGTAAGTATCAAATTTGAAAGTCAACTGTGTCTTGCACCTCCATACGTTCCTCATAGATGTGCCCACATAGCATGTAAAGTAGGAAATTCCTCACATTTTGTATGAGGTCATCAATCATAGAACTAGTTATTATTCCACGTGTAGTGGAATTATCCTTTCTCTAAGCTTTATAAGCTTCAAGATCTTTTATATGTTGTGCAGTGTTATCCTCTTTCGGTTGATTCAAAACACAATTTTTATCTTTTAGAACATTGAAGAAACCTTACCCTGATACAAGAACCAGGTTCTTGTAATTCTGTTGCAACACAATAAAACAAAGATTTATCATGGAAACCTTCCTAACTCAAGGAAGGGAAAAACCACACCGAAGTTTTATATTAATTCAAGATTTACAACTCAGTTAATCAATGAATCTAACTCTAAACTTCTACCCTTTTCGATTAACTCTAATCGAAAACTCTCACTCAACAAGAAGTCAAACTCGCTTCTTGTTTACAAAGACTCTCAACTCTTCTTAACTCTAACCACCCAAGAAGTCAAACCCACTTCTTGTTACACAATCTAGGAATTATTACAACTCAATAATAAACCTAAAACAAATCAACAAAGACTAATAACCCTAGACTTTAACTGATCAAACTTCAACATTCAATAGTTCATAGTGGAACAGGTTTCGTGAACCAGGTTCTTATGTTGCTATGACGAAGCTCTGCGTTTTAGTTTAGTGTGGAACAGGTTTCGTGAACCAGGTTCTTACGTTGCTGTGACAAAGTTCTGCGTTTTTTCTCCAGAAAATTACTGCTCTCAAGATGATATATTTTGTGAATATGCAATAGATCTGGCTTTGCTAGAAAATTCTCTTGATTTTTGTTTATGCAAAGATATTATTTTCCTTCAACTTCTTGATCCTTTTATAGAGTTTGATTTGCCTTCAACTTCTACAAGGAAAGGAATTACAAATCATTTTTCTTCTTGAATTTGTCTATATTTACTTCTTTCCTTATTTGATTTGAATTGTAACTTCTTTATTTCTTTCCTTATTTGACTTGAATTCTAACTTCTTTATTTCTTTCCTTCTTTGACTTGAATTGCTATTTTTTCTTAATTTCTTTCCTTCTTTATTTCTTTCCATATTTGTTTCCTTCTTTATTTCTGTACTTTTTCTTCTTTGCCGCAATACTCATAATTGTACACATACGACGTCATGCCTTCACTTTATCAATCATCAAAACTACTTTATATGTTCTCCTACTTCCCAACATTTTCCCCCTTTTTTGATGATGATAAACAATGATTTGTTACCATCAATACTCTTTGTTAGAAATCAAAACTACAACTCTTTGTTATCCATCAAAACTACAAACTTCATGTTTTTCTCATTCCACAACAATTTCCCCCTTTTTGATGATGACAAACTATGAATATATGTCTATCCACATTATATAATTTCCCTCTTTTGGCATCATTGAAAACAAATAACAAAGAACTCGATTAACATTCAATGAGTGCAATATCATATTAACTCATAGCCACTTGGGCAACACTTTCAAGTACACTTCTGCTAACAATATAGTAAGTTAATCTGAGAATATTAGCCATCTTAAACACATACAAAATTAAGTTCTTCAATAAGAAACAGAATAAACAATTATGTACCAGTTTAAGCCCTTAGAGCCCTAAATCAAAAGCATATGATATCATGAGTATGAGACAGACATAAGCACATCAACGAATTAGAGAGTCTAAAACAATTGAGGATAAGGATTTGAGACAATGATTATTAAAGTGAGGAAGAAAGGGATGTTACTGCCATTGATAAAATTTTTTTAATATGCCCATTGTGCACCAGCTCCTTCGTTTTGATCAGTTTTCTTAGAATGTGAAATTTCATCAAGAGAAACATGAGGTACATCATATTATTATTTTTTTAAAACTCTACTCCATAACATTTTCATTCCTCCATGATTTTTTTTGATAGCCTTTTTCTTGATGACATTTTGAAAGAGTATCAACTACAAGTAAGAGTTTCACCATATTTTGGTGCACAAAGAGATGTGTTTATCAATAATGAAAGCAATCAACAAGTTATTTCTATGAGAATTGTTCCCCCTGAGAGATAGACAGGTTATATACTTAGAATGGATGAAATATCAATTTGGAGTTTGTGAACCTGGTTCAGAAGTGAGAGGTAAAGCAAACTTCCCCCTCAAATAAAGCATGAGTGGCTTGAAGACTAAGGTTTTCATCATTAGAACGATTTGGGATTGAACGATGCTCATTGTCAAAGAGGGTTCTTGGTGTTTTATAAGATTTGAATTTTTTATGATCGACCAGGTTCACTAGTGCTTATGTTTGACCCAAATTCAAGAAATTCATGCATTGAAAAAGGATGGTACATACCTGAGTATTACAGAGAAACCAGGTTCCCCTTTTTGTGTTTCTCTATGATTTACTTAATCGTGTTATCAAAAGAGTAGAGATAATATTCGCAGACCTTCTAAACATTGTTTGAGATGTGCCTGGAGTGTGTACCTATTACAGTACGAGGCTGAGTTAGTAGATATTCATTGTATAATTACTCAAGCATAAGATTATTCGTTTACTAGCCAATTATTAAAGAAAATCTTGATAATGCATCAACTTGTTTCGATAAGACCATGCTTTGACTGATATTTCTCAAGTTTTTCATATTCAAGGCTTTCATGAGAATGTCGCATCATCATATTCTCCCAGATCAAATGAATCTCAAGCTGAGTCACAAGAACCAACCCTTGTCAATTTTCAATACCTTTCAATGAATAACAAGAACTAGGTTCACACAACGAAGTTCCCCCTAAGGTGTACCATACTCTAACTGTCCCGATTACTCTATTATTCCCCCAATCTTCAGAACCATAGGTTAGTACAGTAATTCATGTTGCAGGTGTAGCAATGATTGTTAGATGTGAACCAGGTTCATCTGCAATGTTCCCTAAATTTACATCATCAAAGATGTTTGATATCATGTCATTTTCTTCAACCTTTTTGATCTTGTCTCTTTCATTTTTCTCATCTTTTTCAAGGACTAAACTTCCGCCTTGAAAACCAAAGAGTGAGAGGAAATTTTCTATCATTTTTAACACCTGTATGGAGCATGCACTATTCATGTACCAAGTTGGCCTTTTTCCTCTTATCTTCACCTGAAACACTAGTCAAAGATTAGTCTTGGGAATCCAGATTAGCTTGGGCCCCTTTATGTGAGTAAAAGGATGAATAAGATTTCTTCTAGCCCATAAAGTCAAATAAGAAAACCTTTTATCTTGAGCAATTTTATTTGGAACCAGGTTCTGAGCCGTATCAGTGTTTTCCTTTTTGGTGAACTTAACATTTTTTTGAAAAGCCTCAAATAAAGCTTTACATTGATTCTTTAAATGACCTGAGTTTCCACAGTGAGTGCATAAACTTTTAGACATGTGAATAGTGTGTGCTATAAGATTATTCTGTTTTCTAAAACCTATCCCACTTCGACTGATGGTTTGCCTTTCTTGAATCTGAGTTAGCATTTCAGAGGACCTGGTCCATCTAAGATTTCGTTCCAGATCAAGATTTTCTTGTAGCAATCTATTTCTTTCTGTTAAGGCTTGACAGTTTATAGTTAACAATTTTATTTTTTCTTCTAGAGCTAATTGAAGTTCACTAGCAGAGTTTTTGCCCTTGTGACTTAACTCTGAGATTTTAATCTGTTTTTTTAATTTATTTTGAAGAAAGTGATTGTGTTTCTCAAGATTGTCATTGACTTCTCTTAAAGATGCATAGTTTTCCATCATTTGTTCTCTTTCAGAATTGATTGACTGATATGCATCTATAAGAGTACTCAATAGGGACTCTAGTTCCTTTTTAGAATATGATTCAATATTTACTTTAATGTGATGAAAACTTACCTCGCTTTGTTTGTCATCTTCTTCATCATCTTCAGAATCTGTTTCAGCAATGAGTGCAAGAAAATCATATTTATTTGATTGTTCAATTGCAAGTAGTGATTGATTTTCGAACCCTCCATCCTCAGATTCTTCTTCTGATAAGTCTCCCATAGCGGCAAAGGCTTTTTTCATTGAAAGATCAACTTTTTTATTGGTCATTCGTCTGTTTGTGGAAATATACTTATCATTCTTGATTTCCTTTTCTTTATCCGAACTATTCCTCTTTTTCTCTAGAGCTTTTAATGGACAAAACTTGACAAAGTGATCCGGACTTCCACACTTGTGACATACTTGATCTATTGGATTTTCAGTGATTTTTTTAGAGTTCATTCCATGGAATACTTATCCCTTTTTCAACATTCTTGAGAACCTTTTGGTCATTAACGCAATGTTTTCATCCTCAAAATCTTCTGGTGTTGTGCCAGTAAGAACCAGGTTCTTTTGTTTTCTTTTGCCTCCAATTTCCTTTTCTTGTTTTTTCTTGAGTTCATAGGTCATGAGATTTCCAATGAGTTCATCCATAACTAACTTATCTAGATCACGTGCTTCAGTAATGGCTTCTACTTTGCATTCCCAAGATTCTGGAAGAACACTCAAAAGTTTTCTGACTGCCTTCCCATTGGGAATTATTTTACCTAGTGAGTAGATTTCATTAATGATAGCAGTGAAGCTGGTGTGCATCTCTTGGATTGTTTCACCTTCTGCCATTCGAAACAGTTCGTATTGTCTGTTCAAGTTATCCATTTTAGACTTCTTTACCTGAGTTGTTCCTTCATGCGCAGTTTGCAAAGTTTCCCATGTTGCTTTTGCATCTTGACATGATGATATTCGATTGTATTCATCTGGACCTATTCCGCATATCAAGATCTTTTTTGCTTTAGCATTGTTCTGAATTGCAAGTTTATCTGCAACATTTCATTCTTTACTATCCTTTGGTACTTGAGTGGTTCCATCGATTCCAGTTTTCATGGGTATGGTTGGACCGTCCAACACGACTCTCCATAGGTCTGGATTTTCTCCTAGTAAGTGATCCATCATGCGGTTCTTCCACCATCCATAATATTTTTCATTAAACAGTGGTGGTCGAGTTTGAGAAACTCCTTCTTGTGGTGTAGGTGGTGCAGCCATTGATCCTTTTCAAGATGTTAGTCTTTTAATGAAAAGACCTGCTCTGATACCAATTGAAGAAACCTTACCCTGATACAAGAACCAGGTTCTTGTAATTCTGTTGCAACACAATAAAACAAAGATTTATCGTGGAAACCTTCCTAACTCAAGGAAGGGAAAAACCACACCGAAGTTTTATATTAATTCAAGATTTACAACTCAGTTAATCAATGAATCTAACTTTAAATTTCTACCCTTTTCGATTAACTCTAATCGAAAACTCTCCACTCAACAAGAAGTCAAACTCGCTTCTTGTTTACAAAGACTCTCAACTCTTCTTAACTCTAACCACCCAAGAAGTCAAACCCACTTCTTGTTACACAATCTAGGAATTATTATAACTCAATAATAAACCTAGAACAAATCAACAAAGACTAATAACCCTAGACTTTAATTGATCAAACTTCAACATTCAATAGTTCATAGTGGAACAGGTTTCGTGAAACAGGTTCTTATGTTGCTGTGACGAAGCTCTGCGTTTTAGTTCAGTGTGGAACAGGTTTCGTGAACCAGGTTCTTACGTTGCTGTGACAAAGTTCTGCGTTTTTTCTCCAGAAAATTACTGCTCTCAAGATGATATATTTCGTGAATATGCAATAGATCTGGCTTTGCTAGAAAATTCTCTCGATTTTTGTTTATGCAAAGATATTATTTTCCTTCAACTTCTTGATCCTTTTATAGAGTTTGATTTGCCTTCAACTTCTACAAGGAAAGGAATTACAAATCCTTTTCCTTCTTGAATTTGTCTATATTTACTTCTTTCCTTATTTGACTTGAATTGTAACTTATTTATTTCTTTCCTTATTTGACTTGAATTCTAACTTCTTTATTTCTTTCCTTCTTTGACTTGAATTGCTATTTTTTCTTAATTTCATTCCTTCTTTATTTCTTTCCATATTTGTTTCCTTCTTTATTTCTGCACTTTTTCTTCTTTGCCGCAATACTCATAATTGTACACATACGACGTCATGCCTTCACTTTATCAATCATCAAAACTACTTTATATGTTCTCCTACTTCCCAACAAACATTTTTCTCATCAAGAACATATCATATTTACAACTCCACATGTCGTAATTCTCCCTTTTCAATTTTCACCTTTGTTTAAGTCAGCAATGATTCTTTTTGATGTCATGTGTGTTTTGAGTTATAATAAGACAATAATTTTTAATCATTTCTGCATGTGACATATATATTCAAGCAAACTAATTCTCATAAATTTTCATATTAAATGTAAAATGGAAAAAACATATAACCATCCAATCATCATCAACAAACTAAAAATTCAATCAAAATTCGAAACTAATTTCTTAATATGTATACTAATACATTGAAGACTTTCATAACATGAATTTTTAAGTCTAATAACATATATTGGAAAAACAACTACATAATTTATATTTATATATTAAAAAGAAATAAGTAATAACAAGTTACAAGTCATTTAATGACTAAAATTCCTACATAAGTCTTCAAGACAACAAATTACATCCTAAAAGGTTGAATAGGCCAAATCTCACGATAAACATAAGTCAATCTATTACTCCAAGATTCATGGAAAGTGTCTATTAATTAAACTAAGACTTTCCAATATGAAAGTTCCTCATAATCAGCCGGTTCAGTCCATTTTAATAATTAAAAAAAGGTAAAGAAAATCACACGTTTAAATATTAGGGGACATCTTCAAAGACTTAAACTCTTTAAAATTCTTTTCTCTTTTCCTTCGAATTGCATTTTGATTCCTTAACTTATTTTGTAAACAATGAAAATGTTTGTATCACTCAGTGTGACAACATCTATCACTATTATTTGTTGAAGACAAAATTGTTTAAAGAACTTAAAAGACTAAACAAATTTATCAGGACCAAATAAATCTTATATCTAAACCATAATGTTTATACTCAAATATCAACATAT